>OZ038477.1:675000-1025000 GCA_964036315.1 Acanthosepion esculentum
AAGTTAGATGTGTAATGATTTGCGATTCTCCACTGAAATATTCAGTTATCTCCATGATAAAACGCCATTAGGTGTTTGCCTCTATTCACATTCGTATCGCTTCTCCTTGAATGCTGAAATGTCAGTTTGTTTATATTTTCATCATATTTGCATCATTACAGAGGCACAAAATTGCACACTATTCTTCTGAGATTGTAAATCCATAGTTTTGCGCGGTCAGCTCAAAATTCATTCAAAATATTATGGAAGCTCACCTCGTTAAGCGATGCAAATTAGCACACGTATCCCATAATCTAACAACTATATTTTCTAGATAAAGTGTGATGTCAATCCTGGCACGCTTGTTCCTCGATGACTACAAAACACCATTTCATAGATATCAATAATTCTCCAGTGCTCTCTGTGGGTCTATTCTTAAGTAGTTGATATGACAAATTGTCATGAGTTCGAATTTTACTGAATGATTCATACTCGCTATAAACTTAGATTAATAAATATCTATATCACAACACTCTATTGTAAGATAATTTATTTCATTTTGTTCCATGAGAATATACGAAAAGGTCAATCCTTATTATTATTACAAAATACTACCGTCCACTAAACGACCAAACGCTTACGTTAAAGAATTCTGTCAACATATCTTAAATGACTTCCCTCTTCACTTTTAGCTGATTATAGTACGTTCATAAATTAAATTATTTCCCACAGTACCAACGTTCAACCATATTAGACATATTTTTCAGATAAACTTTGAAATATATAATCTCTAGTTATTTTCCATGTTTTAAAGATTTATTTTATCTACACTGCCTACATTCTATGTCCAATTGACCCTCACACATATACCGAGTAAGTGTGAATTCTGTTTCGCCAGAGACAAACCATAAGTATGTACTTAAACAATCGTTGCATGTTTGAATAGACTTAAACGTAAATAAGCAAATAGACAGGTGTGATAATGAGAAACAATTTACTACGTGTAGTTCTGCAACGATTCGAAAATATTATCGACATCGATGGTCAAGAACTATTGCTGGCTGTACTTACTGCCTGAAGCTATATTTCATTCGTGTGAAATGCCTTGTGTAATATATACTGCAATTTCACAATTACCTGTCCCTTCCTCTCATTACAGGATGAGAGGAAAGAAAACAGAGAGAACTTGTTCTACTGGTAGGTTCTACAGCTAGATACTGTCATATCAATTTGGAATCTAAAAATGGCATTGCCATGTGATTCTATAATGTACATAGCACAGCGAAAGGGAATTATTTTATTCCGATATTTTAGATTTTCCTTCTCCTCTATGAGTGTCTTCTGTAATAAATTCTCGTGAGACGTGGATAGTAAAAGTGGAGTTTTTGAATTAATAATTTTGGTAGCAAGCTATAATTGACTTTTTAATTATACTTTATAATGTTTGAGACTTTATAAAATAATTAATGAAAAAAGAAATACAAAATAGTTCACCCTGTAAAACTGACATTTATTATAATAAACTTAGTGATATAAAAGTTGCAACACGAACATCCGCTTATTGCATACCTGAAAATTTTAATAGATTTATAAAATGCTCAAAAGCAATACACTAAACTTTTTGACAGAGTTAATAAATAATGCAAGACATCCATTAATCCTCACCCGTTTCATAATGTCGAAGTTTATTTCTTTGGTGAAATCATTAATAAGTTTAATTCGCAGTTTCGGCAAATATATATTTGGAGTAGTAACCAGAAAAGTCGTTTCATCACATATTAAATCGTGTATTGATTTAATTATATATAATTTAAGTTATATATGCATATCGGATCTAATGATGGCTTCTTTCTGTCCAGGAGGGGGACAGAGATTTGTATCCTATCGGAGAGCACATATTTCTCGAATATTCGATATTAATTTATTCATAGTAAATAAATATACTGAATGGCCAGTAAAAATAACTTTAAAAGTGATTTATATATATATATATATATATATATATACATATACATATATATATATATATATATAATATATATATATATATATATATATATATATATATATATATGCACATTTCATTGAAAACTAAATAAAAGCACCTTGTCTGTTGTTTTCAAAGAAATGTGCATGAAAGAAGTATTGCTGCCTAAATACACACATACACACACACACATACACACACACACATACACACACATACACACACACACACACACACACACACACATATATATATATATATATATATATATATATATATATATATAATTGCGTATTTGGACAGCCATCCCTCTTTTATACATGTTTCATGAAAGAAGTCCCAGTACGTACTGCGATCAAGCTTATTATTCAATTTCACTTTCATTCGTACAATATTTTCTTTTCTAGACATAAAATGTGTTAAAACTATTACAAATTTTCTATATATTCGAGAACTTTCAGCTATTCTATTAGTCAGTATCAAGGATGTCGCCGTTCGGTGTTATAAAGATTATTCAAAATGAAATATCAAATTTTGAAAATTTAATAAAAACAAATGGTAAGAGACAGAAACACATTCAGATTCAATGTCTTGAATCTTCAAGAGCAGCAGGCGTAGGTAGAACAAACACTTTTTCTTTTATAGACCGTCACAGATAAAAATCGCATGGGTAAAATCTGGTGACCTGAGAGGCCACAGACGATGAATAAGATTTTTCTTTTTCACAAATTATAAGAATTTAAATTCATAAAAATCTGAAGAAAAAAACAGCAAAAAGAAGCATTTGAACAAGACTGAAAATATATTCATTTATTTTAATAACTTTAAACCATTTCCTTTCTAGTAATGTGTTGACTGTATTTCTGTCTTTTAGCATCTGTTTCTATTAAATTTGCGAAATCTGTTCGTTCTTTTGGAATAACCCTGTATGTATGAAGTCACAGACTGTTGCCTTTCGGTATTGAAAACTGTCCACTTCTGGACACTTTTGACCTATAAATATAACATATTTTAAAAGTATGAACAAACATCTATAAAACCGGGACTTCCTTTTGCTCATTGCACCAGGAAATAAAACAGTCTATATCTATTTCCCGACCAATAACACGTACTAAAAAAGACAACATAAATCATGACAGTATCTTTGCACGCGAAGAAATAGCTAGCTTTGGGCGAGGTAAACATTTTTTATAGATCGGACGATGCAAATATATTGAATACCAACTTATATAATAATGCTTAAGAGGTGAAAATATTATATTTTCTCTACCTGATGATTTTTCTAGGTTAACATTTACCAGCAGTGATTGTAGAAATATTATTTTCTATTTTTTACATTTCGTTATATATATATATATATATATATATATATATATATATATATATATATATATATATATAAGTTTAATGGTCAGAGTTGAAACCGACAATACACATGTGACAAAAACAAAATAACATAACATAACTTAAAAAAATCAGGGCGTCAGTTGAATACGCGTCGCCTAATAAAGCCAACCAACACTGAACTGGGTAAAATAAGACAAGAAATATTGAAGAACATATGCGAGTCATTAAGAATTGCCACACATACAAATCAATGGAAAGATACAAGCGATTGCATTTCTTGGTTCCACAAGATAAATAATAAAAATAAACATATTTATAAAATACGATATTAAGAACTTTTACCAATCAATATCCGAAAAAGTCTACTGGAGGCTTCCCATTTCGCCAAAGATTTTGTAAACATAACAACTGACCAAACGGAAATAATTTACATTACCGCAAATCCATTTTATTCCATAATGGAGCAAACTGGATTTTAATTTTTTTTTTTTAAAGACGGAATTCATGTACAACAAGTTTCGTTTGATAGTGCTGAGATTTCTAAATTAATGGACCTGCATATTTTATATGAAATTAAAAAAATCGTTGATATAAACAACCACGGTCTATATAGGGATGATGGCCTGATGTTATCGCTAATGATACCATTAGAAAAGCGCCTTTTTAACTCTTTTAGCCTCGTCTTTGAAACAGAAGTCGAAATAAATAAAAAAAAAAGTATTTAACTATTTGGACGTAGAATGGAATCTTCATACTGGCAGTGTCTCCCTGTACATAAGCCCTAACGCAAAGTTGAAATATGTTAATAACAGATCCAACCACCCTTCGAATATACTTAAGGACATACTCAAAGGAATAGAGTATAGGTTAACCAGAAACTCTTCTAGTAGAATAATTATTGAGGAAAAAAAGAAAGAATATGAGAAAAACTTAGAGGTAGAGGATCACAAAACCAAACTAGAATTTAAACCTCAACAAATTAAACATCATGCGAATAACAATTCAAGAAAAAGAAAAAAATATTATTTGGTTTAACACCCCCTTTTAAAAAAAACTTAGCTTTAAAATGTAAAATAGGTAAATTATTTTTCAAGTTGCTAACTAAACACTTCCCAAAAAGTTCAGAATTACATAAGATATTCAATAAAAAACACAGTTAAATTAACCTACAGTTGTACTAGTAATTTAGAAGCTATATAGACAAATTACCAGAAATCTCAAAAATAAGGCGCAGCAAGATATAACATGTACTTTATATAACTGCAGAAATAAAGATAATTGCCCATTAAATGGAGCTTGTAAAACAGAAGCTATAATTTATAAAGCAGAAGTAACAGATATTAATGGTGAAAACAAAATCTATATAGCATATGCAGAAGGTTCTTTTAAGCGTAGATGGTATAACCATAGATCATCGTTTAAACTAGCAAATCTTACATACTCCACCAAACCTGCAAGTCATATGCGGAATTTAAAAGAAAAAAACAAAAGTGATCCTTCCACGAGCTGGAAAATACTAAAAAGGCAAAAACATATCACAATCATAACCGCATTTGCAACCTATGTCAACATGAGAAATTAACCATTATGACATTTCTGGATCCTAAAAGTATTTTACACCAGAAATCCGAAATGTTAAGTCCTTGCCTTCATATAAAATGTTTTTATTAAGAGAACATGAGGCTGGATAAAAAAATGTATTTTAAAAACTCAGTGTAATATTTACAATACGTTTGCTTTTCTTCACTTCTCACTCTCCATTACATTTACGATACATTCTTCCTGTCATTTACGTTACATTTGTTGTTTTTTCTTTTTTCTTTTGTTTATATTTGCGATACTCTTGCTTTTCTCTTCTTCTTCTTCACCCCCTCTTCCTTTCTATTACACTTAACGCCACGTGTTAGATCGTCGTGCGTTTGTTTATTTGTGAAAATAATAATGTAGCGTTCATTGTGTTTTTTTTTTAAATAAAAAGCGTTAAGTCCTCAGTTGATAAAATCGCCCGATGAGACCGTACGGTCGAACCCTTGTTTGCGTATTCAACTAGCCTCCTCGTTTGTAAAGTGATATATGAATTAATAGATTTAAGGAATGCTATACTTATGAACGATAAATGAGGGTCACCAGTGGATGGTGCCTTTTATTTTACACTTATGCATGCTAGCAGATCCTGTTGTGGAGAGAATCAGCTAAGGAGAAGATATATTTTATTTTGGTTTCTTAAGTGTGATACTAGTCCAGCCTTGCTGTGATCGAAAAGCAACACTGACAAATGAAATTTGTTAAAGTAGGATTTTGATGTTGTCACTGCTTCAGAGCTTGACAAAGATAATCACGGTGCTTCAGTCTATTGTATTCAAAACATTTTAAATGATGAATGTATAAAAATAACAATAATAATAATAATAATAATAATAATTTTATATATATATATATATATATATATATATATATATATATATATATATATATATATATATATAGTGAACCCAAAATTGCTGTTTCTTCAGTGGTGTGCTGATAAGGAGGCATTTAATGCAAACAGGCTTTGGGGCAAATTGCTCAATATCGAAGATAGAGATCGAGCGTTAATATAATTTTTTTTTCATTAACTCATGTTTACTTCGGAGTTCCGTAGCTATATAGGCATAAGCACTCATCGGAACATACCCATGAAACTCCGAAGTAAACATAAGTTAAAAAAAATAGTATTAATTATCTCTCTCTATCTACCTCTCTCTCTATCTCTCTCTCACTCTCTCTCTCTCTTTCTCTCTCTCTCTCTATATATAT
This sequence comes from Acanthosepion esculentum, assembly GCA_964036315.1. Classification (NCBI taxonomy): domain Eukaryota; kingdom Metazoa; phylum Mollusca; class Cephalopoda; order Sepiida; family Sepiidae; genus Acanthosepion; species Acanthosepion esculentum. The sequence goes on from OZ038477.1 coordinate 681,110, forward strand.
ATACATATATATATATATATATATATATATATATATATATATATATATATATATATATAATTTCAGATTCCGAGCTTTAAAATTGTTTTTAACATCCGGATATTTAAAAATGTTTTATTTATTTAAATTTGTTTCTAGAAATTTGATGCACTTAAAAGAGGTTAAATATTACATCTAACAATATGTTTCACCTCTCTTTCTTATATAAATGTATCTACGTGTGTGTATGCGAATGTGTGTGTTATCTATCCACGTGTATCTGCATGCGTACTAACATATAAATGTGTGTGTGAAGTTTAAATATATTTTTGGGAATGCAGTCTATATACACCAACACAATCAACAAACACAATATATAATCATCATTTATTACCTTTGCTTTTGACGTAAATTCTCGCAGAAATGTGATAAGTGGATATTTGCTGACTTGTTCGGAATTCCAAACCATCATACATTCTTACATCAAATAATTTATAGTTTCTCCAGCCTGAGTGCTGATTACTTTCTATATGGGTCTAACAAGAGTCCATAACCGAATGTTCTTCATGAGTTCATGTTCTGTTCAAAAGTTAGCAGAAAGGTTATCTTCTATCTATTCACATCTATTCAGCTTAACTTATTGCCACATACAACCAAATGGATACGGGAAAAATATTTACAACTATTTTGTTAATGAGGTAACCTTATTTACCTTGATTATCAGACTACTTTATTTTATATGTAGTAAATAATCACGTAGCATGCAAATATTTTAATATTCTTAAAATGTGGAACATAAAAATATATTACAATGCATTGTATTTGAACGAGATGAAGATGTAAATGATATTCTGTACACACTTTTCTCAGGAGTGATTCGTTTAGGTTGACAAAAATTAAAGATTAATTATAAAGATTAATTATAAATGTTCAAACTGCTTGTATTTATCAGATTTTAGTTAGAAACGTGTTGAGAATATATTTTACGGGTGCATGCAGCGGGTTAAAATCAACCAAACTCAGCTCCATGAGAAATTATGTTAAAAATAAAATAAATTAAAACAAATGGGAAAACACTCGGAACAATTACATATTTGGATGATAAAATAAAAATATTTAATTTAAAGCGGCTGCTTGAGAGGACATCTCAAGCTTCACTACACTTAGATGGACACATGATATAAAAGCCATGGATACATCTTAGTATAGAAAACTTTATCAGCAGAAGAAATAAGTTTAATTTTGTGATATTGAACTGAAAATGAAAACAAAGATTAAGAGAAAGAAGAGATGATTCTTGACAATGAGTAATTTTAGATTATGAGATTTTATTTATTTTTTAATCGTGATTGTAGGTAGCGTTCTGGGAATTTTTGTTTGGAAATGTGTTTTGATATTCTGATTAGGAGTTTATATTGTTCTGCAAAGTGGCATATGTCCTTTTTCTCATTTCGTCATGAGAGATGATTTAGTTGTTAAGCTGTTTTCTTATTTTCGATACCATTTTGAATGCTTTCAGATTTTGAATTTTCATAAATTCTTCAACGGTATTGTTCTTTTTATATATCTGTTGTCTTTAAAAGTCATTGTCATAAATTTGGCTATTGCGTTACACATGAAGCACAACGTTGGCATCCAGTTTTGATTCACGCAGATTATTTCCAGAAGTGAACTAAAATATATAAAACAAACATTGGTTACCACTATATATATATATATATATATATATATATATATATATATATATATATATATATATATATATATATATATATATATATATATATGAGTGAACATAGAAGTCAACACTTAGTAGCGGCAGTCTGTTTCATGCTAGACGCAATCGTCAAGCCACGAGTGCTGTTATTTTTCTTGGCTATTTATATATACGGGTCAGTGGTGCATTGTATGTAGTCTATTTTGGCATTTATTTTACCGGAAGTCGTTTATTTGTTTATTTATTTATTTGGGGTAAACTATTTCGCTTGTTTTTATTTATTTTTATTTTTTAATTTTATTTTTATTTTTATTTCTAATATAATTTTTTTTTTTATTAGTCGGTGTTTTTAATAATGTAGTATAAATTGTTTATATCGCTTATTTAATAGTTTTGTCTTGGTTTGGGAAGATAATTAAAGCTATTTATTCAATGTTGTTGTTGCTTGTAGTTAATTCTATTACTTTGGCATAATTTGTTTATTAATTCATGTATTTGTTTGGATTGATTATTTTTATTTGTTTTTTCTAACGGTTACTTTATCGGGATCGGATTGTTAGTTTATTTATTTATTTGGATGAATATAGATTAATTTATTTTACTTGTTTTTTATTATTTATTTATTATACTATATATTTTTATTTACTCTTTTCGGTTTTCGATTTTTAAGTAACATAGTATTTATTTTTCTATTATCCTTATATAACAGTTATAGCTATTTTTTTAGTCCGATTTTTGGTTAGATTTTTATAGTTTAACTAATATTTTGGTAATAATGGTTTGCTAATTTGTTTATTATTACTTTATTTATTTGGGTTCAGTGATTTTTTTTTTATTTATTTTATTTCGTCTATTCTAACGGTGTGATTTGGTAATTTGTTTGAGTTAATTTATTTTGCTTATTTTATTGTCATTTTGTTTATTTATTTATTTTTCATTCATTTTATTTTATTTTTTACCCTTTTCGATTTTTAAGTAAAGTAGTAAAAATTTGTTTTCATGTCTGCATTCTGAGATGAGCTCGGATCTATATCTTATATTTACACACGGTCTGTATCTGATATTGATCACTTTATTCCATAAATATAGCACATCTTAAGACTATATTTCTTTATATATATATATATATATATATATATGGGACATAACTCCTTTCTATTGCAGGCAGAATCCTAGCTAGGCTGATTCTAAACAGAATCATTATACATTTTGTTGACAACATTTATCCTGAATCGCAGTGTTGTTTTCGGTCGGATCGTGGCACCATTTACATAATATTTTCTCTTCGTCAAGTTGCAGAGAAGGTTCTCGAAAAAAAAACAGCAGTTGTACATGGTGTTTTGGGACTTGGCGAAGGCCTTTGACATTGTGAATCGAGAGGCTCTTTCACAAATCTCGAGGAAAATCGGCATCCTAGAAACCATGTTAAATTTGATCATCTCCTTTCATGAAGGAATGAAAGTTAATATCGTGTCTGATGGTATGATGTCCGAATCCTTTGATGTTACGAATGACAGCAATCAATGGTGTGTCATGGCCCCTATCCTTTTTTGGGACTTTTCTTTTAGGTGATGCTGAAATATGCATACGCAGACAGAGAACGGCGTCAGGTTTCAGTTTCGAACAACTGGTGGACTCTTCAATCAACAGCGCTTCAAAGTCAAGACCCACATTCGTACACAAATTATCCGTGATTTCTTGTTGTGCTGATGATGCAGCTCATGTTGCGACACCCTTTGAGCAATCCCAACATCTAATAAATCGTTTCTCTGTTGTATGTAAAGCATTTGGTTTTGCAATTATCATAATGAAAACTGAAGTAGTGCACCAACCTTTTCATACTCCGAAGCAATTCCGTGGTGTGAAACAAAAATCACCTGTCTATAAATTACCAGAGAGACCATTGAAAGTAGAAGACAAAGCCCTGAACTATGTAAAGTCTTTCACCTATCTTGGTAGCAAAGTCAACTAAAGTGGATCTTTAGATGATGAAATCATGCATCGGATTGCTAAGGCTACCAATGCTTTCTGCAAACTTCGCCATAGCTTGTGGGATGATCGGTTATCCGACTGGATGCGAAAATCCGAATTTACAGAGCTGTTGTCCTTACTATCCTTTTGTAAGGATCAGACTCATGGACTTCATACAGGTACCATATACGCCAGCTAGATGTTTTTCATAAGAGCTGTCTGCGTATCATTTGTGGAGTTAGCCCCCAAGACAGGACATCCAAATGTACACCTGTTTAACAGGTGTAATATTGGGGCAATCGAGACTTTCCTTATACAGTCGCACTTGCGGTGGACTGGTCATGTCTTGAGAATGTCTGATGACAGGATACCCAAGATCCTAATGCAGAGCCAATTAGATCAGGACTACAGGAATGTAGGACGTACATAGCTTAGATACAAAGACAAGTTGTCAATATGCATCATAACACTCTCGAACGCTTAGCCTTGGAGCCCGTAGAGTGGATATCAACGTGTTTTAGCGGACTCAGTAATTTTCAATCTGCTGGTCTGAATAGTCTTCAAGAAGCGAGAATAAGATTTGAAAGGTCAGCCAATTTAAGAGTGACCTCATCCCACAATCCTCACTCTTGCTCCATATGCGGCTTCCTTTGCAAATCACTTGCGAGTGCCACTTAAGATTATCGCACAAAACTTATAACAGAATCATTTAGTTTAGTTGTCAGATACTCATACGTCGAAACCGACGGGAGACTCCATAATATATATATATATATATATATATATATATATATATGTGTGTGTGTGTGTATGTGTATACAATTTATATGTGTATAGTGTATTGAAAAATGAATGCTGGAATATTAAAAATGCGTGAGCATACGTGGGTATATTTTTTGTGAATAGCGTAAAATATTTGCGCAAATACTAAAAAAATATATAATATTTTGAATCAGTCGATACTAAAATTAAAATTAAAATGCTTATATTGCTGCATTTATATTTTGCAAGATTTTTTCCACTACCACATCCACTGCCGCCAAAGGTGTGCATTTTTTTCCTGTTTTGTTTTATTCTTTGATGATGATGTAGAAAACATTTGTGAAATAATATTATTAGTTCAGTGTACAAAAAACTGTGTACTTTTATCTAGGATAATGGCACCGTTTGGGGTTACTTTGACTCGTATATTCAAGGAAAAAGTAAGAAATATAAATGTAGTGCAGACAATTGATGATGGGCAAAAATTTTTCTAATTCAGAAAAAATCTATCGATCAAAGTCTTTGAAAAAATGAATTGATTCAATCACTTTGTTTATTTTCCCCTTCGTTGTGTGTGGCTTGAATTCTAAGAATCTTATTTTTGAAAAGTGCTCGGAACAAACAATTCCCATAGAAGAACGAATTTCCCCAGTCATTTTCTTTAATGCTTACTCTCCTTTTGTTTCTGACTCGAAGACTAATATCTTTATTTCATGTACTGCATTTTAAAGAATGAAATTTTATTATAAATGCACATACTCCCACTCCACATATGTTATATATATATATATATATATATATATATATATATATATATATATATATATATATATATATATATATATATTAATAGTTACTGAATAATTATCGGTCAAGTAAATAAACCAGATTTTCATTTTGACGAATTTTTAATTGTATTGTTTTTTCATTATGACAATTTGTTGTTTTAGGAGTTGTTTTTAGAGATACATTTTCAACGCTTCCTCGTCAGTTTGTACACGCACACAGACAAACACGCAGACATATAAAATCTTTCTCTAATATATATATATATATATATATATATATATATATATATATATATATATATATATATATATATATATATATATGTTAGAGAAAGATTTTATAGATTTCAACCGATAAGAACATTGGCTCTTCGTTAAGTGAATGACGAATGTTTCCTTATAAAGAAACTGCGATTACTATATATGAGAAAACTAGCGATAGAAACATAAGAGAAAAGAAGATGTCATTGTGTGTTTTTGTGTATATGTGTGTATGTGTATGTGTGTGTGAGATTTAGTGAAATAGTGTGTTTGCTTGTATGTAAGGGAAGGAGTATATTCATGCAACCTATAAACTTCACATTTGCTTCAGTCATTATAGCAAATGTAAATTTCACGACTTAACTTCACACATTGCTAGTTGACGTATTACACACGCATGCACGCACACACATGCACAACATAGAGGTAATCCTTTTTCTCAATTGTACCTATAAGAATCAATGGAGAAAGTGTATGTTAACACTTTCTTACTTTGATCAAATTCGCTTTTCCCGGTTAGTTGGCTATTCAATCGAATGTGGTGTTAAAGAATTGTCTGCATCTATACAGACAGACTTAAATTACTTAATTTGTAAACGATTTGGATGCAGTGATGGACCTACTGGAGAAGGAATTATCTTTAATTCTTCATCTTATAAGCCTTCCCAGTTAGAGACGCGCATCTTGGCTCATGGTTTGGATTTCTGTATTCCGTTTTCGATGCCTGACGATGAGAAAATCTTTTCAGAATTTGAGGTTTTACTTGCACAGGTTTGTAGACTTGTCCTTCGCGCTGTTGAATCTCTTAGCGACCTTAAGGCTAAACTTAATAGTTATGACCATTCTTATGCTGGTTCTTCTGTTTCTTCATCAGAGTCCAAATGGGGAGAAAAGCACCACCGGGTAATTAAAAATGTAAAAAATAATTATAACCTAGTTATTACTAAATCTGATAAAGGTTTTGGTGTTGTTCTACTGGACTATTCGGATTACGTTTCAAAGATCTATAACATACTTGATTATACATCTAAATTCTTAAAATTAGGTCCAGTTGAGACCCATGATCGTACTGCCTCTATTGAATATAAATTTCAAAGGCAACTGTAAAGTGGACCAAGAGTGGTTTACTCGCCTCTGAAATTTCAGAGTTAATTAGACCCACTGGGTCCATTCGTCCCCGTCTGTCTATGATTGGGTCCTCCCAGCATGAAGTCGCTAGTTGGCTCTCGACAGTGCTACAACCAGTTTTGTCACGCTTCAGTACTTATTGTATAAAAGATTCCTTCTTTGGGTTCATGTGTTCGTTTGACATCTGCTCTTTGTTTACCTGTGTTCCCCTGTCTGAGACTATTGAGATATGTTGCGATATGTTGTATCGTAACTCTTTGTCTCCTCCGGATTTTCCTGGGGGTATATTTGGGGATTTCATAATGTTCGCCACCTTGTCTGTCGAATTTAGTTTTGATAATATTATGTATCAGCAGATCGACAGTGTAGCGATGGGTTCGCATTTGGGTCCAGCTTTAGCGAATATTTTTGTCGGTTTTCATGAGGCTTCCTTATTTTCTTGTATTGGTCGTCCTCTTATGTATCATCGTTAGGTGGATAATACCTTCTGCTTCTTTAATAATCAGTCTGAAGCCGACTTGTTTCACACCAAATTAAACTCTGTCCATCCCACTCTTAAGTTTACCGTAGAAAAGGAGTCTAATTCTTGTGTTTCCTTTTTGGATGTTCTTGTTCATAGGATTAGTGACAAATTTTTGACTTCTGTATTTAGGAAGGCTACTTTTGCGGGACTTTATACGTGTTACAAGATGAAATCTTGCCCTGCTTCGATAAACGGAAGTTACCATCACGAGTCCCCGACTCGAAATGAAAACTGTACGTCTACGCATAGGCTCGACGCAGATACTTCCGTTTGGGATAAACTCAAAAAAATATGGAAAGAATTAAATCAACCAATCGGACCGTCTCCCGCGTACTCAAAAAAATTTCCATTTGGAGCCGAAAGGCGTGTATAAGTTCAACACGGGAAAGTCAAAAAAAGGGAGTCCCATTCAACGGCGAGGCAGATGGGTCACGACGCTCGCTCCTGACACACTGGCCCGGCGACGAAACGAAGCATGTGACTGCTGCTGCTAATGAACTCTCGTCCGACGCTTGTCAAAGGGTACCCTTCCCCTTCCATAAATCAAGTTAACTCCATGAACTTTACTTGCCACTACCATAGACATTCAACTTCTTAAATACGAACTTTCTACTTGTTCTTATTTTCCTCACTAAAAGAGACTATAAAATATATCTACAGTCTTTCTTGTTCTTTCGATTCTGAATTTCATTTGTTTTGCAACCAGACGCAGTATTCGCCCACATTGTTTCCACATCACCCACGCATCTAAATACGGAATATAAAATACGCGTTGGAACTCTTTTTGCCCCAGACAACGAAAAGTTAATTTGATTAAAACCTTAATTTGTAGGGCGCTTACGGTTTGTTCTGATAGCTTTCTCTGCGGTGAAATTGATTTTATTAAGATTACACTTTCTAAAAATGGATATCCTTTGAATGTTTTGGATTCTGCTGTCCATGATGTCATCAATAAATTTCATAGGGTTAAGCCGCATTTTTTTAAAAAAAATGTTCAGTTTATTTCCGTCTTACCTTTATTGGTTCAGAGGGTGAGACTTTAGCTAGGCGAATTTGGCGTGCGCTTAATAGCTGTTATTTTTCTGCTAATGTTCGGGTAATATTTATTACCCATCCAATTTTCCCTTCCATTCGTAAGAATTTCCTCCGCCCCCATCATGTTAATTCAGTGATTTATAAATATAAGTGTAGTTTTGGACTCGACTACATAGAGAGGACGACTCAACATTTCGATCTGAGAATAAAGCAAAACTTTCGCCCAGGATTTTGAATCCGGATGCCAGGAAAAGTCAACTAATTAATACTTCTGGCTCTTCTATTGCAGAGCATGTTATAAATAGTAGGAATTGTGTCTTTGATTTTAGGGTCGACCGTTTTTCTATTTCATCGAGGTCCCACTCCTCATATCACCTCAAGGTTCTAGAGACCTTGTATATCAGATCCCGTGGGCCTTCCCTCTGTAAACAGAAGGAATGCTGACTGGGTCTGAATGTTATTGGACTCTAGCTTTCTTGAAATTCATAATTTTCGTTCCATTGGTTATCATTAATATCAATTAAATTTACACGTTCATTTGTTTATATCCCAGAAATAGACTGGATAATGCTGAGACGAAACCGGTTGTTTTGTTTGCTTTTAAAATATACATTAAAATGCCATATAAATTATGCTTATTCCTAGTTATCCATATATATATATATATATATATATATATATATATATATATATATATATATATGGATAGCTACGAATAAGCATAATTTATATGGTATTTTAATATATATATATATACACATAAAGAAATATAGTCTTAAGGTGTGCTATATTTGTGGGATAAAGTGCTGAATAACAGAGATAGAGCGTGTGTAAATATAAAAGTGAACATTTAAGTCAAAACTTAGAGGTGACAGTACATCAAATATTGGTGGTGAAAAAGTGTACATACACAAAATGACGGTGCAAGATAACATTTACTAAAAGCAAATTAACAAAAGGAATGTTTAAAACAAGGGTTATGTTTTTAGAAGTAAATTGCATACACATGGAAATGTTTATGAATATTTTTGCGTGTGAATTACTGTACCAGTGTGTTTTAGAGTGAAACGTTCACACTCCCATTTAGTTTCAGCGTGGCAACTTCATGTCACCAGTTCGAAAGAAAACTTGAAAGTGAGAGTTACTTCAAGGTTCACGTGTTTTTATAGTTGGACCGCTGCCGATACAAGGACAAGGACTGCTACTGCTACTCTAATGGCTGCCGCGGATATTAAAAGGCACTATATATATATATATATATATATATATATATATATATATATATATATATATATATATATATATATGTGTATATATATATATATATATATATGTGTGTGTGTGTGCGTGTGTGTGTGTGTGTGTGTGTAAAGATATTTAATTTTAAGGTAAGCCATATAAGCCATATTTAGGGATAAAGTGCTCAATATCAGAAATAGAACGTATGCAAATATAAATATAAACGTGAACACTGAAGTCAACACTCAGAGACGACAGACTGTTTCAGGGCGCTTGCATTGTTTTTTTCTCGACTATTCATACGAGATGCAAATGAGCTTCGATTCAGATATATATATATATATATATATATATATATATATATATATATATATAAATTAATTTGTTCAAGCACAGTCAAAAACCAGTTTTAGAGAAAAATCTTTTGTACTAAGTGACGTTAGCATCATATTTACCAAATTTGACCTCATGTTCGAATGTTAGGAAATTACTCTATTCGTACAAGCACATATGTGTATAAACCAAAGAAACAAAAAAGAAGATATATCTACAACAGTATAGCTCTTCCATTGGCTTAAATAATGCAGGAACATTCCAGGACTCTATGTAACAGAATTGTTTGTTCAGTATAGTTGCATAGAGAGAAGCAACCTGCGCCAGACATGTTTAAAGAGTTTAAATCTAGGTGTTACGGCTACGAATGTAGTCAGAACCAATCCCATAGCGAGTCATCTGATATGCAGCTGAGTTATTTTGATAGAACAAATCATTACTACAGGAAAAGAAATCGAGTATAAAGTTTTTGCGAAATTTAACTGAACACATATTCTACTATTACAGAATCGCTGCTGCTTGTACAACACCAATGATGTCAACGAAGGGAGAGCTGAAGACGACCTTGCCTTACTTAGCAGTTTCCAATTTTGTGTTTGTAAGCGTAAAGAGTCACAGACGTCTATTGGTTAGCCTTTACCAAATTGTTAAAATCTGTCAAGTGGTTAAAATTAACATTTGCTATTATAATCTTGACAGGATTAAATGAATTAGAGTGTTCGTGTTACATGTTCGAAACGTGACTTCATAACTCTCGAAATAAATATATCCATTCCATTTATAATAATTAGGCGATGGGACGTTTTATTTTTGTATGCGAGCATCTTTTGCAAAGTTTGTTCACCTGGCTGGGAAAAATATTCATTTTGTGTAACGGAAGGTAGCTATCCTGATACTTTTGTTGCAAGATATATCGACCACGCATATTGTAGACTCTCAGTGTGTTGCGCAGTGTCATTTACGAAGAACGCCAGGAAAGAATGGAAAGAAGGGGAAAAATGGAATACAGTAAAGACGAAACTCTTGTTGCATTGTTTTTAGCGAATACGCACCACACACCCATCTATACATGATATATGGTTATATCCACGTAGGTAGTGTGAAATTCCATTTGTGCATGTACTGTAATATGTACAAGTGACGTATGTGAGTACGTGTAAGTTTCGTATATAGTTACATAAATATAGATATATATGTGTGCAATTTGCATTTGAAAGGAAACGTCAATTAATAAAAAGTTACTCAACTTGCGAATTCTTTTTCACTTTTCCAACTTTAAAGATTTGGTAAATTAGTATGACAAACTATGGATTATATTGCATGCATAATTATTGTTATAGGCCCAATTAAATAAGAAAATGTCAACAGATAACTTGTATATTATCTATATTATTTAAATCCATATATAATAATTAGCAGTGTGCAATGTTGAATATCACGCTCTCACAGTGAAGACTACTCGCTTAACTTAGTTTAAATAAAAATTTAGGATAGATTTTGATAAATTGTATATTTCATTTTACTTTTGGTTTACTCTAATATACAAGAAATATTCAATATAAGAAAATACTGGCAATCATAATGCTTTGAGATGCTATTAATGCAAAATTATTGCATTAATAGCACATTTTGTAATGTGAAATAGAGTGTAATAAATGTTGCGCCTGCTCATTATTAAATGCATCCTGTTACAGTAAAGTAAGTTAGTAACATTTTTTTTGTATATTCCTATAATTAGTTGCCTTTAAATGCTTTTCTTCATTCATGATTTGATTTGGAAAGTTATTATTATCAAGTATTGGATTAATATTACAAATTATTTCATAGAAAATTGTTTTAGAGGAAATTATTAATTTACACCGTTGGTATTTTTTATTAATGGTATCTTGAATCGGTAAAAGCATTTATTTGCTAGTTAAGAAGACAGGACTTAACAATAATGTGTGATTCCGCTTGTTAAAATAACAAAATTTCAATGATTATTACACAAACAGTTCATCCAGAAAGGGATTTTATTATTGAAGCTGAAATTATTTTCAAAATGTTATTTTAGTTATATTTTAGCTGATCAAGCGGTTTGTCGGATATAAAGACTTGATAGTGCAACCTTGAAATACCAATGCAATATATCTTCTATTGAAAACCCTGAAAACATAAAAATATATAGGTTGCACTAGCCATGAGTTCAAAAAAAGGTTCAACCAACATCAAAGTTCGTTTAGTATAAATAAATATAAAAATCAAACATCTCTCTCGAAGTACTTCTGGAACCTAAAAGAATCCAATAAAACACCTACAGTAAAATGGAAGTTAATAAGAAAAGCGAGAATATGTAGGTCATTAAATGACCCATGTCATTTATGCATACATGAGAAACTATATATTACTAAGTTTATAAAAAATAAACATTTACTGAATCAGAGAAATGAAATAGCTATTTTGTGCCGTCATTGTCAAAAGTTTTCTTTAAATAATATTTAAAAATTAAATTATAAAAGAAATAAAAATTTAAAAAATTACCTGATAATATACATACTCATATTTGATGTGAATAAATAATTTTAAATAATTTTAAATACTGTAAGTAATTCTATTGCATTTACTTGTTTTATAAAAAAGTATAGCCGATTAAATTTAAAAGTTAAATTTAAAAGTAGAATTTTTTTAAAATTGGTTTTAAAATTGTAATTAAATAAAACAGATTCTAACCTAAACATCTTTTAAAATTGTAATTAAATAAAACGTACTCTAACCTTAACACCTCTCTCAAAGCAATTAAAACACTTAAAAGAATCCAGTAGAATACCTAAAGTTAAATGAAATTAATATGATAAGTTAGAATATATAGGACATTAAATGACCCATGTCCTTTGTACATACATGGGAAAATTTATATTACTAAATTTATAACAAATAAAAGTTTACTGAATTAGTGAAATAATTTACCTATCTTTGCCGTCATTGTCATAAAGTTTACTTAATATATATATATATATATATATATATATATATATATATATATATATATATATAATCTGGTAATATACATACTTATACTCGATAAGAAAAAATAATTTTACGTAATGTAAGTAATTCTAATACATTTACTTGGTTTTAAAAAGAAATATAGTATATTAAATATTAAAAATTAATGTTTTTTTATAAATGTAGTTAAAACATATTCTAGTCTAAACAACCCCCAAAATCTTTAAGTATACAAATAGAAAAAATACCGTAAGAATTTTTGCCGTTAAAAATAAAAAAGTTTATAAAAAAACCCCAGACGACATGCATTTAGCGGATGTCAGAATTTGTTGAAAAATACATCCCTTCCCATCCCTAAACATAACTCCGCTTTCGAATGTAATTTTTAACTGATACAACGAAAATTTAAAAATTGAACACTCTACCACCCCTTGTCTAGATGAATGCATTTCTCGGTATCCTTGGAAACCCTCAATTATGAATCTTTGCCGTGCCTTTAAAACCGTAAATTTTTAAAAAAAGTTACTCCAAAATTCGATTGACGAGGAAATGGAACTAATGTCTTTAATTTAATAACAAAATTTAATTTAAAGGCTTTAGCTTCCATTTTTGAAACATGGTTATCACTGTGTAGCGAAAAAAAACATATTTTAAATCAATTAATTTATAATATTAATGCTCTGTAAATTTACATTTAGCACTATTGTGTAAAAATAAAAATATCTATAAGAACACCGGATTTTATATTCTTACTGTTCTTACTTTATATATATATATATATATATATATATATATATATATATATATATATATATATATATATATATATATAAACGAAAAGTATTTGGCAGTTCAATTCGATCTTTTTTTAAAATTTAAGTAAGCAAGATTGAAATCTTTTCTGGAATATCATATGAAATAGATGGTTACTTGTCAGGATCGGAGATGCCAAATACTGATTATATGGACATCGCTACAATTGAGATTGAACTATTCAAACAAAACATGGAATACAAGACAATGTTTAAAAACATTTATCATTTCTTTTCTTTCATTTATTAAAGCGAAGATCTTCAGTGACCGATTTAAGAAATGCACCTTCCTTGATTCGCATATGAAAATAAAGTGATTGACTTGTTACTTGAATACTTGTTTCACTGAATGCTCAGAGATTGACTATCTGTATCAATGATTGCTTATCATTTCACACATTGTTGCAATGAATGTAAATAGCTTTGAGTTTTAATACGCATAGGCTATAGATCGGTTGCACATTATTAATGTTTTGAAACACTGCCGTAAGAAATGCACGTAAAATGATTCATAGTGGCAATGTCTACACATAACTTAATCACCATTCCAATAAAAGAAAATTCCTTGACTGATGCATCAAATGATTCTTGATAATGAATACACATAGATAGGCAAACCTTTGCAATAAATGTGCATATCCTGATTCGCGATATCAAGAAATGGACATATAGCTAGTCTAAGATTCATTGAATGCACTTAATTTGCAATGAATTCACATAGTCATATTGAATGTACAGACTTTTAACATTAATTATATTTCTAATTAATGAAGATAGCTTCGCACACACAATGAATATAAATGACTGACTTCTGAAATGAATTCATAAAGCTTAAAATACATTGTAATAACTTCTTTTTTTTTTAAGCGTATCACCCCAAGCAAGGCTGGAGGCCACTATCAGGCAAGGGGTTATAGAAGGGTTGGAGGAAGCGCAGATAGGAGTGGTAAAGGAGAGGATATGGAGAAAGAGAAAGACAGTGGATCGATCAAGGCAAGGGGTTACAAAAGATTTGGAGCGAGAGCAGATAGGAATGAAAGGTGAAAGGATGAGGAGAAGGGAAGTGGATAGATCAAGGTAACTGGAGATGTCGATTGACGTTACACTTAAATAGTTGGAGATTGTATTTGTCAGGGAAACAGTAATAGGGAAGGGAGTTCCACAGGCGAGATGTGCGAGACATGAAGCTATTGGAGTAGAAGAGACGTCTACATCTAACAGTTTCAACGGTGAAGGGGTGGGAACGGGATGCCTGCCTCGTACGACGTTTAAATTCACGAGGCCTAGGGACAAGCGAAAGCAGCTCCTCGGAGCAATTACCGTGAAAGTATTTGTAAAAAAGACAGAGCGAGGCAACATCGCGTCTGTGAGAGAGCGACTGCAGATGAGATGACAGATCAGGGCCAATTACATTGCATATCCGTCTCTGGATCTTATCAAGAACCCTGAGGTAAACAGCAGGGGCTCCAGACCATATATGGCAGTAATAATCCATGCAAGGGCGAATGGTCGATTTATAGACTCGGAGGATCGATTCCGGGGAGAAAAATTTCCTGGCTCGGCACAGGGAGCCAAATTTCCTTGCGGTGGATGATGCAACTGACTCGATGTATTTGTTCCATCTCAGATCAGCGGAGAGCGTGAGACCGAGCAGCCGCAGAGAGCAGCTCTCGAGAAGTTGGTCTTCAGACATTCTAATGGGATGCAGGGATGGAACCTTGTGGTGGTTAATAGAGAGCAGTTTTGTTTTAGAGGCGTTAAAGTTAACCATCCATTTCTCGCCCCAGTTCACAACCGATTGGAGGTCCTTTTCAATTGGAACTGCCAGGTTAACTTTGTCAGCATCACTAGATTTGTGTTTGAGGCAGGAGTAAATTGTGGTGTCGTCAGCATAGATGCCGACTTGGGAGTCTATGGCGTCAGGAAGGTCGTTTATAAATATGAGGAACAGAGTAGGGCCTAGGATGGAGCCTTGAGGAACACCTGCGTTAGTGGGATAGGAGCTGGAGATGAATCCATTGAGAACGACCTTCAATTCCCGGTTTGACGGGAATGATTGTATTAGGTCAAACAATCGACCTGTGATACCATAACCCTGGAGCTTGCGAAGATGGCCGGCATGCCAAACTCTATCAAACGCTTTGGAGATGTCTAGGGCCACGGCACGAGCTTCACCGTTATTATGAATAGCTTGGTAGACAAATTCAGTGATGGCCGTAAGCACATCGGCCGTAGATCGGGCAAAGCGGAAACCATACTGCTTGTCTAAGAGCAGATCATGGGATATCAGATGATTAATCACTTTGGTGTTGATAATGGCCTCGAAGATTTTGCCGAAGATGGGTAGGAGACTGATAGGACGGTAATTGGAAGGGTCGGAGGGGTCACCAGAGTTCTTAAAGACAGAAACAATGGTTGAGGACTTCCAGCAGTCAGAAAAACAAGACTCCTTGAGGCAGCGGTTGTATAATTTAGAGAGGGCAGGCGCCAGTTCAGGCGCGCATTTCTTCAGGACAATGGCTGGTATCCCGTCACCACCAGTAGCCTTGTGGTGATCTAAGTTAGAAATAATGTCCAATACCGACGACGGGGATATGTGCAATCCGTTCAAGAGGGACTAAATAAATATTGAGTGAATGATGTATGAAATGGACATACTTTACTCAACTTACTTTGAATGAAGGAAGCATAAGTGAGTGCGCATAGTTTGAATTCCTTTTATCTTAATTAACTGTAATGAAACATAAAAAACATAGAAAAGTAGTTCATTGAAGGTATATAGATAATTTGGCTTTCAAATATATGCACATATATTTATTCATTTTTCCTCTAAACTTACTAATTTTGCGAGGAATAAGTAAAGCTTTAGTTAAATTACAATTATCATAAATCAGTTGAACGTATGTTACAATCAGTGTACACGGCTTAACGGGCTATTGCCCTGAATGTACGTTGATTATTACAATAACTGGATATAACAGCAATAAACAAACATTGCTGAAATGAACAGCCATTGCTTATCTGTTATTCGTGTAGTTATCCTTTTGAAAGAAAACACGATAGTTGTACAGTAAATAAAACGCAGATTTAATGAATTATCCTAAATTATTCTATCGGATATCGGGAATTGCATTCTAAGTTAATTTTTCACTTTCATCGCTCCTAGTATTATCTTATTCTAAGACGACTGTGAATATCACATGAATATTTCGTTTTTTAAACCCTTTTGTTGTTTTTATCGTATAGCTTTTTTGATGTATTGCTACTTTACTTCCTTATCGAATTAGGTCAATACTCAAAAAACATCGGCGAGCATAACATCCAAATTTAAGGGATCAATACAAAAATGGATATACTAATGCTAAGAAATTATTGAACCTTGTTTTTGGAAATGTTAACCTCAGAAGAAAAATAGGAAATATATTCGAATATTGTTGCTAAAGGATTTCGACTACGTATTTCAGATTAAATACTTCATATGGCTATCAAATAATCTCTTTGTAAAAAGTAAAAGATACCAGATGAGGTATTACGAAATTAGCATTAAAGTTTGTTATTTCAAGTTTGATAAATATCTGCTGAAAGAGAGAGTGAAAATATTAATTTTTGCTCTACTAACATCGTGTTGTCAAAGATATTTCACACATATCGGAGTAGCTCAAATTTATTACCAGTAAATAATTCATCCACACACCAAAATTCTTGAAATATAATACAGACAATTTGGAGCACACTGTGTCCTATGATGATCACATCGATTTTCCATGTGCTGCACTTTGCGAGCATGTAAGAGATATTTTCAGTTCGAAATACAGATATTATCAAGCAAAATAATCACCGAGTGAATGGCAAGTTCACAAAAATATCAACGACGCACTTAATCGTATGAACGTTGAGTAGTTTCTTTAAAAAGACTTCCTGAAAAGAAAATGTTTTGCAGTGAGAAATAGAGCAATGCAAACAAATTCGATAACATTTCCACAATTATAAAAAGTCATGACCTGAATCAGTGCAATAAAAACTAATTAAATCAGATGCAATCTAGTGTTCGTTTTATTGAACTAAAAGTCACATAGTTGCCTCTGGGATTAATGTCCAATGACTGAGTTCAGTGTCTCTCGGTTATTCTAAACCGTTCATATGATATTTCCGTACTATCGTGAATCGCTACTGGAAAATTAAATCCGTTACTTTATGAGTTTTCTTGAATCAAAACTCTCTTAAATATTTGCTAGAATTATATGTATTAGAATCCATGGAATGTGTGGAAAAGCCATTGTTATGAAAAATACAAGGACAAAGGTCAAGTGCTTCGGGATATTGTGAGATATTGATTAATTCTCTGCATCATCTTACATTCTCCAAACAAATTAAACACGCAGCAAATTCTCTTAATATTTTCCTTCTTTCATTTGTACGCAGATCGCTTAAACTATACAATAAAAATAATGAGTAAATTTAATTTGTTGAAACAATACAAAAATCTAAATATTGAAAATATTTAAAAACAAGATCGAAGTTATAATGTTTCAAATTTAGACCAAACTGATCTAAAGATAAATCACATTGGATGTACGATCTAATTTCAATTGACGGAGCAATTATTGGATGGAAGAATCATTCATGATGAAGTTACTTTTCTCGTTGAAGGAATATTTTCATTAGGTGGAGGAACTATTCTCATTGCACAAACATTCTATTCGTATTGGATATTAAATTCTATTATATGACTGAGAAAATATTTGCACAGGATGTAAGAAATGTTCTCATTAGCTAGAGGTATTATTAACATTGGATGGAAAAATTAATTTGGATTGTTTTAAGAAATATTTATTATCTGATGTCAGAATGTTGGGGGAGGCGGCTGAAATAAATAAATAAGTGTGCGATACTTCAATGATTTTCAGATGCGATAGACACGTCCGGTATACCATAGAAACAGCTGAAATGTAGGGACTGAAACAAAATCGCTTTCATATCAGCGTAGGAGGCTTGGCTAATTTTAAAAATCTATTTTAATAAAATAAATTAGTGTTCCCTTCAATGCAGCAAACCATAATTGAAAAAATTGTAAAAGTCTAACCATAAGTAAAATACATTAGTAAGCAGAAAAAATCTAAATTTTTTGAAGGAACGCAAATTTTATGACCCTGTCAAATTTTGTTACAAACTTACTTCATTATACCGTGTTCTGTTCACCTAATATAAACAGGGAAACAAAACCATGCAGCAGAGTTATGATCCGCCAAACAAGCCAAGGGAAAATATGAATGGTACGTCTATCATTAGAATTCTTTATCACTTTGATAAATCTTCGCCTTCATAACTTAAGTTGGCACAAACAACCAACAAAACGTTTCGTGGTCGTTCTCTATATAAAATATTTACACAAATGCCACTAAGTAACTTTTTAGTCATGTACATATATATATATATATATATATATATATATATATATATATATATATATATATATATATATATATATATATATATATATATATATATATAAGTCCTTTCTGATTCCGTCATCACTACAATAAATGGTAGACTTCATAAAGATACACTAAGCCAATGGTAGGGATCATAAAAGTAGACTAAGCAACTTATTATGCAAAATAGACGTTCCCATATTCGCAGTAAGAGCTATTACCTTCGGTTGCTACATGACAACAAAGACAATCTTCGCAGGAGAATAACATTATGACACACTGGTTAATAGTCACAATAGTAATGAAATCACACAGCATTTTTAAATAAGACAAAAATGTCCCATGTGCAATATATATATATATATATATATATATATAAAAATTGCTCCATTTACCAGAAACAACCCAGGAACTGGTTTGACTATATTTTTTACTTCAATACAGATATAAACGATAACTTCACAAACGATAATGTTCCCATCATGAGTAGTGGAGGCGTTGCCGAAAGAAACAGCGACTGAGGTGTAAGATATATTAGAAAACATCGAAGCTATTTAGGCGTAAGAAACATGGAAATCAGATACCCTGAAATATATTCACAAATGTATAACTCGTATTCATTTCTTGATATAACGTCTATGAACGTCAAATTACTACGTAACCTATGGATAAATAAGCTGTCAACTTTGATCTTTAACCCCACTCCCTGAAACCACAGCTAACTTAAACACCTGATGGACCCCATGACGGCATTCTCATGATGAACATTTCAACAAGAAAGTATCTATCTTATAAAATAGAAAAGTTTCAGCAGATTTTCACGAACATAACGACTGCAATGAACTATGTAAACCAAGAAAGACACAATCCACGTACAGCATTCAAACAAAATGTTACGACCGACAAAAATTGGGCAGCTGACACTACATCAACAGGTAAATTCACAACTACAGCTGGAAACATCGTTGCTTTTGGAAATGTCACCAAATGCACATCACCGTGTAATTTTCCCACTATAGAACATGAAAACTATATATAAAGTCAAGAGCAGTGGCGACTGCACCTACCAAACTGAACAAATCTTGTTTAAATTTCATTTCAGACAAAATTACTGATCTTTTATGTTAGTAAACAACGTCGCATATTTATACACATTACAATAAAAAAGAAAACAGTCTCCTCTTCAGGATTCTTTAACAGCAGCGAACAACAAACAGAAACACACGAAGAAACATCTTTGGAATTCCACATTTGCCGCAAAAGTCCCATAGACATATCTACAAAGCCAAAGTAAATTTATCAGTATTTGGTGCAGGGATTTTGTGTCATTTGACAAAAGATAGCTTGACAAAATAATCCTATTAATCAATACAACGTTCTTGTCTAAAAATAAGCTACCTATGCAAATATACCTCTAACTGCTATCAAAACAACATTGACGGAAAACTTTAAACGAACATGCTAAGATTTTCTGGCAAATTCATAACACTGAGAAAGATCACAACTCCGGAAAGGTTCATTGTCCACACTATAGGATTTTTTCACCCTCATTTCTAAGATGGATTCGAACATATAACCAAATATAGGTAGGCGAAGAGGATGTCGTTAAATCAACCGTAACAACATTCATTGGCATTTTCTAATGTTGAACATGCTTTTGATTTAAAAATCACACCATAAAATGTTCAAGGCTTCATTGATGAGGTATTTAATGAATTCAATTTTGCATATGCATCCAGCGATGACGTGCTGACAGCCAGTAAATATATCAATGAATATTATATTCATCTGCAAAAAAAGGCCAGTAATATTGCAGATAGATATTCAAAATCAGTTTACTTTCAGAGTTATTTCAGTAGCCTTTCCTTGACACAAAGTAGTACAGATTTCTCGTACATTGCGGGTCAGTCGGTATGTCAAACTTATTTGTTCTCCAAAACAAAGGCTCGACTTATATAGCGATTATGAAATGAAAACCTTTACCATAGAGTTGTAAACAAGTGGGACAGTAATCATAACAATTACTGTACACCACTTATCGTACATCCAGCAGTCTGTCAGAAATATATCCCACTAAAGCTTGTGTTTGGCGAACATATTTGGCATATTACCACAAAAATTAATATAAAATAATTAAACAAATTCAGTATTCAATTAACTCTCAAGATTCTGAGCTAAAAATCTTTGGATTTACTTACCACGATTACTTAACCGAAATAATTGATATTCGCTCTTTTCTGATACCATCATCTATTAGAGAGCTACGTAGTTTTTATTGGCATTCTGTACGATCACACAAGTTTTATAACACAGCACTCATATAAACTCTCATCAAAGATTGCTTAAAACTCGAATAAAAACTACGATAAAAACTACAATAAATAAAACCGAAAATTTTCTGTACGAACAAACTAATAAAGATTTAATCAACTTTTGCAAAGATTTCTCATCGAAAATGTAAAAATGTATTAAAATTGGTTGTGAATTACGGATTAGGAAAAAAAGGTCATTATAATTTCTGATATAGTTAAATTTAATGTTTGATTAATTATAGAAATACTGGAATTCTGACCATTATTATTGCATATTGAAGAACACACTTCACTGACATAGCAAAAATCATGGGTGTGTGTATCGCATCGTATAGTGTAGGGAATCCTCTTGCTCGGCGAAGCGCAGGAGACAGACGTAGCATAGCATAGATTACAGAACTTTTAAAAAATCTTCTCGAGACATTTTGAACCATGCCATCTCCTTTGTTGTACAATGTGGATTTGACCTGAGTATCCGCTGAAACACATGATATCAGAACACAACTCGCAAAATCAGTTGTGTTTCACGACAATGTTGCCACCAACGATTTTCTTATCACTCAAATGTTTTTGGCACGTCAGTATATATTGTCTTTGTAATTTATCGAAATAGATGCAGATGGAGAGGCATCTAATCGAGTACACATACATTATCGTTTTACAAAAGAATTTCCAAAACCTGTTTAACGTTAATCAATGTGTGATTACTAAAGCGGAAGTGGTTGAAATTCCTTAAAATGCCTGTGTTTATTCACTCAAGCATGATGTAATTTTATATCAAATTCGTGACGAAATTAATTACATTTCTTGTTTCGTGTTCAAATAATATTACATAAAAGAAAAATAAGCTATTTAAAAATTGATGAAATATAAGGATATTTGTCTATGAACAAATTATACATACACACATACATACACACATATATATATATATAAGTATATGCATATGTGTGTAGAAGCTTAGTAGTATGCAGTATGTAATTTATATTTTATTGAATAATTTTCTTGAGTATCTTCGAGCATCCAAGAAAAAAATGAATGTGAACATTTTTTATTAATTCTTTCAAACGTAATCTCGTCTCATGTAGCACCTGGCCTATCGTATACATATTCCAATTATATTCTCTATGTTTTATCTCCTATTGTGTAAATAAAGAAACATTACAAAATAATCTTTTTTTAAATTACAATCTAAAGTATCTTAGGATCATTATATAATTGCAGAACTAGCCACATTCCTATTTTCAAATGTGATATTTGAAAGATAATATATAATATCTATTATCATGGAGTTTTTTTTCCGATCTCACAAGAAAATATATCCTCTTTAGCAACCGAAAAATTGTAAGTTTTGTTGTATTAACTTTAATGACGTGCAAACTTGGTCTGGTTATAGAAGATTTGTCCCCTGAGCGTAATAAGTAACAACAGCAATTTTATTCTCTTAGCTTCTAATCTAACAGGTACTCGTGTTGTGCTATTTTCTGGTCCGATCATATGCTGAGTACATTTTTACAAAGTATTCCATAAAATTCAATATTGAACATCCAATAAGAGACATTCATTTTTTTTTAAATTATTTTTCCTTGAATTTATTTCGGATGTTTGTTTTCGTTGTTGGTGTTGAAAGGGAATTGTTTAGGTCACGCATTCAGAACCTTGAAGAATTTCATCGTCCTTATTCAATCTGTCAGGTGCCATTTGACATGTCCGATGTTCGTCCATCTTTCCTCTTTGCATCCATTGAAGTGACATCTCCCACAACCTCGTGATGATCTACGATGATCACCCAGACCATATCATAGTATATACGGCAAATGATGTGACAAAATATTTCTAATATATTTTCCATTTCCAAAGTTCGTCTCCTAGTCACGGCAGCATGAGGTAATTATTATTGTCATGCCGACTAATACCACAATCTTGAAATTCGCATACGAGGATGGGCTGAAAAAGTCATAGGTTGACTATGAAGGAGTGATACTAAATCTGTGAAATCTTGCATTAATTTCAACTTTTCTTATTAATAACTACATTTGTCTGAGATAAAGTTCCTATTTCCTCTCTGAGGTAGTGTGTATATATATATATATATATATATATATATATATATATATATATATATATATATATATATATATATATACATATATATATATATATATATATATATCCTGTAAAACGGACTTTTCTAATGCATGTAACTAAGGTGAAGCTTGGGCCGATCACGTATATCTCTACTTGATGGCTATGCAGTTATCTCAGCTCAGCACAGAATCTTGTTTCCTTTATGTTCTGGTTTCATTTTGAGTCCGAAATTTATACTGGCCTAAGCTGGCATGAGATGCATGCTGCATATAATTTCATGACATTTTTGTTGCTTCCATATATTTTTTGTTACCGGAAAATTTCATGAACTGCATGTTACTTTTTGGGAAACTTGGTCACCGAATAAACAAAGGAGATAAATAAAAAAATCATATTCATGTTGTGAAGTAGGATACAACTCTCCAGAAAATAACTTGAACTAGTCCAAATAGCATATATACTGACGCCGAGTATCGTCAGCAGAGCTATTCTGGAGTGAGCTTTATATCCTTATTGCAAAATTTAGTTAGACTACGTCGACTCCAAGCGACATTATATTTCATGATTGTGTTAACTTCATTCAATGGAATGAAGACATAACAGTTGCGACAAGAAATCGAATTTACACAAAAAAAGCATTTCTTCCTAGTTAATGAATACGTGTACGAAGGTAATACACTATGGAAGAAATGAAGATAATTATTCAGCAACAGCAAGAATTCCAGAAGATCTTATTAAAACAAATGCAGCAGGAGAACAGGTCAAGGCAATCCTGGAAAAAAAAAGACAATTTAATTTTTGCCGGAATCAGTCGTTAAGTCAAATAGTGAATTTAATTATGTCCAAGAAGAACACATTACATTCCCATCGTACTTTAGAAGACATGAGAAGAATATCAAGGGTATGAAGAGGACGATTTTGTCACATATGCCGGTAAAGTCACGCGTGAGTGTAACAAATTTAAACTGGACGAACTATCCCCAGACAGATTTAAAGGTCTAATCTTTGTTAAAGTTCTGACATCAAGAAACGATGTGGAAATATGGTCCTGAATTCAAAGTTAACGATACAGACTTTTGCGGAAATGTGCCAAAAATGTCAATTTATACAGCGAAAATGGCGCGTCAGAAATACAAGCAGTTCGAAAAAATAAAAAATCGAGATGCTATAGCTGAGATATGCTTCATTTCAGAAAGGGCTGTCCATTTAATTATAAGGTGAGACTTCAATTGTGCACTGGTAGTGATATTACAATTATTGATGACCAGAACTTGAACAGAATTGGCAAGCCTAATAAGAAAAAAAAATCGATAAAGTTCCAAGAGGAATATCGAGCAAGAAATTAATTTATTTTAGGAAAATTGCGAGTAACGTCACTATTGTGGGTAAAGAAAAAAAAGCAGATGTTTACGTATTAAAAATTTCAACTCGAATTTACTAGGCGTCGAACTATGAAACTGGTCTATTAATTCGTTCTGTGGAAAATTAAGTGTTCTTCAAAAAATAAGATTACAGCTAAAGAAACACTGAGTAAACTAAAAATAAATTCACGAATATTTTCTCAGTGGAGATTGGAAAATGTACAAAGTAAAAGGCATTTTTAAATTCAAAGAAAATGTGCTACCAGTTTTTAAGCCCAAAAGAAATATACTCTTTGCTGCGTTGGAGTCTATTGACACCGAACTTGATTGGTTAAAAATCCACGGAGTTATTTAAAAAAATAGGTTATTCAGAAAGAGCCACGCCGGTGGTTTATGCTAGAAAGAAAGATAATGAGATTCTTTATGTGAATATTTTTGATTCGGTTGAATGATTGCCTCCTCTCACACCTACCAACTCCAGAGGATATACTTGCCAAATTAAATGGTGGTAAGCGTTTTTCAAAAATTGACCTGACGCTTATCTTCAAATCGAAGTGGATGATCAATTTCAGAATTATTTGACAATTAATGCACATAAAGGACTCTACAAGTTCAGAAGATTAGTCTTCGGTGTAAAAGTATCCTTAGGTATTTTCCTGCAAATAATGGATTCGATGTTGGCTGGACTAGACGGTGTCGTCTCTTACATAGATAACATACTTATTAAGAGCGCTTCCAAAATAAATCAAGTAAAACTGATTCAGCAGGTATTTCAAAGACAGCATGATTACGGTTTCAAAGTCGGTGAACATAAATGTCATTTTTTATGGATAATATTAAATATTTACATCAGTCAATTGACGAAAAATGAAGAAAACCTTATCCAGCAAGGGCAAATGCTATTAGAGAAATGCCACTCCCGACAAATTTGGTAACCCTAAAATCATTTCTCTGATTATCAAGTTATTGTGCCAGATATGTACAAACAGCATGCATTTTTTAATAATTTAGTTAAGAAGGGTACGAAATGGAATTAGTCGGCAGCATGGCAAAAAGCTTTTGAAGAAATAAATAAAAAAACTATTAACTTCAGAGTTATCATTGTTACATTACGACTCGCAGCGACAGATAATAGTAGCATCGAACGCGAGTGAATACGGCATAGGAGTGATAATAGGTCATAAATTCGAAGACGGTACAATGAAAGCAGTCGCCCACGCTTCAAGAAGATTGATAAATACAGAAAAATGATACAGTCAAATTGAAAAAAAGTGCTTGCTACAATTTTTGCTGTAAAGAAATTTTACAGGATGATATTAGTAAGAAAATTCATACGGCAAACATATCATTGTCGATTATTAAGTATATTCGGCTTTAAGAATCGGATTCCCACACATACTACAGACTACAACATTGGGCTACGATTATATTGGACTATGTTTCCAAGATGTAATTTCAATCATCAAGAATATTGGGACATACATATGACTTATCCAGATAGAAAATTGAAATATAAAGAAGGTATTGTGATTGCTCCTCTGGTATCCGAGAGCGAAATTAAAAGCCTTGTATGTAACACTATAAAATAATTACCTTTCACAATAGAGAATATCAGAATTTATTCTAAAAAGCATACATTTATTCAAAAACTATGAATGACGTTAAGTTGATATGGAGTAAAACTAAAATTAAACATTGTAACAATAGTACAGCATTTTCTATTTATGATGGAATACTTTAGTACGCGGAAAGAGTAGTGATTCATTTATCACCACAAAAAGGATTTTGAAACAATTCCATTTCGGGCATCCGCGAATAGTGAGGATGACATCCTTGACAAGAAGTTACGTTTATTGGCCAAAGTTGGACAAAAATATTCAACATACAGTTAGAAAGTGTAATGGATGTAATTCAGCAGCAAAATCTTCACTTATAAATTATCAGGCATGCCCGAGCACTAATAAACCGCGAGCAAGACTATATATGGACTTTCCTGGATCACTAAATGGATCATACTATTTAATTGTGGTCGAAGGTTGGCCCGAGATATTAAAGTTTTATCGACTTACTACCTCAATAATGATTAAATTCTTACGCAAAGTTTTTGCAAGGTTTGTATTGCCTGATAGTATAGTATCCGATAAATGAAAACAATTTACTTCTAGTGAGTTAAAACATTTCTGTAAAAACTATGCGGTTGAAACTTCACAACACCGATTTATCATCCAATTTCAAAGCTGAGTGGTTTGTTGATAACTTCAAAGGGGTATTAAGAAAAGTTAATGGCTTGAAAGTTGAAGGAACGGCTTTATAACAATTTTTCAAGGTATACCGAATGATGGCAAATGCAAATGTCACTGCAACCATGTCACCTGCTGAGTTCATGTTTGCAATGAAAGTTAGATCTATGTTCGACAAATTACTGGCAGGCAATTAAAAGAAAATCCGACAATCTGAAACTAACTGATCATTTAAAATTGACGATAACGTCTTCTTTAAAATCTTTAAGGTCGGAAATGAAAATTAGGAGAAATAATGATGTATATGGTCGAAGGTGGACGATTTTGACATAGAAGACATATAAATCAATTGAGGTCTAGATATGCACAGAAAAAAGCAACCAGAACGATTTAATTCACCGATTAACATACTTTACGATACCTTTGAAGTACCTATTCCTAAAACTAACATTGCAATACAATGCCAGGGTAAGAGAAAACGTAATTCGACTGAAACGTTGGAAGTGGACACATGTCGGAAAAAAATCAACGAAAGAATTTGCTTATGGAAAATGTTGGATGTTTTAGAGATGAACACACCTCTCTAGAATATGACATGTACTCATGCAAATAGCATATATACTGACGCCGAGAATCGTCAACAGATGTAGTCAGGTGTGAGCGTTATATCTTTACTGCAGAATTCAGTAAGACTACGTCAATTCCAAGTGATGAATGGGTTATCTTCATTCAGTGGAATGAAAACATAAGAATTCATAATATACTTTAATTAATTAATGTGTAATTTTTCATTCTGATATATGCTAGGAAGTTGAAAAGAAATACAAACATTTTTTATTGTGGGCGAAGATGCAGCCAAGTTTGCTTCCCTGCTCAAAATAATTTCGGAAATCATTTTGCTTATCCTTAAAATAAGTACTTTTATGAGTATGATCAATGTTTTGAACCACAAAAACGACAACAACAAAAAAATAATAATAACAACAATAATAATGATGATAAAAACCTACCATCACAGAAAAACACTCCAGATTAATGTTTGAAATCAGTCCAGACTAATGTTTGAAATAAAAAATTGAATCCCGAGAATTCTGGAAAATCACAAACCAAATTATGAACAGTAGTAAAGCGGCGGTGCCCACTATTATAAATGGCACCAGGGTCATGTTTTCCTCAACTGATAAGGCGATGATCTTCGCATTGATCTTTCAAAGTTACGTGAAAAATGCGATCCCCTTCCCAACTTTCTACGTCTCACTGAGTAAAATATTAGTAATATTTTCTTTACAGTACAGGGGAAGTTTCAAGACATAACAAAATCCTTAATCCTAAGAAGCCACTGGTTCAGACAAAATTCCACTGGTTATCCTTGAGAATATCAACCTGGAATTATCCCCGATATTAGCGAAATTACTTAACCGCGGCCTGAAGGAGGAATCCTTCCCAAGTCAGTGGAATATCAAGCGTATCCACGGTATTCCAGAACGCTCTTGCCCCTCTCAGTATAGAATCATCAGTCTCCTCATATCATCAGTATACTTTTTAACAGGATAGTCGTTGAGCACCTAGATATGAAAAACCTCTTGAGCGACAAGCAGTATATATTTCGATCGGCCCGATTCACTGCTGATGTCCTACTTACCATTACTCACAGAATTAGTGAGTTACTTAACGACAAATACATCTCAAGGACCATAGCATTAGATGTTTCGAAGGCCTTTAACGAGGTGTGGCACAAATGTTTGCTGCACAAACTCTTCATCTATGGAATCATTAGCATTGTCTTAGCATTGTCAGTTATAAGTTCTTCCTAACTGGATCCCTGAAGGTAATTGTTAATGCCCAGTATTCCGGCTCTCTAGCAATCAACGCAGGCTTACCCACAGAGGTCACTTTTCGTATCAACCCTCTTTTCACTGTACATAACTGATCTGCCTAAGAATATACTCTGATCATTGTTTTAATATCTGTGCCGATGATATACGGGTGCACCTGCAAAATTCGTGATGATGAGAGATTGGAGGCTGATCTTTCATCCTCTCTTATTCTAACTTTTCAGCGTGGGAAAACTGACTGATTACATTCAATGTCTCGAAAACAAAAATAGTTACATTCTATCTCTGCCGATCTGACCACGAACTACTACCAGTCACCATGAATGGCCCCTTTCGAGGAGTTTAAGTGCCTTGAGAGACATTTAGGCCTTCAACTCACCTTTGACCTCAAGTAGAATTCGCACATAAGTTCCACCGCTAAAGAAAAAGTCAGTTTACTCTACCGCTCTAGTAAGTACCTGACTTATCGTGCTATCCTCTACCTGTACAAGAATAAACTCAGGCCTAAAATGGGGTACTGCTGTCATATTTTGGCTGGAGCTGCCTAATCCTCATTTTCAAGTCTTGATAGAGTACAGAAGCGTCTCAGTGTCCTTGTAGGTGAAAACTTATTTTCTAACCTCTCTCTAACAGGCGGAATGTGACAAACCCCTCACTTTTCTATCGCTACTTACATGGAAAGTGCTCGGACGAACATCATTACTTGGCTTCGCCACTTCTTATCTACACGAACAAGATCATCCATGCTATTCACAATGTAGCAAACAACTCATATTCTCTTCGTATTCCATCAGTGAGAATTTCCACTCGAGCTGCTTCTTCTCCCGAACCACTGCCCTGTGGAACCGACTCCCAAGAGGATGTTTCCCTGATCACTGCAATCTTAATCTGTTTAAATCCACGGTTAACCGTTACTTTCCAGCCGTAAACGCATAAACTGCCTCTTACTGTAACTCTCTACCTCGAGTGGCCCCTGGCTTTTTACAGAGTATACCTCTCTCTCTCTCTCTCTCTCTCTCTCTCTCTCTCTCTATATATATATATATATATATATATATATATATATATATATATATATATATATGTGTGTGTGTGTATCCTTGTGATGGCATTTTTTAATCAATAGTTATTTTTTATTTCCTTATTAACCTAGCACATCCTAACACTAAAGAGAATATTTTTTAATAAATATCAATTCATATGAAATCAACTGGATGTCAAATGCAACCAAAACTGGACGTAAATATTATTTGCATTTACTTCCTGCCAATGATATGTTAATAGAACAGTTCGTCTTTTCAATGCATTCTTCTCTTATGAGAAACTAAGACATTCAAAATCAGTAGAATGCTACCGATTATGTCAAATGGAATGTGCTGTAATAGAACAGATCTCTCATAAGTAACGACTCGAGTTGAATTTCAATTGTCCCCTTAGAATTAATACTGGATCCTCCCCAACCAATAAATAAAGAAAGTAAGGAAAGAAAAAGAATCAAGAGAGAATTAATTCCGTGGACTTACACAAATGGCGAGTAATGTAATTTGCCGGTGGAAAATATCTCGCAAATGCTTCTAGAAAATTATCTGTATGATCCTAAACATTTCAACGTAAAAAGTCCAATGAATAAAGTAAAACAATTTTAAAAAGACAACTAGGAAACATAAATACAAATAAATGGTCTTTCTAAATAGACATGATACCCACACAAATGATCGTTAAATAGACGTAAATTAACCAACCATCTCAAATCAGATATGTGACTTCCAAACAAAGTAAAATCACATCACATGATAAGAAAGTGTCGAATTGGAACAACATCTCAAAACTGCAACATTTGACCATAGGTAACAACTATTAATAATTCCGTATCCAGACAAATATAGATATACATACAGATCAGAGAAAATTTCCAAAGTTAAATACTTACACGCACATAAGGACGCTAACCGTTAGACGACTGATGTAAACTAAAATTGAAAGTTAAATGATAAACATTACAACTGAAGAATGTCTGAAAAATACTAAGTAAATGAATAAAATTAAAAAAATCAATTCAAGTAGAGATAAATAGATAAAAGATAAATAAAAGTAAGGAAATAAATATCATAAATAAAGTCAAGATTTTGAATAATAAATGAAAGAAAATGATCCCGAAGCAACAACGCAGAAGACGTAGTTTCCATCTTCTCCCCTTCTAACAACAAACCATCCACAGCTTCTATGTAGTCAGTCTATACAAAGAAGAATATGATGATAGATTAAAGCTTAATCGAGTGAAAGAGCAATTAATCATATAGTACTGATTTCAATGTTCAAAATTCCTCACGTTATATATATATATATATATATATATATATATATATATATATATATATATTAGCCTATCTGTTAACAATTGAGAAACATATTACGGAAAAAGTCTTCAGTATCTGCTATATTACTGAAATGAGGTATTATGTACACTATTTACATTATTCCGACTATTGTCCTCTTATTTGTCGCCATGTTTATCACAACGTTTCGGCCGTCGTACGCTCCGACCTTCTTCAAGTGGTTGGAATGTCGAACTGAACCCTTTATTTCGCTCACTGGGGTAAACTGTTCTAGTTCCACGTGCTATGTCTAATAAATGTCAGTTATCTTCTGTTAATTCTCCTCTGAAAGTTCTCCACTGACTTAACCGGGTATTGAACTCACACTTTTTGGGTCCTGTCACTGAATCTAAATAACGCCTTTATCCACTGTGCCATGTGTCCAAAAATAGCAAACTACTGGTCATAACTCGGACGACCCTAACTGAGTGAGGCTTATCTGCACCCTGTAGACGTGGGATTATGTCAGTGATAAGTTGTCTGCTTTGTTATAAGACCAAATGACAGTCATTAAGGCTGCAAGAATAGAAGGGTCGCTGGGAACCGGTTGAAATACGTCCTCTCTATCTCCCCCTTCCTGTCTCTATCTCCAAGAAAGGATGCTGCTACTACTATTGCCTCTCCTGAAATAAAGTAAAATGAAATCAAAATAATTTGTTCAGTCTTTTTTTTCAGTCTATAATGACGTGTTGAATTGAATCGAGAGACGCAGGAAACACATCAAAATCATTATGAAGAGGAGGAAACCAGCAGTAATGCATTTGCATATTTATTGTCAAGACCTTTAGTTTACGTATTTATTTATTTGTTTATTATTTTTTTAGATATGGAATAACTTTGTAATTTTTCTTTCTGAAACAATACAGGTACAAGTCAAATTATTCAAATTAGTCAAACAGTTAAATAAATGCATACATACCTGAATAGAAAGGAATGCTTGTACAACAAGGAACCTGCTAATGATGTCAGTGTGCGGATTAATAGAGGAACATGATATTCAGTAATTTCCCAAAAGAATGATGTCGGAAATTCGGTTTGTGATTGTTCCAATGAAACCTATAGAAAAGCCAATTAGCCAACTAAATTTTAATATCAGGCTGCATGTCAGAAAAAATATGTTACCTCGTTAATGCTTATTTGCTACCATCATTGTGTCAGTTACTCATGGTTACAGTACATTCTATACTGTCATCTTTCTCATAAGTTTGGGAGAGTTATCGTGGTAAAATGCGGTAAACACATTACGTCAATTAACCTGCTACCATCGTTAGAATAGCAAAATATCGTACAATCATCATTTAGCAGAGTTGGTGTTATCATAATCATACTAATATTGTTAACATTATCGTGTTATTAAGTTTTATTACAATTTTTGTATAGAATATATCGCATTCGTTTCGTAAAATAGACAATCTTCTTGTTAATAAACGTTCATGCATTCATTATGTTCGTACATCTAGTGCTGACATCATATTGATAAATTTGTTAATACTGCCAGGTTAGGGTATCTGGAACACTTTGCTCTTCATTTGGTAAAACATCGTGTTTATAAATTTATTACTATGATCATCAGTCAATTTATACGATCATTATGGAACGCTCATCCTGCTCGTAAATTTACACCAATTATCGTGATTATAAATTTGGTAGAAACAAGAGGCTCGTAAATTTGGTAATACCATGACGTCTGAAAATTATTACCATAATCGTGTTAGTAAATTTACTCTAGTCACTGTTTTGGAAAATTTTGTAGTCTTCGAAAATCGTAATTTTAGTATCATTGCTTCAGTAAGTGTGATAAATTCTTATAATCATCGAGTTAATTGATTTAGTACATACATTATATTCGTAAATTTAATTGTGAATTTACTATGCTCATTGTATTAAGACATTTAGTAACTTGCATGGGTTAGCTTTAATACTATATTTTGTATTTCCAACACACGGGCTTCTAATTCTGTTCCCTTTTACAATGTGTGGAATGATTCCTACTAAATCTTCCCCACAAAGGAAATCGATCAAGTCTCTCTGTGAATTCGTAAATGTGAGCTTTCTCCATCTTTTGATTATTTACTAATTTAGCAAATAGGTCAGATTTCGAATCACTAACGTTAGTCACGAAAGATGGCCAAATGGACGTGAGGTCAGCAGTATTACTTACGACATCAGTCAATTTTTCAATAAGTATATTATCATCAAGAGCGGCAAAGATCGGCTTATCGAAGGCAGAAAAGCTTCTAATATATGTGTCTGAAAAATATCCTCAAACTTCTTTCTAATGGCTTGCTCGTGCCCATTACATAGTAGTTCAAAAACAGAGACAATCTCTTCCTCCAGGAAGTATAATTGCTATTAATTAGTTCTTCCCGTAATGTATTTTATTCTAGAAATCCACAAATTATGTGCGGGGGCAAGACAGAGACTGCTAGGGCAACTTCAATTTTGATAAGTAATGCCTTTCACGTCTCTAAATACTAAAAACTGAAATATAAATACGGTTCCGCTTTTTTGCAAAATTGTTGTAACATCACGAATAGACCGTAAAGCAGTGGTAATAATAGAGATGGCAGGAAACTGGAAGAAATATTATTTACTCAGCAAATAGAAACGGATATTAGCAAAAATAAGGACAATTCATCAGTAGCATAATCTAAAAAGTAGAAGCAGCTTGTTAATCCATGGTTAACATATACGAAAATAATTGGCTAACTTATACGAAAATACTATTGCAAGAGACAGCCATATTGAAATAAATTGGGCCTATCCGCATGAAATCTAAAGATTTTGTTTTGAAATATATCTCAGATATATCCTATATCTAAGAGACGTGTAAATACAATTAATGTAAAGCGTTTATATAAGTACATTATATTTAACTCTGCTTTAATTGTCTCAAAAGAAAGAAGCAAAGGTAACGAGAAACTTGCAATGAAGAAACAATTTTCCCTTTCATACGACTTTTGAAGGAACATGTGAACGAAAAATATGTGAGGAGTACATGCCGTAACTACTGATGTTTACTTAAAAATTGATAAAAGAAATCTAGAAGGAAAATAAAGACAGTTCGATAGAAGACCTGCAATGAAGTTTCTATTTTATACAAAGGGAGCATGTTAACAACGTATAGAAATGAATTATATTCTTGGAGGTTTTCAATTCATTGGCCATGATAAAGAAAGCTGGCGAATATTACAAAAATTTTCACTTACTCGCAAATGCAGAACATCATATTGCAAGAGGTTGTCTTTTTTCCACGTGTCCATGAAGTATTTTTTCTTCTAGGCGTCTATTCGAACATTGTCTGACCAGACTTGAGCTTCACTCATTGTCGGTTAAAAAAGCGCGATGCATTTTATTTTGAGAAAAGGACAAATTAAACTAATTTCCGACTTTCTAAACGGGGAATAAAAGAAAAAAAATGTTATTAAATTCGCTAATATCATCATGCATTATCCTAATGTCCCTAAAGAATTGTTTTTCAACTTGAACAAAGCTCTACTGCCAACTTCATGTGTTATCCTTCCTAGATTCAATCGAGAGATGGTCACTACAATGAAGTTTGATAGGCTTTAAAATAAATCTACATGGGGCTGAAATAGTAGTAATACAGACTAAGCCGTTTGACACAAGGACTTTATCATCTGAATTCAACAGTTATATCGGAGAGCTCCCCCGAGGGAATAAAGTCCTTCGTGTCCGTGATCGATGTGAGTCTACCAGACAGATGACATGAGCTGCGGTCTGTGCCGAGATGGGTTCGGTCATGTTTACTTGTGCAAGATACGTTACGCATGAATGAATACCACTCCAACTTTCAATCTGCATCATGACACGCAACAATAACATGTGGAAAGAGCAGTACGGGTGATCACTTGTGCAACGGCCCGAAATCCGAACCCGATCATGAGGCTAATGATGAGGGTCACCAACATATTCATCATGAGTGTGAATTTGTTGCAGTCGTTGTGTTAATAAATTTATAGTCATATTTGTTTCTAATAAATTTGTTGGCAACATTATGTCAGTTAAATTGATATCAAAATCATATTAGTTAAGTTGACATTATCAGTGTCATTACATTTATCATAATAACGATTTAATCAAAGTACAGTCAACGTGATCATAACTTTCGTACACACATCTCGTTAGTAAACCTGATGCGATTACTGTTTTAGTAAATCTGGCACACTTAGTGCGCACGTAATATTGGTTCGAAGTTACTGCATTTGCTACCATCATTATATTTATTACTGTGGTACATACTAAATAATATCATAGTTAATTAGTAAATGGTATCGTCAATTCTTATTAAAGATGATGTAATCATTGTTATAGAAAATTTGGTGCAATTATCATATAGTTAATTCTTTAGTGACCATGTTATTTAATTACACAATATTATCAACTGAATACATCTGTTCTAATCATACTTATTATAAATTTGATACAATCTTCATTTATTCACATTAAATATCATCGGCAAAAGAAAGTTTTAATGACTGGAGAATTATTTCATTAAATATTATCAATTTTTATTTTGTCAGTAGGACCACTCATTGGAAGCATCGGTTATTTCTTGCGTTTCCTAATATAAAGAAATCCTATTTTGTGGGCTAGCATTCACAGGATTCTTCTCACTGGTTAAAATACACACGTAAAGAACTGAAAAATAGTATCCCTTCTAAAATACAACTTGATATGTTTACTGAGTGAAAATCTTCCAAGTAAGTCAATCCTGATTTTCAACACGCTCAGAAAATTGACACATTTTGTGTTTAAGGTTTCAGTGGAAAAAAGAAAGCAGTTCTTCTTATTAAGTATCTAAATATTATTTATGATCGTGTGAGCACATTTGAAATAATTATATCCTTTTTCTTTTATTTATTATCATTTATTTTGGCTACGTATTTTTCTAATCGATTCTAAAATAATGTCAAAATAAATTTGTCTGTAAACTTGAAGCAATTTGTAATGCAACACATAATTCTTCTATACATGTAATAATGCTTTAAACATTGTTCTTCGAACTGAACAAACACTTCAAATGCTGCAAACTAGAAATCCCTCATTAATAATTTGTTAGAAACGACACGGTATGTACGTCAAGAAACATGTTTCTGAACTGTCTCGAGTGCTGTTCGACACATTAAAATGACAAATAAGTAAATATTCAGAACAGAAAAGGCCTGCCAGATTTTGGTTGCTTGTCATATTCTGATGGGATGTTGCTGGTTGTAAATCCTTTATTGGCATATTAATTCTTCTGTTTGCATTTCACTTGGGTAGAATTCTGAGCTTGCATGATTGTGCCCCGTCTTCTCTCGATTCATTCAGCAAATATAAAATTTGAGCTTAGAGTAAGTTTTGGCTTAAAGCAAACGCAATCCTTGAATGTGAATCTAGAAAGTGACAGTTTTAACCTGGACGGAAGCAAATAATAAATCCTATCTCCAACATCATATATATATATATATATATATATATATATATATATATATATATATATATATATATATATATATATATATATATATATATATATTGCAGAAATATTTGGGAAGAAATCCATTGGGTATTTATAACTTCTATCCTGAATATTTATCGTAGAGGGCATATTTAAGAAAATGCGACATTTACATATTTACTCGTGGAATAATCGTTTTATATACTTATTTTTAACTTGACTCTTACTGAGTACAGATAAGAAAAGTGAATTTGTAGCAATAAATCTATGTGTTACTATTTATATTCTCGTTATTTCTTCTACTGAGGGATAATTTTATCTCATAAACAATTTAGACACAAATGTCGACTTAAAGTATCCACTAAGCAATCCGCAATGTATGTACGCTGATAAAAATGAGAAATTGAAATAATTATTATCTCCCTTACAAATATTTGAAATGATAATATAATTTGAAAGTTTTTCAAAATTAAAAAAAAAATTATATTAATAATTTAGAATGAGTTGATTCTGATGTGAACTATATAATATTTAGGGGACATTGATTGGTTAGCCATTAGTTTTTCACATATTAAAATACCTTACATGAGATTGTAAATGTTTCAATTTTTGATAAATGAATATAATTTAAATGAAATTGACAGTAGAGATAATAGTGTACTAAATTATATAGTTTTAGAGTAACTTTACCTATTTTATATTTCATCAATATGGAAAATAAATACTCGTTGGAATGCAAAGGTTTGTTTGCTGAATTTATGTTATATAGATTTGTTCAGTCAGATTGGAAGCCTGTAAGTTCTGCGCCGGATGTCGAAAAAGTGCAGTGTATACCAATGTCACACTTTAGAACGTCAAAAAGCTGTAGACAATCAGAATTTGAGGATAAAGATATAAGTGGTAAAGTAGTGAATCCATGGTTAGTAACAGATCATATTAAGTGCTCATATATAAATCTTTTTTTAAAGACACGTCTCATTAAGGAAAATGTCAGTACATTCAAGAAAATATTATTACCAAATGGCAACCAAGTAGCTAAGATGAACTGGAATGTTTGAAACACTATTATGGATGCTGAACGACCAGTAATCGAAGAAGAAATACAACAGTTCACAAAGGAAGCGGATGAGTTACTTATAAACGTAATTTCATCATTTGGAACATATGTTGTGATAGAGTAATAAATAAATGAAAATAAATAACAAGTAGCTAAAAAATAATCACCATCCCTGTAAATAGGCAGATAAGAAAAATCGCCAGGCTCACAAAACTATAATCCGACCAACCAATCAGAAAAGTTTCACAACGAAGCTGTAAGAAAAGAAATAAACAAACAATAACAAGGAGATCAATATTTCCTAATTTCTGCCAATAAGAAGTGATTAGTTTTTCAAAGTGGATCTATAGATGTGTATAAAAACAGTTTTCCAGATGTTTTTCCATGTTATTTTGGTGTATTTCTGTGTTTGTTTTGAAGTTCAAATATATGTTTAGAAAGGTTTGTGTTGTTCATCATTTACCCTTTGCAAAGGATATCTTGCGTCCGTAGTTTTTCTGTTGCCACAGTTTTTCAGTTACTACTATGTATATGTTAGTCGTTATCTGCTGATTTACAGTGGTTTTGTATATTCTATTGTTTTATAAGCAACTGCTATTTAAGGTAAATGCATGCATTGCTCTGCAGGTATAGGTGGGGTTTTGTGCGAGTGTTTTGTTGGCTATTTTTCTGTTCTAAATTTTACTTGTGTGTGTCATCTTCTCGGTGCACAAGAAAGCGAAACTATGCAAACCAAACATCATTTTCAAATAGTAAATATGCGAAAAACACTTTTAAAACATATATGGGAAAATACACTAAAAATATCACGAGAAATAAGGTTAAAAGCATCAGCCTACAACAAAAACCATCAAAACTGTAAACTCTGTTGGGAGGAGGAAATAGTTATAACCACCATCCCAGACCGACAAAAATGACTAAATAAATGATCAGAACTCATTTCACAATGAAAACACAAAAACAGATTTTACTACGTTACTTAAAAATCGAAAAATAAAAACGAATAACTTGCAAAATATCACCATGAAAAACATATATATACGTACTATATACAGGACAGATAATGTAACATCCTCTACACAAAGCCAATACTTTAAATTAAACTAATAAGATAACCAACCTCCGAAACAAAAACAACAAAAACATATTATAACTGATCTTTTTCAGAATTGATACGAAACCAAAGGTATCCTTTGATGTCGCATTTCATAAGATAACTTACCGATACACCAAAGCTAACTGGGAAAGCTATTACGTTGCAGAAGCTTTTCTCTCAGCATTGTTCATGTAAAAAGTTTTCAGAACAGCTTGAATTTCCGAATGGATTTTTTCTTGCATGAAAAGATCTATCCGACAGAAAATCCATCAACGAAGATTTCGACCATAACTCATTGTAATCCCTAATACTATATCTGTTAGAGAGGATGGTGTAGCTCTAACCGCATTCATAACAGCCCGCAACCAATACAAGGGGAAAATACAAGGAACAGCTATGCGTAAGTACAATCCAAAGTTAACAAAAAAAAATGCTTCCCAAAAGTTTCTGAGATGAGGAGTTATCATTATTTACATTATATATACGCGGTTCTTGGCTCTCATCTTTGTTGTTGTCATCACAATTTTTCACTGGTGCTGCCCTCAGACTTTCATCAGATGCTTGTCGATAAGGGTTATTTTCAGTGAATTTTGAACTGAACTAAACTCTTTATTTAATCTATCTCTAGATATTCTTGTTCCGCTTCGCATATCTGGGGATATCTCGTCTACATCTTATTTAGTACTGCTCAAGTTTTACTCTCCACGTATCCACTGAGTTCAGATACACACTGTCCATCATAGGATTGAACTGGAAATTACCATGTCACCAAATTCACGAACCCATGCGATTTCAAATTCCCTCCGGGTTACTTGAATCGAAAAGGACCTCATAAAGGCCTGACGGCACAATAGCCGAAAAACATCGAGATGGCAACAACAAAGACGAAGACAATAGACCGCATGTAATTAATGTAAATATTGCTTTCCAAATATTTTGAAAACTCGAACATACGATTCCCAATAGTGGTAAAATGACATCGACTACTATCATAAATGGAGCTGGAGTTATTTTATCGTCAGATAAAGCTAAGCTATTTGTCATTAACATTGCTTCTAAAGATACATTAAATAACATGTGATATCCCCTACATACTCGTGGTAAACAAACTGTGTGATATTTCCATCTCAGCTTGGTAAATTTCTATGAATGCTACTAACCCAAATAAAATCCTAATGGTTGTTCTTAAAGACATGGAGCATCTCCAAACTTGATAAATTCGTTATTCGTTATTTGATCGAAAACGATCCCCAACTATTTAGAAGGTGTCAGTTGTATGTCTTGTTTACGAGAATGCCGATGAGCGCTTATCCCCGTCATAATATAGCTCCATTGGCCTAGTTAGTACCATCAGCAAACCATTTGAAGCTATCGACAAGAAGAAAGCTGTTGATCACCTCAACAGAAATATTCTCTTGAGTGACAAACAAAAATGGACACTATAGTTGGGTCAAAATTATTTCCTCTTGTCTTTACCAAATATTAATTTTACTCCACTCTTATTTTTCTCAGCGCCTGAATATAAGCTATCATATCAGTTGTTTTTCAAGTCCCCATTCCATATTCATATAGTTCCCCATACACACAAAAACTTGAAGCTCCGCTTTTCAGTTTCTGCTTGAAATTTTCTCCATTGGTATAGTGTCCGAATATTTCATATCTAGATTTTTTTGCGAATATTCATTAGATGAAGTTCAGGTCACCACTATCATACATATCCCGATTCTGATTACCATAACTTTTCTTGTGGAAATAGTTGAGTGATTTTCCGGTAACTTGTCACAGTAACTTTATTGGAACTTTCCCTGTTTTACTCCTGTTTTTGATACGTTTTATTTTTAAGCTCAGAGGACCGCTAATGACTCTCCTAAGCCATTGAATTAAAGGAGTGGCAGCGTTGTATAGTCACCGACAATAATAAAATTGCTTGTCATAAATTTGTTATGATCAACTGCAATTTGATGTTAAAATAGGTTTCTATTTCAAATGAGAATATTTTTAATTCTTCTCCTTACGTTACTGTCATATCCTAACGAAAGACTGCTAAAAGACTTCATATTTCCAAGAACATGTAAAGAATGTAGAATTCAAAAAGTTTCTCCATTTTTATATAAATTTGCCCAATTAAATATTCATCAAAACTTCACAAGAATATTATTATTTTTATTTTCTTAGTCATTCAAAGTCCAGAAATTGTTCCGGCAATGTATACAGATATATTTCCAGGAAAGTGTAAGGCTGCCTTTCAGTTGTGAAATTAATATTGTTCAATGCTTCATCTCGTCTGCTTTCATTGTTTACAGAGTTATCATTCCATTTAGATATCTAAACTTAAGAAATTTTATTGCTAGTGCAAACAAGGAAAAACCTTTTTCTTTCCAAACTTAATAATCTTCGTGTAGTTGTTTTTTTGCTTAAATCAAATTCATATTTCATGTGATAATATGCCTCGCTATTATTTTTGTTAAGTTATTTTTAACTCAATAAACCGATCTAATTCAAGTGAGTGCATTTTTTACTAATATGGCAATTTGAGAATTTTTGTTGTAGGAGTTTATCAGTCAACTTTGCTAATTTACTTTTTGGATGAATATATATATATATATATATATATATATATATATAACAATATACACATATTATTGTATATATATATATAAATATGTATATAACTATATGAGTGTGTGCGTGTACGCAAAATTACTTAATCACATCCGCATATTAATTTGATATATATAATGACATGAATTGAAATCCGTTCGTTAACATTTATTGAGGACCATCCATGTTACTTGTTCAGTGACAGTTCTGTTTGTCGAGTCAATATCAAATCTCATTTGAAAGTTTCAGTTAACACTTACAGATTATATGTAATGGAAAAAGGCAATGAAATTAACCGCAACGCCTGAAGTTCTTAGCTGAGTCTTTGCAATTATTCCACATGTACTTATTTTATCTATTTCTCTCACTACTTTTATGAAGTCTGTTATCACAAATCAATCTAAAACGAAATTCTAGACTAGAATAGTAGATACTGACTTGATTCGAGAATATTTTCAGTAGTTAAATTTACTCTACACAGCCTTCTAATAATGGACAGGCATCCTTAGGGAAAATTTGACCAAAAACTGAACACTTGTGTATATTTAAAGCTTCTTAATAAAATCAAAAAATAATCAGCAATATTATTGGTCCTGTCCTGGCGTTTCAACTTCAGTCCCTTTCCTACCGCCGTAATGTAGCTTTTCTTTAAATACTTTCATGGTAATTGTTCGGATTAACTCTTCGCTATCGTACCTAGACTTTGTTTAAGAATAGTACTAGTTTGGCGGTAAAGTCTCATCAATTCACTGTTGAATTGGATAGTTGTAATCGTAACTTCTACGCTAATAGTTTCTTTTCTCGCATTTTCGCTAGTAGAACTCTCTTCTGGCTCCAACGCATTTTCCGTATTATTTTGTAAAATGTTCTTTTTGTGCTCAAATATTCTTTTATTTTGATTCCTTGCGGTATTTTTTGTAATAATTATTACAGGCTATTGAGTAAACCCCTCCTTCAAGTTTTAGCTTATCGTTTTGTTTAGTTTGGCTGTCTAACGTAACGAAACTGATCAAAGGGGAAAATAATTCACTACGACGTAAATGTCAAGAGAGTGTCTTAATCGCAAGGGTATCTACAGTACATTTGCGCCCTGGCTCTTACATTTCACCATTCCTGACAGATCCTCTAATATCACAGTGTGGAATACCTACTTACAAAAGTGATAACAAATGACCCTGAATGAATTCGTTTAGATGATAAAAATGTAAAATTCCTTGCACCACTCAGTCGTGTGCATGTGTAGGCCTACCAACATAACAAATTTAGTCCGATGTCCTGACGAAAAAGACGCATCACATGTAATCTTTTTGAACTTTGTTATACAATTTCCTCAATACTGTTCTTGATATATAAAAATATATATCTTTATCTAATATGAACGTAAATAAAATCACAATAACTTGCTTACACACCGGGAAATCTGTCAAAATTTAACTTTTCTGATTAAAGTGAAAATAGTTATTTTATCTTCGTGTATATCAGGAAGTCAAACAAAATGACCCATGTCACATATGGAGATGGGCTAATCAAATACTTATTGAATGTTTCGCTTTTTTTGGCTATTGTCAACGAATTTTGCATTGTTATTATGTTGCTATAAAATCCGAATACATCCAGTCTAACGAGTGGCTTTTGGCTTCTACTGAAATATTTTTCTTACTCACTTAAAAAAATCGATACTTCCTCCTTTAATCTCATCTTGCTCATGATTTTCTTATTTGAAAGTTGGTTGCGTCCAACAAAGTTTAAAGACGAGGAAACAAGTTTTACTTTGTGTTAAATTACGAAAGATCAATTAATTTTCCCCTTTTTAAATATATATTTATATCTTCGCCTCCGACAAACCTCCTTCGTTTTAGAACTGACCCCGAGGAAATAATTTAAAATAAATTAGTTGTATTGAATTAAATATATATCTTCAACGCAATGTTTTCATTCCGTAAATGCCTACACATATGTACGCAGTGAAGTTGAAATTATATCTCATTAGTGAAATGGACAAAATGTTTGGTTTCGGTAACGGTGGAAGTTTATCGATTGAGAGTTTAATACGAAGACGCTATGAAAGTCCTCAGCATGACTCACTTGAAAAATCAGAATTTCAGTGAGAATACGAATACTTCGACAATAATAAAAGGAAAAAATAACTTGTAAAATGCTGTATCAAATGTTAATGATAGTACCATAGGGTAAAGCGTCTGTATGAAAGCAAGAAAATTTCGTAGACCATTGATCGTATAGAGAGTTCGATCCTAACAAGTTGTCCTGCCATACGGACACTTTACCCGCCAAAGTAAACACTCATAAAACATTGATCCTTCAGAGTGACCCTTTTCAAACTGGACTAGTAGTTTATTATAAATGTAATGAATTGGGTTACCTATGATTGTGAATCTGTGACATACTAAGTTAAATGTAGTAATATATATATCGAATGAATGTGTTTATCATAAAGACATGAGCTGAAAACAATATTTCCTTAGCTTTGCTACGAACGTGAATTCAGTCGTTAGCTCAACAAATATAGCCACACATGTGTCAGAATCACTTAAATCTTTGTCATCGCAACAACAGATGTTCTACACATATCAAATTAATTGGTAACTTTTTTATGAAATTCTAGAGCACGGTAAATTGCACAATACTTTAATGCAGCCCATACCATTTTCACAAATAATGCAATCAGTAATATGTCGAATCCTGCCCAAAGTGTTCCACATTAAGGACAAGACTGGCTACTGAATATATTAGTAAGCATGATGAAAAGTGTTTTAATCCAATTCCGCAAAAGAGACAATATTCAGTACTAATAGAAAAACTTGCGCTTGTACCCATTCCTAAAAAAGTCTTATGTGTTTCGTGGAATATGAAAGGTATCGTCTTTCAAAGAATATAGAATTGTAATAAAACTTAAGATTCTGA
Organism: Acanthosepion esculentum; assembly: GCA_964036315.1. Taxonomy (NCBI): domain Eukaryota; kingdom Metazoa; phylum Mollusca; class Cephalopoda; order Sepiida; family Sepiidae; genus Acanthosepion; species Acanthosepion esculentum. The sequence continues at coordinate 725,426 of OZ038477.1, forward strand.
TAGATATAATCATCAAATGAAAAAGTCAGCTGATCATCCTCAATGATCAGCGCACAGCCAGATGTTGAAAAACACATTAAGATTACGGCTTTAAATATAGATGATTCCCATCATTCACTTTGCTAATCTCACGATGTCAGATTATTATTTTTAGAACTTACTTGCAGTTTTGGAAACGAAACCATGCACAAGCTCTATGTATACACATACAATTTCTATGCATGCGATGTATACTTAATAGGAGTAAATAAGTTCCCATATCACCCTCTCTGTATTGCTTTCATATGTATTGAAAAGTAGTAGAGGTTTATCCCTTGTTTCATATTTAGGATGTGGTATAATGGTTCCTTTTTTGCATGAATTTAATGACCTAAATTGTCTTAACTTTTTGGTAATCTCTCTGATCAGTAGCTTCAGCTTTTCATTTCGATGGTAGCGGCTTGACAGTTTTCTGGTTGCTGTATGCCGACTGGTAGTAAGAAACTCGATTTTTTTGATAGCGCACAGACAGACTGATTTGGTCAGCAGTTGCATAATATCGGAGAATTTGCATTGCCACGTCGCGCATGGATAGATGTTCCTTTATATATATATCCGGTGAACAACACTGAGGATACATTGTGTTTTAGTCTTGGACACCTTCTGGCTAGTATGTCTTGCCTTAGACGATTGACAGTGATAATTATTTTGGCCTTTTTCTCATGAAGGTACAATTAAAAGAAACGGGAGAACCATAAAAAATCTTATATCTTTCACCTTCTTTCTCCAGTTCTCGTGTTATTCGTACAAATTTCTGTAGTGTAGAATAATTTCTGAAATGTTCTCCCGATATCTTAGCGATTTATGAAACTAATTTAAACTTTTCTATAGCTACCATTGCATTCTCTGTTCTATCTCCCTCTTTCCCGAAATGATTCTAGAATACATATGCATGCCTGTGGTGCTTAAATCCAGGAAAATCTTCTACTGTTAAGCGAAGAGTCTCTTGAGTTTTTCCGATAATTTTTTCATGTTCTTTCATGTAAGTTGTTGTATTTTCCGTTATCGTTTACCTTTTTCACGGGACTGTAACGTACTAAATTGAATATCTGATAGTATAGTATTATTTCATACATTTTTGTGTTTGTTGATTTTAATTTAATCATTCCAATGTTACTGAAGTTGCTGACATTCAAACTTTTTTTCAGTTGCTCATTCTCTCAGACAAATAGTGGATTTCCCTCCTCATATCACTAATAATTATGATCAACATACTTTTTTACTTTATTTTTCCGTAGCTCTTCTCCTGACTCTTGTCGAGTATCGCAATGCTGTCCTTTTGCCAATTAGGATCACGCGGCTGTATCTGTTGATGTTTCTGTTGAGCCGTTTATTGTACAGGAAATTACTGATCACAAACCTTCTTTCTGTTATCCGCATACTGATTGTCAAAAAGGTAGATGCTTTATGTAACTCCGACTTGGTTAAGCAACTCATATCGCAGGGTCTTTTTTCAGATAAGCAATATTAGTTTCGCGACTCTATGTCAGCTGCTGATGTGTTATAGGTTATTGCTGAAAGAGTTTGTGAAGTTTTAGTTAAGGATGTTGAAATTAGAGCTGTTGCTTTACATATCTCGAAGGCTTTTGACAGGGTTTATTACACTTTTCTTCTTCACAAATTGAAAAGTTACGATATTTCTAGACGATTTTTAATCTGATTATTTTTTTCTTATCAAATCCCGGAAAGTCGTCTTGACTCGCCAATCTTCTAAATTATTAATATGTGTGGAGTCTTGACTCATTGTTGAATCTCGCCTAATGCATGGAATAATAATGCAACACAAAATGTACTTAGAACAAGAATGTATTATAACAAGAAAGTGTACACAATAAGTACATATAGTATTTCTGTATATTTCTGGGAAGACGTTCCTGGAGAATGTGTTGACTAGTCGCAGTCGATCAGAGTCTCTAGTTGGATCTCGTGATTCCTCTCCCCTCGTCTTCCGGTACCAACCATTATTTATATAGTTGGTAGTCACCTATGCAGATTAGGTGGATCCTACCACAACATTATGGATAAATGCCTGCATCACAAGGGCTTTATTCGGAAAAACCTATGTCATTGGCTTTGAACTCGTTATCTATGCTGCTGACAAAACTATTTACTCCTGTCTTAATGGTAAGCCCGATAAGTTCGATTATGTAAAACTGGCAGATGATCTCAAAATGATATGCAATCTCTTGTTAACCGGAGTAAGAAATGACTAATCAAAGAGTATCTTTTTTAGCTTCTATCAACATTGCTAGTGCTAGCCTTCAGGAAAGTGATTCATGCGCCTTCTTGGCCAAAAGTTTTCAGCTGACATGAAGTAGAAAGTTTATATTGAATATATTCTTAGGTTTGATGCTAGGAGAGTTGGCTCACTCTATTGTGCTAGAAAATCTTTCTTGCTTTAATCTATCTTACAAATGTAAGAGTCTACTATTTATCCATGCATTTAATATTGCTGTCACATCTGGTCTAGTGCTTCTTCTGTATATTTAGAAATTCTAGATAGAATACAAAGAGGATTCTACAGCCTTATTAGCCTTGACATAGCATCTCGACTTCGGTCACATTCCTACCGTCTTAACGTAGCTTCCCTGTGTTTTTCTGTAAATATTTCCAGGCCAGTTGTTCTGATTTGATTTCCTCTTTAGCACCTCAATTTTACGAATTAAGCGCTATATTATGTTGACAGTTAGGGCACATCCTTTTATAGTTGAAATGGCTAGATGTAACCGTAAGTTCTATGCTAACAGTTTCTTCTCTCAAACATTTCGCTAGAGGAACTCTCTTCCGGCCTCTTGCTTTCCAGTTTTACCAACTTTGATCTAAAATTGAAATGCCATGTCAATCGTTATCTCTCGTATTCTTCTGTTCTTTTATTGTTCTATTTTATTAATGTTTTCTTTTATTTTAACACTCAGTAATCCTTTGCATCATAGTGGTTTTATTTCCTTACCTGGAATGAAATGATCAAGAAAATGTCCAATGCACAAATTGCTTGCTAAATGGGATTAAGTCATCGAAAATACACAAAACTATTACCATGAATAAATTATATTTGTTCTTAAATATATATCAATTACATGCGTAGACAGTTTATTTTGAAACCAAATCGTTTTTGAGGCGATTTTGTAAAAATAGTCACCATACCACGAGTGAGATGCCCAAAATACTAATCAAAATATATGACCATATTTTAACATTAAATAAATTAACCTGCAGGTTGCTTTTGTACCTGGGTATGATACTGAGTGCAGAGTGGCAAATAGTTTTCTACGGGGAGTTTTCAGAATAAAAAGCTACAAATTTCCTGTAGAAATGTCACACCAAATAGAATGTTTCACTTGTAGAATTATTACCAAGAAATGTTGGAAGTGTCGGATGGTACAATACACTGCCATTAACTCTCGCCCGAAAGAGCTGTACCGATTAGCGGTCTCTGATAATTTCTTTTAAAAGAAAGAGACGGGTAATCATTCATCTGATCCACATTGTGGCAAGACTACACCAATGGCAAAACTGGAGGCATCTACTGCGAAGGATATCTCTGTTTCATGATTGGGAAAAGTGAGGTTACTAACATTGGCTAACTTTTCCTTTGATGAATTAAATACTGACAACTCTTCTTCAGAAAGATTTATATCACAGTTCTTTTTTCTTTTTGTCCTTGAAGAACATCTGCCAGCGGGGATAAATTTCTTATAAAAATTCGACATGCCAAGGAATTGGCGTAGATCTTTTAAATATTGAGGAACCGGGAAACAGTGAATAGCTTCGGTTCTTTCACTTAATGGTTTGATACCATTTTAATCAATGTTATTACCTAAAAAGTGAACTTCAGGCAATCCAAATTTACGTTTATCTGCATTCACAACAACACTATATTTTCCAAATCATTCAAAAAGATCTTGTAAATATCGTTTATGCTATTCTGGTGAAGATTTGGCAATAAACACATCATCGATATAACAAGAAACTGAATCTAGTCCTTGGAGAACTTGGTTCATTAATCTATAAAAGATTTGGGCTACATTCCGTAGTTCAAACAGTAAAAATTCGTAAAGCCCAAATGGCGTTGCGATGGTTGTCTTCTTTATACAGAGTCATCTATGGTTATCTGATGGTAGGCTCGGATGAGGTCAAGTTTTGAAAAGATTTTAGTTCCATATAGTTGGCTGGTAAAATCTTGAATATTATAAATTGGGTACCTATCAGGAAGAGTAATATCAAATTCAGTTTATGGTAATCACCACAAGGTCTCCATGAGGATGACTTATGTTTTGGTAACATATGTAGAGGACTCGCTTTTCGAAGAACAAATTAATCCGAGGTTTGCTAAGTGCTAACTTGAGTTTATCAGAGGCAAGTCGACGAGGTCGTGACAAGACAGGTGGACCACTTGTTTCAATGCAGCGCGTGATGTCATGTTTTATGACAGGGTTGTTGAGTTTTGGTTCTGTTATATCTTGATAATTGGGCAATATTTCCGAATATTCAGAATTTTCTTATGCTGCTGGGACTAAGAAGTGTTGCAGTCTTTAGGCAGCCAATAGATTTGACATCAGTCTTTGTGTCAATCAACTGTTGTCTTTTAATATCGATTAACAGACCATAATGGTGCAAAATGACCGCACCCAAAATTGATGTAGTGATGCCTTCCACGGTGAAAGTCCACTGGAAATCACGTCTTCGCGAAAAATGAAGTGTCATCCATTTCTTCCATGTGTGGATAATTGAACCATTTAACACGCGTAATGTGAGTTTTCCCGGGCCCTTTAATTTGTCTGATTAGAAAGCAAGGATTAGTTTGCTTTGTGCTCCGCTATCGATCTGTAATATTGTTTTTGAATTTCTGTCGATTATGTGGAAGATTCGACTTGTGTTTGAAATGCTAACGTGTTCCACCGACGAAGATTATTGGTTTATTTGCTTTCCTGAGACTTGTAATTTCAAAAAGTGCTTTTTGTACTCCAATCACCAAATCTATTGTGGTTGTAACAGATGTCGCTCTTTCCTTTCTACTTGCTCCAGTATCGTTTGTCTGCTTCTTTAAGAACTGCGATGATGGTGTCTTTGCAATTGTTAATTTTTTTTACTCAAAACGCCTATTTTCCTTTTCAACAATTTATTTTCCTCCTGTATAAGGGTAATGTCATCACTCAGAGTTCGTATATTTGAAACTAGGTTGCCAGATGTCATGACTTTCATCATTTTATCAGCCGTATCGCACAGCTTATTCATGGTATATTTTCTCCCATTGCCGTTAAGGATAACTGCACTATTTTTGGTAGCTTTCCTATAAATATGTGTCATATAAAACACTGTCAACCAACATATTGCAGGACAGAGTCTGTAAATGACACAGAAGTTGAGATGGTTTTCTATCTCCTAATGATTCAGTTTCCAATAATTGTTGCAGTCTCCCCCTCTCAGCTAATGAACTTCAGAGTATTGGTTTCTTGTAGATTCATCAGGTATCCCGTAGATACGTGGATGTTTTTTGGTGTAATGTAGAACTTCAAAAGCAATTTTTTCTTTTCATGATAAAATATGTTTCATTAGAAAAACGACTTCCAAACGGCTAAAACAACAGTTCATTGTTAGAGAATACAGGTCTGTTTTCAATGGCAGTGGCTAATTTGCGTTCTTCCATTTGAGTCACTTGATCGGTTTACGGCTGCGTAATTCCCCTTATTTCATGACTTTGTAAGAGGTTTCGTGAAAGAGAATATATATATATATATATATATATATATATATATATATATATATATATATATATATAGTGTCATTATGCGTGACCGTTACAGTTTATAAGATATTTTATCATGAAAAATTATTAATTCAAATCCTTGTTTCATGAAAGGCGTTTAGTTTTTCTCCGAAAATTACTAAGAGAAAATCCTGTATGAAAAGATTTCAAAAACGAAATACAAAAAGGAAAATATATGTATTTAGTGGAAGTAATACTTACAAAACGTAGCACAGTTTTACTTATTTAAAAAAAAAACATTCGTTTAAATTAAAACCTGTGAAACATTTGCTAGTGTGAAGTTTAGTCCACTATTTTTAAAGAAAAAATAACGTTCTTTTTTTAGCATAAAGGCTTTGTTCGTGGTCACCAATTTAGTCATTGGCTACTTCAATAATTAAATGCGTAATTCGTCTTTCAGGCACATTCTAAAGTTCATCAAATAATGGTGGTGAAAAATGAATATGCACAAAATAAATAGATCAATTGATTTGCAATGCAAGACAGCATATATATGACACATTAACAAAAGGAAATTTCTCTTTAGACGTAAACTGTATGCACAACGAAATGTTCATTAATACTTTTGAGTGAGAATTTACTTTGTTCGTGTGTTTTAGTGTGAAGCTTTTACTGCTCTCTTAGCTTCAGAGTAGAAAGTTCATGTCTCCTACTTCGAAAGAGGAAAATTCAGAAGAGAGAGAGAGAATTACTTTAAGGTTCACGAGATTTTATATTCTCGGGCAGCTACTGATAAATTTTATACAGAGCTGCTTCTGATAAGTTAAATTTTAGGGATAATACTATGATAAATAACACTACACATCTTTAGCAGTATGAGTTAAAACAGAGTTTCTACTCATACAATTACACACACACACACACATACACACACCCACCCACCCAAACACACACACATACACACACACACACATAAACACATATATATATATATATTTTGATTCACACTCCATTCAACCAAATGATCTAAATTTCTTGCTTTATTTGAAAAACATTTTCCTAGAAATAATATAGATACAATAAAATTAAGTTACAGCTGTACTGAGAATTTAGAAAAGATTATAAAAATTGTAACAAAATATTAAAGCCCGAATCAAAGAAATAGTGATCCAGAAATAAGATTAAACAATAGCAAAGATAAATTATGAAACTGGAAATTCTGAAAAATTGCTCTTTGAATAATAAATGTCGCATAGAATCCGTAGTTTACCAATGTACTATCTACTGAGAATCCTAATGTTGAGAAAATCTGTATAGGATGTGCTAAGAATTAATTTAAATTAAGATAGAGACAACATCTGACTTTCTTCAATATTATTGAGTACCGCAACCAAACATCCCTATCCAAATATTTTTGCCATTAAAAAAACAAATAAAACACCAACATTAAGAACATGTAGATCTTTAAATGGTCCACGTCCTTTGTACCTACAAGAAAAGATATATATTATTATCTTTCTGAAAAATAAAAACTTATTAAATCAAAGAAAGGAAATAGCAGTTTTTTTTGTAGACATTGTCTCATATTTCCCTTAAAAATAATTAATAATAAAAATAATTTGCATAATTATATATCTATGATTTGATCATAAATAAACTTATAAATGGGTAATTAAATCCTGATATTTTAATTTTACAATACCATATATAGATTATTAGTAAATAAAATAAATGTAGTATTTAATATCTTTATAAATTAAAATTTAAATATAAATAATATGACTTAATCATATTTGAAAACCTCTTTAAGAAAATCTCGATGTAATTTCATAATATAAGAAAATTAATAAAAATATAAATGTAAATGTCAAATGTATTGTAACTCAAAATAAAAATACGAGTCAACATTGATGGCAAGTCGGCATAAGAGGAAGTCAGTATCAACAGACAGAAATTTTTAACCCCCACCAAAACTTAACTGACTTTCAATTTGCCAATAAAAATTATACTTGTATTTCTTGTATTTTTTTTGCCAATAAAAATTATACTTGTATTTCCATTCGTCAAAAAGGTCAACACCCGCTTAAGAAAAAGTTCTGAATTCTCATTACCCCGCCAACTTAAAATATATAATACTGTTTGGCTTATAAATAGAGTAAACAATTTTTTCAGAGTTTATTTTCAGCATCCCTTGAAAGTCAAACGAAAATTCAAATTTTAAGTTCATTTTTAAGAATAAATTTTCGGTTTCAAATCAGTAATTTTTGTGTTGCGATGGAAACATTTAAAAAAAATAATTATAAATTTCATTGAAAATGACTTACATGTCATTATGTGTGAACGGTTTTTCTTTGTTTTTTTTTCTTGCATTTGCACAAAGTGATTTCTTTCCTGGACATAGAATGCGAAAAAACTATTCAATTGATGTGTAATTCCGATCGCTTTCGAGAGATATATTAACATTTATCAAGGATTTTTTGTTTAATTAAATATGTAGATTTGTTTTAATTTATGAATTATGAATTCATCCACAACGTGCTGACCGAGTTCAGAATTTAAAATACATTCGATTCCCTAAATATACATATCTATTTAATAAATGTGAATATCAGTGTCACACTTCTTCAATTAAAGAGACACAACACTCAATAGCTCATCTTGTTCCATATAATAAATGCCAATGTCAGCGTGTCACACTTTTTCAATTAAAGGAACACATCTCTCAATAGCTCATCTCTTTCTTCTATATAATAAATGACAATGTCACTGTGTCATACTTTTCCACTTACCTACTAAAGGCCGTAGCCCAACATACTATGCCAGTTTGGAATCAGACCGACTCTTTGAGCAAATTAAATAAATTCGGGGCCGGATCTGGACCCACAATCCTGAAATTTTGGATCTCCAATTTTCATTACGGCGATTGTTTTCGGCGGTTTTTTATCGTTGAGTTTTTGGGAAGAAATTTTATAAGATAACAATTTTTATAACTTGGAAATAAATGTGGGAATAATCGAAATTAATTCCGAAGGTTAACCATAAATAAAAATATTTTTTGTACGGAAAGTAAAACCTACGTACAACAAATTGTCTTTAAATTAAGTGGCGGGAGAAGAATTATCATGGAATTTTTACAAGATAAGCTTAAATATTAATGTAATACTTAAATGCAGCAATCAATTTTGAGTTCTTCTGTAGTTTATTGTTTACTGTTGCATCTACTCATCCCTACCTATTGCGATGAAGGCCCAACCACGAACCCTCCACCAGAGCTAGCTTAAATGTCGCGCCATAGTGCGGCTGTTAAGCTAGTACAGACACATACAATTACACAAACACACACATACACACACACACTCATATATATATATATATATATATATATATATATATATATATATATATAAATATACATTATATATATATTTGTATATATAATTGATATTTATAAATTCATTTATCAATTTGTTATGTTACAAAGCGCCTATGTTGAAGAAATAATTAATAGAAAATGAATGTCCGCTGGTAAAAATCAACTGTTCATTTACTCAGACGATGAACATAAATATTCTCGAGGGCAATTAAAATTCCTTTCACTAGGATGTATTCGTAACACTTTTGTTTCTGATTTTCACTAATAATTTTAATACTAAGATATGTTTTAAAGAAGGCTCATTATTAGGCTTTAATTCAGTAAACATATTTTCTTGATTTTCATCCGATTGGCACAGCATTTCTTCAAATCACAAATGAAACACCTTAACAACACGCTATCTAACGCTTTTCTTTGAGATTCATGTCAGATAAAATTGCTCTTAATTTAACGTAATTCAAATATTTTTTCTATATTTTTCGAAATAAAGACATTCTAAGTGTATAATTTTAAAAGATAAATAAATTAAATTTCTGCAAAGAATTGCAAATAAACTATTTTTGCGAGATTAATATATAATTCATATCAAATTGTTTTTATGAAGAAATTTGACATTCTCAAGAAAATTAATAAAGAAGAAGTCAAGTAATATTTCATTTAAATATGCCCTATCTTAAAAGTCGACGTAATGAAATGACATTAAGAGAATATAATACCGCATTCGCTTCAGATTTTTGGACGATAACCTCTTCCCAAAATACATAATTACACAAGCATACAAGTCATCAAGAATTAGAAGAAGATTTTTATTAACATATGTTATCATATATTTAACCGTTTAAAGCAGTATAAAATAATGGAAAAAATTGGAAAATTTCCTAAATAATTCCTAAATAAATATAAAGGTTCATTTAGCATATCCAATACGAGTCAATTGGCTGAAAAGAGCTAGAAATAATATTCATATTCATTTAGGTAAGAATTTTGAACATATACCAAACTATACGAAAATTTTGTTTCACCATGCAGACAGATCGTATAAGAAACACTATAATTTGCATTGTAGATAAAGCATATCGAACAAATCGAACACACACTCACACACAAACACGCGCACGCACGCACACACACACACACACACACATATATATATATATATATATATATATATATATAAAATAACGATACTATGCTAAACTTTATATATATATATATATATATATATATATATATATATATATATATATATATATATGTTACTATGCTAAACTTTAACTTATGTTACTATGCTAAACTTTATATATATATATATATATATATATATATATATATATATATATATATATATATATATATATATATATATATATATAAAGTTTAGCATAGTATCGTTATTTTCTCCTTATTTATGTCCCTAAAAACTTGAATTGCGCTTAAATATTTTGAACAAAATTTTACATCTCACCAAACTACCGACTGATTGTTCTGCCACGAGTTGTAATTCAGTATGAATGTAAGTAATTACCTCGAAATATCTCAAAGCTTGGTTTCCCGTGGAATCGAATCAAATATGCTTCCGGAAACTATTTAAAAAAATGTTCACTCAACAAGCGAGGGTAACGAATTTCATCTCGATCACAGTTAAGTTAATCACACGATATTGAATATGCATTATCGGACAAATATAGAAGGCATCGATTTAGCTCTGAATGCCAGCAGTGTTAACGGTAGAGTTAATCAAATGATGGAAATTTTCCGATTGGTAGGTTCGTTATATTTATGACCCAATGTCAAGTTCGCCTCTTCGTAATTTACATGTTATTGGTGCTTATCTGAATAGTAATAGTTTCGAACTTTAGCTGCTGGCTAGCGCCTGCTAAATTCATTATAAAGAGAGATTTGAGTGGTTTTACCATTTTACAGGTACATCTGAATGTATAGAAACGGAATAATCTCATGCGCCAATCTTGGAGGCTGCTTCTCAGAAGTAATCATATGAATGAAAATGTGAACTGCAAGAAAACTAAAATTCTTACATAAATGTTAATATGTAGCGATTTGCGGTCATATTACATGCAATTTTACATGTGATTTGCCTTTTCTAGATTAGGTGGGTTATTATGCAGATACCAATACAATATGCCACCTTTGAAGGTGAAATAACTTTCTAGCTCACAGAACATTTCAATTTGAATTTTAGAGCTGATAAACGAATGAATATGAGAATAAATTGACAACAGTTTCAGCTGCATATTTTCCGTCAATACATGTATAAGACAATTCCGGTCCGGCTTTATCTTAAAGAAATGGTCCCTTATTGTGTGTAACTGATGTAGAGACATTTATTACAAATGCTATCTTTTAAGCTCTGTACAAGTCTGACGAAGAGAAGACATTGTTACCCTTATTAGAAATCAAAGATTAAAAACTGAATGGTTAGAAATTGAATGATAGGCTAGGTTTTGGCATAGATAATGTTGTGTCGTAAATAGGAAAAGTTGACACACATAGAAATAAGTAGTAGTTTATTCCGGAGAATAATATGGTACACTGTTAAGAACCCAGACTAATGTAATAAACAGTTAATCGTTAACTCTCTCTCTCTCTCTCTCTCTCTCTCTCTCTCTCTCTAAGAGTGAGTACTGTTTAAATATTCTTAGACCAGTCCATCTTGTGTGGGTGTTCAGCTACTCCATAACATCCCCATTTTTTGAACTGACTACTTCCTCTGGAAGTCGTAATTTTTTCTTTTAGGGTTTATCCCTATAGTCCCTGTAAACTTCTTTTTCCGTTTACTCGAATGTTTCTCTTCCGGATCTACTAAGGTCATCGGTACGTCAAATAATTTATAAATAACATTCATTGGTTCTTCCTTTTCGTTATTTATATCCTCCGGGTACCTTTTCCTCATCTGGACGTGAAGTCTATTTATGGTCTTTTCCGGGTCTTTAATTATATACATTACATCACGATGCGTTTATCAGTGACACCAGCATTCCCGATTTGTTTCCAGTTTCTATCCTCTTTGAAAAAATAATTTTCTCCTGGTATATACGATTTTGTATCTGCTGTTTCCTCCATCATTCTTTTTTTTATTTCCCTTTGACAGCAGTTTATCAAATCTTATTTTTCTCGTCATCATTAACTCTGCTGATGACAACCCCGAATTAGTACTTGGGTTTGGTGTCACACGATATACCCTTAAAATCTTTCGTCTGACTCGAGTCTACAAATCATTCTGCTTGCCCATTTGATCACGGGTGATATGGTGCGTTAGTGATGGGTACGATCGAAAAATCTTTAAAAATTCTTTGAAGTCTTTTGCCGTGAAATCGTGTGCAATTGTCCAAACAAGTAGGGTTTTACATTTCATCACCTCTGGTCATTTCTAGAAACTGTAAACCTTGACAAAGATCTATCCGTCTTTAGCCAAGGGGTAATTGCACAACATCTTATGGTGACGTAAAGGCTTCAGGGGAAGTCATCTGAAAGGGGAAGTGTTATATATGAATAAATTATCACTGTCGACACTGGAGTTTGAACACAGCTCACCAGAGAGCAAACACAGGCGATCCCATTTTGAATAAGTAGATCACGTGGTGGTAAAGGAAGTGTATATATAGGAATAAACGCGGCGTCTAAGGAATCATTCTTTCTACTCTTTTGAAGTAGTGATCCTTTCTTACCGACCTTTTACGACCGGTAATTCTTTCAGCTCGTGGAATTTTTGTCAACGTGAACGTCCTTTTGTTTGTTTGGACTCTTTTGTTACGATAAGTTGTTTTTTTTCTTACGTTATAATTTTACGGGCAGTTTTTTGCAAAAAGTTTGATGTTTTATCTTTTTTTCACTCCCTACTCATTTTACTTTATCCTTTTTTTCCCTTTCTTTTATTATTATTATTTCTTTTGTTAATTATCTGTAACCCTTCCCCTCAAATTCTTTCGTTGTTTCTACGTGTTTATTTCATCATACTTTTTCATTATTTCTTTATTTATTACGTGTTATTTTGTTTGTACTTTTCCTTTTTAAATATCATTTAAGAACGTGTTTTATCGTTAATTGTTCTGTGTTAAATTTCACGTTTATCGTGTTTAATCTGTTTTTGTTATTATTTATGTTTCGTTCGTTTTCTGGTCAGACTTGTTTTTAACAGCTGCCATACTGAAAATTTTTTAATTGGTTGTTTCGTATTTTTTTAAGCTTATCGTTTTTTATTATTGTTAAACGTTCTTTTTCGCCTGTATTATTGTATTAATTTTTTGTTTGACATTTGTAAACTTTCTTTTTTCCGTTTTAAAAGTTATTTTGTGATTGATTACTTGTTTTATCTTTGTCTTTATCGTTTATTTTTTCTCGTCTATCTTTTACGTAATTTTTTGTACGTCCTACTGTTTTCTGTATTCTTTTTGTCTGGTTAATTTTGTTGTCTCGCTTTTAAGGCGAACCTTGTTTATTTAAGCTTTATTTTGTCGTTTCTATTTTGTTAAGTTTAATTGTCTTTTTTTCTTTCAAATGCCCCTTCCATTTCTTTTGCAACAAAAAGAAAGAATTTTTTGTTTTGTTTTGTTTTTTAGAATATCAATATATCTAACAAAGTTAAGTCAGCTAATAAAAACTTTTTGGGTCAAAGAAAAAGAAAACCCCTCCGGATAAATGCAAAAACATTAATGATAACGACATTAACGATCAACTGGCAAAAAGTATGGTTGCCTAGGATAACCAACATTCAGAGAATAGTCAAAATATTAGTGACGTGGAAAAAATTACAGACAACAGTATGGTGTCCGATAATACCAATATTGCGGTGGATACCAATTTTAAGGATGCAAAGAAAGTATGGTGGCCGAAAAATCCAAAATTTAAAGGAAAATTTGCTGAAGAACTCAACGAAGATAAGACAACAATGACATTAATGCAGCGGTCGGGGAGACGCCCTCTTGCTGGAAGTCCCAACCTAAATGCAAAATCAACATGACAGAGTTCCTCGAGAGGGCCAAGAGTTAAGCATATCTTGTGACGTAAGATAGGCTCTTGGCTAATCCCATTGTATTGCTGAATGCTGATAAAAGAATTGTGTCGGTCTTTGTGGTGGACAATCGTTCGCACAAAACTTGTCGCTCCACAAAAGACACCGTAATTAAAACGTTGACGTCTCTGGGAGTGAGGCCCCAAAGAGTCATTAAAGGCAAAGGATACTTTATGTGGGACGTATTGTTACCCAAGCCTGTCGACTGTGAAGCCATGTCCAGTCGGGATTTAATAACGAAAGACCTCATACTAAGAACTGAAAATGAGGGAAGTCATACGACCCCTGTCTCAATATTTGAGGTCTCTCCTCAGATCGTTGGTGAGCACTTGGCAGCTTATTTTGCCCAGTTTGGACAGTTACTTGTAGCTTCATCTGACGATCTGACTGGGGGATGGAGTTTTGAAATTATGATCAATCGACAGGCCTTCATCTCCATCCCCAATTGCCTAGATGTAGAGGGCCAGAAAATGACGGTCATTGTGACTGGCCATAAACCAACATGCTGGAAGTGTGGAGAGACCGGTCACCTCTCCTCTTTCTGCCCAGAGAAGAAGGCCTCTGGAGATCTGGCACCAGCCGACCCAAATACCCCTCTGGTCGAGTCTGTTGTTTCTGTCTCACCTGTAATGGGCATGCCAGCGACCAACACCGGTGTGGTAAAACCCCCATTCCCCGAAAAGACTTTGCCAGGGCGCTTGTGCGGACGCGGAGAAGGGAGAGGGGGAATGGCAGGTCGTTGGCAGGGCTAGAGGGAAGCTCCAGGTAGCGGTACCTTGTTCGACTAAAGCCTATACGGCAAAAGACACACACAGACCCACTCCCTCAACCAGTTCCAAGTGAGACCACCCAAACAGCTATGCCGACCACCAAAGATTAAGATATGAAACTTCTTTCAAAAACCGGAAAAGTTACAACACCTGAAAGAAGCCTTGAAAACAAAACATCATCAAGTTCCTGGAAAAACTGTCTCTGCATTCTCGGCACCTTCTCCTTCTGTCAAACAGCATATGGCTCCTCCACCTACCATAAAATCTCTAACCCCACCACTTCCAAATGACCACCCTCAAGAAGGGTCCCCTCCACAAATCCTCAGCCAGCCAAAAATTTACCCCTTCCAATACCCGTAATCCACCCCCTGTGCAAACCCCTATAACTCACCAAGAAAATTAGAAAAAAGACAAAGAATTCCTTCATCTGTCTCCAGCGATACTGCATCAATCAAAAAAAGTCTAAACCCGTTTATCAAACTGGGCAAAACGCGTGCTAAGTTTCTAAAGATCTGGAAGATAAGGCTTTGTTGAAATCTAGAAAACTCTGGAAATTAAAAACACTCTTAAATTTTAGAAAAATAAATGATTTGGATGTAGAAAACCCGCGGAACTTTCCAAATACAAAAAGAGTGTTAACAGTGGTTTGCGCTGGTGTGGCTAGTCAACAGATTTGGGCCATGGTTGCGGAAGCAAATCGAGTATTTGGAATGATTCCGCCCATGGCCTGCTTTAACAACGACATTGTTAATAATTTGCAGCAATATTGTTCAGGGAGGTTCCCACTTTTTGTTCAACACTCCCTTTATAGAGATTTGAAGTTAAACTTTCCCTTGGATATCGGTGGCCTGTCTCCCGATGGCACCATCAAGAGTGAGATGGGAACAGGTTCTATGGTAGAGGCCATCGAAGTCAGATCCCCAGATATGTTCAATGCAGGACAGCAACCCTAATCGGTTTCATTATGACTGTCTGGTTAGCAAGTTTAATGCCCGGGGCCTGAGGTCGGAGTCTCGTAGGACGAGGCTCGATCACGATCTTCAGCGCGTCGGGGTGGATGCTTGTTGTGTGCAGGAGACCCATTTTTTATCCCGCGACCGTAAGGATATTCTGTCTAGGAGGTTCATCCTCTATTCACCATGTTCGGTAGTTCTAGCGGGTGATTGGAATGTCGTCTTTGATCCCGATATAGATCGTATAGGGAAAATCGGGTACTAACAACCCAGATGTTAAGCTGTTTCGGGACTTTATCGACAGGTTTGATCGCGTTGATAAGTATCGAAATGAGCAACCCCGGGAGGTAGTATGGATTGGACTAGGAGCGGCAGCTCGGATTCGGAGGTGAGCGCAAGCTACATCGGCCGTGTTCTAGTTACGAGAGTCAACGTAGAGCTCATAGATGTCCAAGTTTCCATTTTATAGTTTACCCGGATCATGTTATGGTGAAACACACCTGTTCTTT
The DNA here is from genome assembly GCA_964036315.1 of Acanthosepion esculentum. Lineage (NCBI taxonomy): Eukaryota > Metazoa > Mollusca > Cephalopoda > Sepiida > Sepiidae > Acanthosepion > Acanthosepion esculentum. The sequence continues at coordinate 741,806 of OZ038477.1, forward strand.
AGTTATTAGACTCTCCCACCTAATATAAGTAGGAGTAGTAAGAGGAACGAGGGTCAGTCGATGTCGAATACGAAAGTAGTCAGCGACCACAACAAGATTACTCTGCGTAATACCTATTATATCAAGTTCCTAACGTTTGGTACGTCGAACTTATTTAGGACCGATTTTAGTATAAATACAAGCCTCCACTGCGAAATAACTCCACAACAGATCATAGGCTTGTCCGGTTTCGGGTAAATTTAGATAAGCCTAAAGTTAAGATGACTGGCTACTGGAAACTGAACTCGTCATTATTTGGCGATCAAATCCCGTGATAGTGGGGACGTAGCCTTATCTAAGGCGGAGCTGGCCTCCTTGATTATCAAGAATGATCAAGCTCTAGTAGTTAGGGCTAGGTTAAAAAGAATGTCTTGCGAGGCTACGAACCTGGCCGCTTCATTACGTGCAGAGGAAGCTCGTAGGGAATCTAGTCGGCATATCGCGAGCATCACATTTCCGGATAAGCGGACTGGGACTAGATGTGGACATTTATGAGGCTTCCCGTGACTACTTTCAGGTGCTCTTTACCAGAGAACCCTGTCTGAGCTCTGCTCAGTTCAATGCCTATTTAGCCGACTTTCCCCACCTCGAGACGCCTGAAACGGCTGAGGCCCATTACAGAGTCTGAGATATTGATGCACTGAAACAGGTTGGCCTGGACAAGACTCCGTGATTAGATTGTCTTCCTTACGAAATGTCGCCCATTTTTGCCTCCTTGCTGGCACTGATTTTCAACAACTGGATGAAGCAGGGGTCTATATCTCAACGCTTCACCAGGGGTGTGATCAAGTTGCTTCGCAAGAGCAAAGATGGTGGGGATGGGGTAGATAATTATCGGCCTTTGACGATGTTAAACACAGAGTTGAAGATTTTAGCCAAAGTCTTAGCTGGCCGTTTGCAAGCTGTCCTCTCTAGCCTGATTGGTCCCGAGCAGACTTGTGCTGTGAACCTTCATTTGATACGCTTGATCATCGAGCAAGTCGACAGTGATGCCGCTCTGATCAATTTAGATCAGTGCAAGGTTTTCCATAGGGTTGACCATCGATTTCTGGAAGCTGTTCTTTCGGTTGCCGGTTTCGGGACAGACTTTCACACTGTGTGCTAGTAGAAGTAAATGGGGTAAGATCGAAACCTTTAATTTTGTCTCACTCCATTCGTCAAGGTTGTCCGCTGTCTCCATTGATGTACGTTCTTGCGTTGGAACCTTTCCCGCGTAAGGTGAAGACGAATCTGGTTTTTCGCGGAATTTCTTTGCCTGGTGCTACGACCTCGGCCAGGTACTCCGCCTATGCTTATGACATTTCCGTTCTTGTGTCGAGCAGAGACGAAATTAACGATGTCAGCAAAGAAATCAAAGGCTATGAGATGGTGACAGGGGCCAAGATCACCCGCGATAAGTCTGTTGGCTTGCGGTTGTGTTCGTGGAAGGAAGTTTCTCTTCCCGGATCTTTCCTCCGGACGGACGGGCCGGTCAAGATACCAGTTGGAAATGAATTGGTCGGAGGTGCGGGAGCAGGCCGAGGTCGCACTTCGTCTGTGGTCACGGAGGAATCTTTCCTTGATGGGGAGGGCGGAAATATGTGCCTCGCACATCTACCCGATTCTCCTTTACCGACTCTCCGTGCTTCCACTCCCGTCTGATATTTTATTGGCGTTTGTAAGTTTCCTGTTCTCCTTCTTGCAGGGAGGCAGAGCCGCCATGGTTAGTCGCGAGATCTGTTACCTTCATCCTTCTGATGGCGGTCTAGGGGTGCCTTGTGTTGAGATTCGTCGACATACGCTTCGCATTACTTATCTAAACCGGATGTGTATGCAATTGGATGAGAACGGCGAATTCTGGAAGGAAGACACTCGTAGAAATTTTCCATCGTTAAGAAGTGTGCGCTCGTGTGTGGAAGAGACTGACCGTTCACTTCGAGGCAAGGGCTCCTTCTATCACGAATGTCGGCTTGCCCTCAAGCAACTCTTACGAGCGAAGGATGGCCTCTCCGACGTCCAGCCGTTGTTAACTGTTAGTTAGGGGGGACGTTAAGGTTGTTTTGATAGGTGAGCTCGGTCTAACGAAGCAGGAGGCTCGCTGCATATGGCCTTGGGCGCCCGGATTGAAACGTCTCACTAACTCTGAGGCATCACTCACCTGGCTGGTGGTTCGAGGGGCCCTCTGGGTTGCCAAAAGTCTTCGTTCGGCGGGTTTGGCAAAATCGCCAAATTGCGTTCGCTGCAGTGGCGAGGTGGAGACCCTAGGTCACGCCTTTTTTCCTTGTAGTGTCGTAGCTCCGTTGTGCAAGTTTGTTGGAGACATCATGGTTCACATGCTGCGCGGAAAGTTCTTTGTTCTCGAGGCCAGTTCTGTCTGTAGCAATATATTACCGCCGTTGACTAAGGCTGAGCACTATGTGTTCCTTTGATTACTGTTGATTATGCGAGTCGTGATATGGACGAAACGACAGAAGGATTTCCGTGTGGCCGAGACGTTTACCTCTTCCTAACTGATTCTGTTCATTAAGCATCAGCTTAAAGTCAGGATCAGGACGGAAAGGAAACGAATCCATCCATTGGTATTTGGCGAAAGGTGGGTCTCTTGCACGTCTCTGCCGAGTGAATAGTGCTGACTATTTTGATGCCGGTTAGGAGGATATTGCTTTTGCTGAGTTGAACATTGGCAACCCTCCCCTTAATAGTTTAGTGTAGGTCGTTTTTTTGTTTTTGTTTTCTCCCTTTAGTAAATTTAGCTAGGGTGTATGTGCTCATTGGCTCCTTTTATTTTTGTCCCTATTTTTTCTTTTGATTTAATTCCCCATCCCTTCCATCTTTAGGTGGATAGTGATGTCAGTTCTCTGGTGGGTGCGGGGCGTCTTTCGATTTTCTTTCTTTGATTTTCGTAACGGTTTTTGTGTATGAATGAGTGTTTGGGATGTATGGATGTTTTATATTTTTAAAATTGATTTCGTCCAGTGAACTGATGTTACTGCCCCAGTTAGGGCTTTGTGGTTTTTTTTATTTCTAACAAAATTTTGTTTAGTTTCTTGTATATAGTTTTGTAAACATTTGTAAATATTCATTGGGTTTTTTAGATTTTTAATTCTTATTTTATTCCTCTCGCGCTACAGACAATGACTTGGGGACTAGTTAGGACTTCATAGAGTTTCTGAGGTATTATGGTGTATGAGATAAGAATGGCAAGTAAGAATGTGTTGTTTTGGTGATAGGAATATTGTTTGTATGTTTGGGTCAGTGTTTGCGGCTAGCTAAGTTTAATGTTAAGACAGAAGAATATCATCCTTTCCCCCTTTTGGCCTTGTGCCCTATTTGTACATTCATACAATAAATATTATCACTCTTTCTACTCGGAAGTAGGGTTCCCCGTTTTTTACCTACCTTATACGACCGGTAATACTTTCTTTCAGCAGAAATTTCTGTCAGCGTAAACGATTGTTTGTTTTGAACGCTTTGTTACGATAAGTTGTGTTTTTTACTTTTGCTTACGCTTTCATTACTGCCTGTTCTTTGCAAAAAGTTTGACTATTTTTTTCACTCCCCTTCATTTTACTTTATCCATTTTTTTCTTTTTCTTTTATTATTTTTTGATTTATATTTCTTTTTAATTTTTTGTAACACGCCCGCATAAAATCTTAGTATTTCTTTGTTTCTACGTGTTTATCTCTATCTATAAAATGCAGGATGTGTGTGTGTGTGTGTGTGTGTGTGTGTGTGTGTGTGTGTGTGTGTGTGTGTAACGAATGCACGGCCGCAATGTTCGACGGATTTGCACCAAAATTTACGTGCACATGCTCCAAGTTAGTGTAAAGGCAAAGAGCGACTTTGCATTTCCCAACTCCCATCGATAGTGGAAATAATCGGTTTTTTCATGCTTCTATGGAAGTTTTCATGTAGTTTGCGGCCATTTTCTACTGGCCAGAGTGAGAGCCTATAGCTGGCTGCCACGAATAGACAGGAAGATTCTATTGGCCAGCATGAGAACCAAAAGCTGACTGACACGAATATTAACTAGCATGCTAGCATGCAAAAAAAAAAAATTGATAGCTGCATTCGTCACAAGTGGGAAAAATTTAAATCTCCATCGCACTTTACTCCAATTGGATCATTCACTTGCTTAAAGTCAACGTTGATTCTGATTCCGCAGAACTGTGTTGGGTGTGAAAAATTATTTGTTGTTAACATTCTTTTTTTCATTCGGTTTTTCCAGTTACGAGACCTCTTTTTAAAGCTGATCATTTTGTGTTCATTTTCTTTAGTTCTTTTTTCGTAAAAGCCGTCGTAAACCCCGAGATCAATCGGCTTTCCTTCGCGAGTGTCGGTCGCCTTGTTGGCCGTCCCGCGGTACAGTGACCTTTCACAGCCTAGGAAGGTTTTCTGTCGGTTGTTAGTGGAGGGGCCCGCAAAGGATCCCCTACGTGATACGCTCTGCTTGTCGGATGATGAGTTTCACTGGTCTTGGGCGCCAACGGCGGATTACCTCAGTAACGCTGAGTTTTCGCTTACCTGGCGATTGGCTCGGAATCGGCTGCCTTTCAATGACAAGGTTTTCATATGGGGCTTGACGGATTTGCCAGACTGTGAACGGTGTGGCCTTGGTTTAGAGGAAACGGCTTGGCACGCTTTCTACCGTCGCCCCCGGGTCCGCCCCTTATGGGACAATGTCGGCGAGCTGACGGCTCGTCTCGCTCCCGAAAAGCTTGTGCTCATTGATCGCACATACGCGTGTGACAATGTATCGCCCCCATATTCCGGAGTGAAACGGATGGTGTTTCTGACACTGCTGGCCACGGCTCGAATGGTGATTTGGACGACGCGGATGGAGGAAGTCTTGCGAGGCACCCGTCTTTCTCATCATGATCTGATCCAATTCTTTGAGCATCAGCTCAACATGAAGATCAGAACTGATAGAAAACGCTTGAATGCGACACTCTTCAGCGAAAGGTGGGTGACTGAGGCGAGCTTGATTCGTTTGAACGGGGCTAGCCTTGATTTTCTCTTTTAGGTCAAGCCTACGTCACATCGGGGTGGTTTCCTGTGGAGCCCTCCCCTTGGTTAGGTTAGATAAGCTTTCTGTACCTAATTAATGCGAGTAAATGTTGTTCCCGGCCACATCTTTGGTTATGATCCAGGTTGAGATTCCCAACCTCCCCAGTTTGTTTTGGCCCTCTTTTTTATTTCATCTGGGTCAGCTTTATATTTTCCCATGCCCGCAGGATTTTTCTACCCTTTTCTCATTCCCTTAGTAAGAGCGTCTCTTGATCTTGTCCCACGGGCAGAATACAGCGGCCTCTCTGTTTTGAGGGTTGGACGGGCCCTACTAAAATCAGTTATGTTTAGTTGATTTTAGTTTATTATTGGGTTCATCTCCCTCCCCTCTCATTCTTCGCGGTTAGATTTTTATGTATTGTTTATTTTCATGAAACTTTTTATGGCATGGTGTGTGTTTTGTAGGTTCCCCCAAGAGAGAATGCGGTATTGTGGTGTATGGTGGATTCAGTGGTGACGGGTGAGTTCTTATGGTGAATGTAGAAATTGTAATGAGTAAATGGGTCGTGAATCAGATTAGCTAGGTATAGGATAGTTAGTGTAGACCAGACTCAACTCCTCCCCATTTTTGGCCATGCGCCATAATTGTATCTTTGAATGCAATAAATATCAGTTCTTTTATCGTAACAGATTTAATGTTTAGTATAGAGCTTAGAAGAAATTCGCAGTATAAGATAGGCAAGAAGTAAGGCATGTAGCAACATCAGCACTGAAAAGGGCACTCCTTTAAAGGAAAGGAAGGGCAAAAATATTTTAAGTCAAGTGATAGTGATTGCTGTACGAGTCGTACGATTTTTGAATCAAGCACGGGCAACGCCGGGCCATGCTGCTATTTACTAATAAAATTTTGTTTCTTGTATATAGTTTTGTACACATTTGTAAATTCTCATTAGGGCTTTTAGATTTTTAAATTTTATTTCCCCCCCCCCACAGACAATGAATTGTATATATGGAGACTAGTAAGGATTTCATAGAGTTTCTGAGGCATTATGGTGGATGAGGTAAGAAAGGTAAGTAAGAATGCGTTGTTTTGGTGAAAGGAATATTGTTTCTGTGTTTGGGTCAGTGTTTGTGGCTAGCTAAGTTTAATGATAAAACCGAAGAAGACCACCCTTTTCTTCTTTGTCCCTTTTGGCTTTGTGCCCTATTTGTACATTCGTACAATAAATTTCACTCCATCTACCCTATCTTGGAATGCGTTGTGTTATTTCTTTGTATTTACTGAAACCTTGTAGCCGTAAGTTAAGTATTTGTTTGCCTTTGTGGCCGTGTTTTTGTTCTGCATTGTTATATTTTGTTGTGTCGTTTTTGGGGACTTTTTTTCGTGTCTGTGTGCTGTGTTGAAGTGTCGACCAAAATGGCCGAGTCCCCCAGCCAATTGTTACCCAAACGGAGACGCCATCTCCAGGTCCATCTGCATGGAATAAAAATAGGCCAAAAAAAGATGCGGCCTATTATGATCAAATGAAGGAAGAGTAACGCTAATACATCAAGGATAATGAATTACTCTATATCCCAGACGCTTTGAATGAGTTAACATCAAGGACCATCTCCCTTCTAAAGACCGATATAAAAACTTGGTGCCAGCAGGGAAGCCGTTGAAGAGGCACTGAAGTGTCTTAAGATAGTCCCGAAGATTCTAGCAAAATGCTCGAATGCGACGTGGGAAAAAGTTACCTTACACGATGTACCCGTGGATATTAACGAGGACCACGTGCGTATTTGGGATAATATTACCGTAGTAATTTGCTAGACACAAGAATATTTGTATTGACGACACATTTGTTGAGAGAGGCATGTTCTTTATCGCACTCGACGGGTCTGGTTTTCTGTCTTACGCATCTGTAACCTATCCAAAATAAAACACATTTATCTAAACTAAGTTTCAAGCCATATTGTTTATTTTTCAAAAACGTCTTTAACATGTTCAGCATGTTGTCTTCGGCTTTCACGCTTAATTAAGATGTCGTCATGGTAGGCTTTTGCGAAGTCTGCGTCATTCAATATCGTATCCATGATTTGCTAGAAAATGCCTGGTGTGACATTTATCCTGAATGGCGGTCTGTTGAATCTATACAGACTCTTATGCGTATTTATAGTTAAATACTTCGCACATTTTTCGTCGACAGGAATCTGAATGTACACCTCAGACAAATCAAGTTTTGAAAACACCTTTAACTTCGAGAATATATTTTCACGACTTTGTTTTGAAACAATTGTTCAATCCTGTAGAAAAATCTGCGCAAACACTAATTTTATTATTTTTTTTTCACGAAAAAAGCGCTAGGGCTTGCTCCTTTACTGTAGTCCGTTTTGCTCAACACGCTTATTTGCCTTAAGCGGTCTAAATATTTACTAATGGAGGCTTCGGCAGCAAGATGTACTTTTCTTTTCTACCTAAAAATAGGCGTTATATTCTCTTTAAGTTTGAATGTTGCTTTAGCTTTGGAGCACCTCCCAAGATCCTCAAAAAAAATTTCAGGAAATGTTATCGTCAAATTTTTTTTCATTTTTTCCACGATGTTTGAATTAACACTGACACTATAGCAGAAGGAATTAATTGGTTGATTGAAAATGTCGAATGATACAATCGAATCCATACCGGACAGATTATGGGTTCATTTCATAACAAATACTTTTAATTTTATAGTTTTGTCAATAAATGTCAAAATTTAGTTTACTTTCTGTAATGCCATGAGTAATTATTTTCGTCATCAATAAATTTGGTCCCTCATTTTTTATTTTATTTTTTCTACACAAGTTTGTTCATTTATCACTGTCAGATCTGAACCGGTATCCAATTGGAACTTAATATTTTTATTGTTTTTCTGTACATTTACAAACTTTTTTTTTTCATTTGTATTTCTTTCTTTTCCATTGTAGTTGAGTTTTCTGCAATGCATATGCTTATGTACTTTTTTGCCACAATTAAGTGATTCTTTCCTTCTAAATGAACATTCTATTAAATAATAGTTTGGAAAACTTATTTTTTGGGCGAAGTGTATATTTGCTCTGACTTCCTCAGGTTAATCTTAGGGGTTAGATACAAGAGAAAATATGGAATTGATTGGCTGAACGAGCGTGTGAATGATAGAAAGATTTTTCAGGGAGTTGGTTCTCACACGTCAAGCAATGTAGACGTGTTTACTTTCGTGTCTAGAAAATACTCCCCAGTGGAGGGTGAGAGCAACCCCACTGGCTAGTTAGAAGATTATAAGTCGACGTTAATAAACTAAGTTGAAATTCCCTGTGTTGAAGTTCTTTTATCTCCGAACCTAAAAAACTAGCGATCACTGACCGAGAGGGAATAATACTACTTTATTAAGAGTTCCCCAGCAGGAGATGGGCTATACAACAGTTCTTTGTAATAAGGAATTATTTTGCGTGTAAAATTTTTTTATGGTGTCATTGTTCAACTGTCTGAATTTTTGACACGTCGCGTTCTTTTATCCTTGCTGTGTCGTGTCGAAGATTTTCTATTCGTTCGCATCATTCTGCGACCAGCTGCAGCCTGATTTTTGGATTTTGTTCTAACCAAATTATGTTTCTAATTTCGTCATCTTCTGGACATGTCAGTCCTTGTACTTAAAGCACTCAAGCACTTAAACATATTAGGAGTAAGTTCTTATAATTTAAACTTTCACACTATTTACAATCCCTGCAAAAATTAAATAATTCTCCCGACTCTTTCTGTATGGCTTAAACACTGCCGCGTTTTGTCGAATAGAGAACTTTTCTCCTCCAATACTTTTTTTAGAATTAAGACAGTCTTCTTGATAAGTTTCTCAGAAATATCTTGTTCGCATACTTTTCGTGTTCATTTGGACCAAATTTTCCGAGCAACCGAAGCCTTTTCTTTTCGTTCGACCAAGTAGCGCAATTTTTTTGAAACCTTTTCATAACGGCTAAAATACGCCACAAAATTTACCTCCTCCTTCAAACTGTACTTAAATTCGCCAACTGAATTTATCACCATATTCTAAGAAAAAGAATTTGCATTTCCTTTTTCAATACTAAAAATTCGAACATTTTAGCATTTCGTTTTGTTTTTCAGAGCGATCCTGGTCCAAAAGTCGTCGTTCTTCTAACAATCTATTTTGTTTCTGCTGGATTTGCATGAATGTCGCCATTGCATTTTTTTTTTTTTTACATCCGCGATGTTTCTTTGTAGAGACAGAATTTAACTGATCAAACAATTTCCTACTCTTTTTTTCCCGTAAAAATTGATTGAACAAATAAAACTCTTACTTGTTTTTAACACGTCAATCTGTTATACAGTCTTGGAATTAATCCGAGGTAGAGTCGTCGCCAAGAATTTCTTGGTAGATGACTGTTGGAAATTTTTGCACTCGAAATTTTCGTTGTCAAATATTTTTATCCCGCTGGAATGTTGAAATTTTTACCATTCGATTCCTTCGTCGCCAAATGTTGTGTCGTATATAGGAAAGGTTGACACACACATAGAAAATAAGAAGTTTATTCCTGAGAATAATATGGTAAACGCTTGAGAATACAGATTAATGTAATAATGTAATCGTTAACTCATCGATATTTACCCGAGACCTCACCAAAAAGTGGGATGTGGTTCAAGCCCGATTTTTATATTGGTTTTTTCGAGTGCGTAAACTTGGGCAAAAATTCCCTGTAGACCCCGCATAGACGGTGTCGGGCAGCTGTCTACTTCCCCCAATGAGACTCTGTCCGTAGGCATAAGCCTTGTCTATGTTCCTTTCTGACAAACTAGTACAGTTTTAACGAAATCTAATCAGTAACTTCTCGGTATTTACCAACCTCCTAAAAGGCAGAAGGTAGCATAAGGCCGATTTTTACGTTAGGCAAATCCGAGCTCATAGGCTCAGGCAAAAATTCCTCGTAAACTCCTGCTTACACAGATTCGGGTAGCTGTCTACTTCCACAGACGAGACTCTGCCCTTCGGCATAGCCTCGTTCGAGTTAATCATTGAATGCTCTCCCTCAGTAACAGAGAGTGCTATTTAATTCGTCTTTAAAATTTAAAACCTTTTTTTATAACAAGTTAATTTTTTTTTAACTAACATAACAGAATTTTATTATTTGCGAATATTACAAATTCAAAACGAATATTATAATTTAAATAAAACAACATAAAAAGAATTATTTTTGCTTTATAAGATGGGCTTTAAGTGAATTTATTTTGAATTTAAGGATATGTTCTTTTATGACAAGCAGTAATGTTTAGAAGTGTGGTTTTCAAACCGCTATTCTAAAGTGAGGAAAATGAATGATAAAAAATATAACGCTTTTGGGATCAAATGCTAATTGACGGGAGGTAGGAAATTCTGGTCTTAACCTTATAAAGCCAGAGTCACAGATGACAAGCTGAACGTTGTGAAGAAAAAAAGGGGGTAATGAGGCCTTCGGAGAGAATCGTCAGTCAGAGTTTGAGAGAGAGAGAACAAAAGAGAGAGATGTTTAGAGTAAGTTAGATCTGATACTCGCGGGTCGAATAGAGGGAGAGAGAAACAAGGGAGAACAACGTGTGACATACCTTACGGACTTAAGCAAGTGGATGTCAGAACGTGGTCTGGGGGAGGAAGCAGAGGGAAGGAAATTGTTGAGATCTGCAAGTGATAGAAGGAGGTGGAGAGCCATGATCGCCTACAGCCTGAAAGGACATGGCACATAAAAAGAAAGATGTAGAGTCAAGCGCAATCGGGTTATCTCTTCCCGAATAGAAGATATGAGCCATCAGTCCGTCGTTAGAGAAGATAAAAGCTGCAGCGAAGGTATCACAAGTATCACTTACCTACCCTCCAACTGTGCTAGGCGAATCCGTAAATAAATAACCCAATGTATTGGAAACAGGATTCATGCTTTCTTTTCTCACAATGGTCTTATTTAACCATTTATTTTCATGTGAACGTAAACTGGGATTTTTCCAGATTTTTTTGAGGTCGACTGAAACGGGAATTGAAACACAATGTGTTGTGATGAAAGATTACATAAGGGCCGTGTTTGTATATTTACATCTAAAGATTTCTTGTTCTTTTTCTTTCTGAATTTATTTCAGTGTCAATAAAGAGAATGGGCTGAGGGTTTCCCTGAACACATTCATTAGCGGCTTCTTTTATAGTAATAACAGCCGTAATGATTCTTAGTTACTGTCAATTGTGAATAATAAGAATCAGTTCTCTTTAAGGTCGCATGCATTTACAGAAACTTTCTCTGAATTATATACGAGTAGAAAGGAAATAAAATGTCAGTGATTTACCAAATTAAGTTGAAAACTCATTAGTTGTTTCGTGTTAAATGGTATCAAAAAGATTGTCTAAAAATCAAAACGAAAGGATAGGTGACACTGCAAAATGTGCAAATGATATAGGCTGTCAGGTGAAACCAATGTACAGTGAACGTCCGAGCAACTATTCTCTGGTGACAGGACGCTAGAATGGTGTCAAAAATACGACGTATTTACTGTTTACGAAATCGAAGACATGAGTATCTTGCAACTACAACGTAGCTCGATTTCAACTAACAGGTTAAACAAAGTAACAATTATTTTGCCGATGTGTTTTATCACGTTTGTCATGAACCTCTGATCATGTGTTATAGTATGGAAGAATTTATGGAAAGAAAACAGATTTAACCGAGAGTGAATGTGAAACGCGACTTAAGTTAGGAAAGTAGGTGAATAATTCGGACAGCACCTCCCATGAAAAGTGTCAATCGAAGAAAAAGTCCTAATCTAGTCATGACTTTCTCTCTCCCTTACAACATAGAAAAATTTTGTATCGGGGTGCTGAAAATATGTGCATCAGAAAATCTCATCTTCACCAGAATTATGCAATATTGTTTCGGTTGCAACATCTCCATCCAGTGGCCTTTGCAGCTAAACGTCTAAATCACTGGGGTAGTTAAAGATCGATATTGCTAAATTATAAAGACATGTGAGACGGCAGGGAACATACACGGCAAGAAGACTAATCGATACATAAATTGGGTAATTTGGATTTATCTGGTGAGAAGCGTACTGTTCGCTATAAAATTAGTTATTTCTGTATTTTATGAAACAAGGTGAGGTTGGAGATAGTTTGAAACATATAGAAGGCCGACTATGTAAGACATTCAAAAAACAATCTAATTCAAAATTGAAACTTATTCAAAATAAATTAGCTGTTCTTCGTTTTAAATGTGAAAACATGCTAAGAAAGAAGTAAATTCTGGGAGAGCATGCAAATCTGAAACTAGAACATTTAAAATCTTCCAGATTTTATTAGTTGGATCAAAGCAAAGTCCTCTGGATATGAGTGAACAAAACAATTGTTTCTATGATTTTTACACTTTGCCTCTCGTTGTGGAAATGTTGCTTTATGTCCAACCAGTGTTGCCAGTTTTCCATTTCTCAACTTCAATTTTGTCTTTCTGTCCTGTAGATTCCATCCCTCTCTTATACGAAATCTTAAAGCACATGCTATTGTTTTAGGTCTATCATTATTGGTCACATTTGGGTCGACATTTTTTATCAGTAAATCCTACATTTTTTTGTAAAATACGTGTGAATGTGAAAATGCTTTTTGTTTAAATTTTCTTTATTTTTATAACACTTAATGTTGAGAGAGGCAACATTTTAAAAAAGAAACAATTTTCTATTGAATTTTGTCTTTTTTACGTGTCCCTATTTTTCACAGGGGAACAACCGACACGTTTTAAACAACGAATTTTATAAATTTAACAATTCACACATGCCACAGTGTGGTTGATCAACAACCATGTAATTATATAGACAGTTCTTAGACAGTAAAATGTTATAGAATCTGATGTAAGGACTAAGGCAAAGGCCTGTCTGTTAAAATTTTTAAAAAAAGAAAGTAAAACTTCAACTAGCAATCATATGCAAACTGAACAATGTACTATTAACCACATAAAAATCCGTGGCATGTCAGCATGTTCCAAATTTCAAGCAAATAATTATCTTTGAGTGGTCACAGCATTACTCGCAGTTGCAGAGAGATTGTTACATACATTTAACTATCGAGCCACTTTATAAATCTGTACATTCAACTCTCAATATAGAGATCAAAACATTTATACGATTTCTGCTATAACATAGTTTTCAAATACTCCCTTATAGACAAGACAAAGATAAATTCGCTTAACTTTATTATGAAGAAAAATACAGAGTAGACCAAAACTAGGTGTACGGTAGGTGGAATTAGTCAGTGTATCGGTTATACCATTACAATGGTGTTCATTCTAACTATTGTATTTGTAGCATATTAAATTTTACAACTAAATTTATCTAATTTTTTCGGATAATTGTAATAGTAAATATTATATATATGTACCCTAAAACAGATTTTATCATTTACTGTCCACTTACTTTTTGACCACTCTGTGTGTAGAAATTACAAAGAGAAAAAGGACGAGATATAAATATTGCAACAATCTTTTCTGAAATACAAAAGTATCATGAAGTTTCGTAAAACAGTCTACGCCACTTCCATAATGTGCAATCTTTGCTTTTGGCTTCTGTTCAAATCTTTATAGACCTAAGTAAAGTTCATTGCAAATTTGGCACTTGAAAATGACTCTTAATCATGTCTGAGGTAATCATTATTTATCTTCTTTGTCGACTCGAGACTGGAATTCATATAACAAGTGACCAGTTATACACAACGCGGTGAGTTGCACGTAACCCAAGATCGATCTTAAAATTAGGAGCCAGAGAGCATCAAATGTTCATTCAAAAGACTAGTAAAATCTTAAAGACGAACGACAAATGCAATGATGAAATTATCGTTTAAAGTTTTGTAACATGTGTTGCATGTTTTAAAGTCTTGTTCAAAAAACTTTCAGGGAAAATTCTAACACATACAAAGGAAAATGAATGTAAAAGTTTAAAGTTTCTTCATAGAATTTCTGTATTGCCTTAAATAATAGTTTAGTCGATGCAGTTGTCTTGAATCAAGTTAGAAAATACATTAAGGACAGTTCATCTTCCATTCTCTTCCCCATCGTACATTGTAGAAGTTCTCATTGATTTTATATGACGCGATATAACTTGTTATAATCGATAAAACATTATAGTTATGGTTTTATAAGAAATTTAAACAAATGGAAAACAGGACTAAGTTAGAAGAAACAAATTTGATCACCAAAATCATCAATCAGAGTTTAGTGCGACAAAATATTAATATAAATATTATATTCGAAAACGAGTTGAGGGATATTTTATGATAATAGAGGGCTTTCTACATGAAACTTTATTCCTCTAAATCCAGTATTAAATAAATAATTCATCAAATCTGACTCTACGAATCTTAGCACGAGATAACAACTTTGCAAGTAACGTTATTTACAGTATTTATTACTTGTTTGAAACAATTTTATGATCAGTTTATATGTCTTTGTGGAGTTTGAAATAAAAAAAGTACTAAAATATGTTATTGCATGTTAACGTATGTAATATTGACTTTTATGTTAAAATGTCTGCTAAATATTTCATATACACTCCGGTAAATACGTCTCAAGTTATTTGTGTGACTATCAACATTAAAACTTGATCAGGATACCATGACAAAGCCGAAACGACAGAAGATATATTACATCCAACTTTCCAACCAATGACAATTCAGGGAATCTATTGCTTCTGATAATAAGTAGTGACAGGTTAAATGAAATTTGTTAAGATAGGTTCGCCCAAAAATGATTAATTCGTCCTTTCTCTCTCACTAACTCTCTTCATTTCGTGTGTATGTATGTATGTGTGTGCGTGTGTGTGTGTGTGTGTGTGTGTGTGTGTGTGTGTGTGTGTGTGTGTGTGTGTGTGTGGTGAAAAAAAAGAAGCCGACGCAAAATATTTTACTGCCATCACTTAGATACTGGTTGGGAAATCTTAGAAATATCTTCGAATTTAACTTTACATCAGCGCTTCTTTTATATGATTTATGAAAGCGATTTTACTAGACTACATAATTTACGGACTATTGTCTTGGTAGAAGTCAGTAGAATCAATAATGTGTAGAATAAAAGTTTCCATTCCTTACAAAAAGAGAAACCTATACAGTGTTAGTTTTCATCACGTACACTGGTTTTCATACGTGCTACAATGATATGGCAAACATGATATCAATTAACAGAAGAAAGTGTGAATATAATTGGAAAACTGCTCAATTACTCCATTCCTCGATTATGATGTTCGGACAACTGTCCACGGATCGGATTTTAGCAATTTGTTTTACGATACAAGCAATGAAACAGATTGGAATCCAAACGTATGGGCTAATGTATTTGCCAAACATACGTGCACCCCATGTTTTTTAATCTCTAACAAACATAAAAATACATGCACATCAACATGAGATAAACGTACACACACTACCTAACTTTTCCCACATTGATACTGTTACAGACACAGACAGATACACACACACACAGACAAACACACACACACACACACACACACACGCACACACACACATATATATATATATAGACAAACTGATGAGCTGAAATACAGCGAAACAGGCTTGTATGTGGATGACTATGCTCTCGTTACCCGATTGAGCACTCTAGAGAAAGGATAATTTTTAAAAGAGTGGCTGCTGCTGTTATTAACGCATCGCTCTTTAATTACGAATTGAGCCTTCTTGGCTACTGACATTTGTACATCTCGTTAATACGTTAAAATTTCCCTTTCGTGCCGTGCGCCGATAGCTTAGAGATGCCATCAGTCAGAGATTCTCATACACATTTTAAAGAGGTATTTTTCTATATTTCTTATCCTATAAGAATTTTTAATTATTTTTCATATCTTATGAGATATTTCAATTCCTATATTTCATATGCTATAAGAATCTTTTTTTAATTTTATTTTTATATTTTTCTCTATATATGTTTTCTTCTTTCTCTTTTTAAAAAATCTGATATGTTATGTGCGTTCAATTATGTTGATGTACTAATTTTACTTTTATTTACCTGTTTAATGGCAAGCTGTTTTTTTGTTTTGTTTTTTTGTGGGGTTGTCCATAGTTATTTGTTATTGAAGTGTCCCTCTGTAAAAGGACTCTATGCTTTTATCCATATTAATTTATATGTTAATCTATATTTAATTTTAATCAGTTTTATCTATTATAATTTAATCTATAATTGTTTTAACATATATGATTCTATCTAATCCTTAATACTTTAATTTATAATTAACATTTTTTAATTTAATCTTAAGTTTAATCTATGTTTTAATCTTTTATTAATCTATTTAATTTTTGGCCTTATATTGTAAAATTTTCTTTTAGGCAATTAATTATCTATTTATTTTAATTTTTTCCTTATTATTTTCAATATTCAGGTTTTTCTTGTCTATATACTAATAATGTCTTAATTTTTTTATTATAATATGAAATTCCTTTGTTTAATATTAAAATAAGTTTTAATATTAAATTCTAATTTTTCTTTTATCTACAATCTTGAAAACTTTTTCTTTTTTAACTTTAATGATTGCATTTTCTCATGTATTTTTTTCAATTCTAATATTTTCCTATTTGAACAAGAGTTAACGTTCTAAATATAGGTCATTGTTAACCTTCAACCGTGTTATAACTTCTATCTAGACATATATATGTTCTGTCTTCCTGTCCCCCTGTCTACTTGGGTGTTTGTTTTTCTTTTTTCTGTCTCCTTCTTAAATGCTTTTTCCCTTATTTGTTGTTTGTTCATCTGTTTTCCTCACTTTTTTCTTCTTTTTCTCTATCCTTTTTTAATTTTAAATTTAAAAAAATGTATTCATTTTTTATCAAATGTTTTAGTGTTGACAAGCTCCTGGAAATTTATCCCTCGGAGCAAAATGGCCATAAAAATGTGGCACAATTGAGTTTGATTTTTATGTAATTCATTTCTGTGCTCTATAATAAATATGTTGAGTTCACTTTAGTGGATCATATTCAGCATTTTATATTCATGAAATTTCTCACAAAACCTTTCTATTTCCTGATTTTGTATTTATTAAAGTAGGAGTCCTTGGATATTGTAAATCACCTACTTTTTTTCGAATTTAAGCTATTCTAACTGAAAATCTGCTCTGAATTGGACAATATTGAATCCAATAAAACTATGGCATTATTTAATTAGAAATGAGCCTTTTCTAATTAAATAATGTCATAGTTTTATGAAATTAAGTAAGTGGAGGAAAACATATTTAAAAAAAATATTATGAACCTTTTCTAAAAAAAACATTTCAAAAATTATTTAATTCATTTGTGAATAAGTCCTGAACATTTCATTAAAATCGGACAATTATTTGATTTTTCAAGAATTTCCAAATCAATGTGTTTTCAATGGGTGAAAGCACAAAAACGGCAATGTTATTATATAGCCACTGCGATGATGTAAACAAAAAGAAGATTTTAACCAAAATTTCGAACGTGTTAGAAAGGATTAAAAATGCTTTTTTAAATAATTAGAAAATACTTTGGCCTTTCATTATTTTGACGATAAAACTTTATTTTTATTAAGTCTGTGGCCTTTTTCATTACGTATGCTGTTTTCCGCGAAAAAGTGAAGGTACCTAATATATATATATATATATATATATATATATATATATATATATATATATATATATATATATATATATATATATATAAAGTGAACATAAAAGTCAACACTTAGAGGCGACAGTCTGTTTCATGTTAGATGCAATATATATATATATATATATATATATATATATATATATATATATATATATATATATATATATATATATGTGCGTGTGTGTTTGTGTGTGTACATACATATATTTTTATTACAACGTCTACTCATATTTTACATCTTAAATTATTCAGGAATTTACAATTTCAGATGTAAGAATCATTTTTGTAAAACAAATATTAATAATTAACATTCCAACCGCTGACATTTGAAACAAAAGAAAGGTTTTAGTAGTCGACTAATTACAAACTTCATACCTGATCTGCTTCACTTAGAATCATTTGCTATTTCCTTCACCTAATCTCAATTATTAATTGGGATCTCACTGCTATGTTCTCTGGGGAGTAAATTTGCATTTATTGCAATATTTGGTTCTAATAGCGCATGTAACTCCGATGAAGAGAATTGTAGATACTTATTCATAGCAATGAAATACAGGCTCTCGGGAACAAAGTTCTTTAAATATCCTTCTTAATATCATAACATCATTTGCTGTTCACGGTGAAAATAAATCACCAATGCTTATGTAAGCTTCTGCTAAACATAAAATCTGATTTCCTAATTTTGAAGCCTGTTCTAAAAAATGATAACGAAATAAATAATCTTAAAATATGTTCTATTAAAATAACCTTCTTTCAAATTACCCATGCATTTTTCTCTCTTTATTTTGGTGCATTACATCTCGTCTAATTAAAGGTTTATAATGCATAACCATCTGTACTTGGCTATTGCTTTATCACTTTAGAAAATATCATTGATTCAAGCTTTTTTCCTAAGTTACAATTATCTGACCTCAGATTAAAACACTACAAACATGAGCTCAACTTTGCTATTGAAACCTAATTAAATTAATTGAAAGGCAACAGTGGTTCTAGTTATCCTGACTGCATTAAATGTCATTAGATGATGTTCTTAAATCGACCATTTAATTCATTTCCTTCAGTTTTATCACATTTTGGTCAGTGTTTACTTCAATCTTTCTAATTTCAATGCTGCATATGGTTGGGTGTTTCCACAATTTCATCCTATTTAGTTGCATGAGTCACTTTCGAATTCGATAGTCTTTAACTTGGCAAATTGTACCTATAATTCTCACGTAATGTCTTTCACACCCGTTTCTCTGAAAAAATATTTTCCTTTCGAGAATATTTTGGTTGCCCAGTAACGTTTCTCTCTTATAACATGCTCTAATTTTACAAGTGTTAGATCAGACTCAAAATTAAATATTACTGCCATATCTGGACTGTAAATTTGCTTTTCAGTCTTCATTCCAAAATCGTCTACGTAGACTTGCACAGACGAAACATCACAGCTTATCTTCACTCTGTTGCTATTTCCATGGCATATGTTATGACTAGTTGCATTCATTACTTCCAAAAGATCAAACTATTACAGATAAGATACGTCGTTCCACATATACAGAGTCAAATAATCCTCATTCACTCCATATTCTTTTGGTAAGAAGGAAATTCCATTCGTACAACCTCTTCCTGAGAACCGATTCGAAACCGTCTTAAAGACTAGGATTATCCATTTTCTAGATGCAACAACCTCATTCCGTAACTCTCTATCTTGAGTGCATCTTTGTAAGTATTATAAAACATATAATATAGATTGTCATTGTTTTGCCGATTACTGCGAACTGTCTTTGCAAGTATATATATTTTATCATATTAATGACATTAGCTCAAGCTAAATGAGAAATTAGCAGACACCTTATATATGAAATAAAGCCAAGTGGAAGGAGTCGCTTGCCTTACAAATCAGCATTCACATCTTTGTTTCTTTGTCTGGGTTCAAAAAGGCAGCGTGGAAAATATCCAATATCTACCCCACAAGGTTCCCATCATTTTCTCCCTTTTACACAAAGTATAACTGGAATTTCTTTCGTACTTCAGAAACAGATTTTTGATGACCAGATAATATTCTGCCAAATGATCAATAAAATATGAAGATGGAGTGAAAAGTTCATAGGTTGACTATGAAGAGTTTTGAAACTTTGCATGCATTAATTTCAACACTTCTTATTCATGACTGCATTATTTTTGTCCGGGTAAACAGACTCCTGAATGTTCAAAGAAGTCTGTTAAACCAGTTGGTCAAGGAATTCATCAGCAGCAGATATGAAGTCATCATCACCGCGATACTAGTTCCCAGCCAATTATATTTCATGTTGGGAAACAGATGATAGTCAAATTAATAATATAGGGAGAGTGATCAACCATTTCAAAGACAGTCAACGCACATCAGCCATTGAAACAAAGGTCTTGTGCACTGATGCATTGCCCTTACATAAAAAGATCAATTTCGTCAGTCTTCCTGGGCTTTTGGTCTTGATAGCCTTTCGTATCTGCCCCAGTAAGCTAGCATAGTACCTTCTATTTATGGTATGGCCCCTTTTGTAGATAGTCAATAAATACAAAATACTGAGGCCATCACATTCACTGCAGATGAATCAAACGTAGCCATCTTTGAAGAAAGTAAAGAGGAGTGTTTTCATTGCATGGATTCTTTCTTTGCCTCTGGCTCAAAATGATTATCCCAATACTTATCTTGGGTTAGGAAACGTTCAAGAAAACCAGCTGTATCTGCCTCAAGCAATGTCAAGCAATATCAGATTTTCCCGTCATTATGAGCTTTTGATCAAGTATCAGAAGATGTGGCACCAACCGAACAGAAACATTGGCATGCCAAGTTTAATGTGCAGAATATTCTCAGCTCTCTTAGTGGATATGCTAATAGCATTGGCTATTTGATTTATAGTCATTCGCTTGTCATCCATCACCATGTGGTGAACACGATCACTGTTTTTCCTCGTTCGTGGCAGTTACATAACGTCCCGACCATGGGTCATATTAAAGATTCTCCCTTCTCCTCCAAGAAGCAAGTTGCCCACTTTTGCACTATGGATAAAACTGAAGCGTTATCTCCTAATTTAGCAGCCATGTCAGTATGAAACTCTTTGGGGTCTAAACTCTATTTTTAAAAAGTAATTTATAACACCACGATGATAAACTTTGTCCATTTTCAAGAGAAGTCGCTACATTTGAGGCTTTCTTTACACAGTCAGATATCAATTTAACTTCTTAGAAGAGTTTAATTTAATGCATGCAAGATTTCACAGCTCCAGCAGTGCTTGCTCACAGTCAGCCTGAGGTTCTCAGACCAACCTCGTATAGATACTGCTTAAATTTTAATTATTAATTAAATGTTTAATATTATAGGATGTGATACGAATGTGTCCTGGTAAATTATGCCAGCAAACAGTTTCTTTAATTAAAGAAATAACGGAAACTTAACAGATTGTCAATGTCTTTGTCGTGGAGCGATTGTGATAATAAGGAATGGGCGAACGAAAAAGAAAAAAGAAATTCTATTTCTTACATTATAGTCGAACATGCTGATCAGTCTGTTCAGTTTTCATATAGCTTTAAGCTTTTTATATATTCAGTTGTATGGATATTAGTTTGTGACCCTGGGACAACAACTAATATCAATGCAACTAAATATGTTAGCTCTTTCACTGATATTAAGCATTGTCAACTAAGTAATGCGCGCGCGCACACACACACACACACACACACACACACACACACACACACACACATATATATATATATATATATATATATATATAATAAAAGTTTTATGGTATTTTATATTTATGGGTAAGGGGCTCAATATCAATGATATATCAACGAAAATACAAAAATGGACACTGAGATCATCACAGTTTGTTTCAGGACTGAAGATTAAGAAATATACATATTATCCATCATAATCACCTGTAGCATAACTCGGAGTTTCATGCACATCGCAGTCTCCACGTGCTGAGTATAGACTGATTGTTACGTAATTTAAATCAGGAATCACTTCTTCCCGGTGGATCAGAGAGACACGTCTGATTGCTACAGACGTCACTTTGTTTCTGCTCGTAGCGAGTGCAAGTCTGTCCTCAAAGCAACGAAGTTACTATTTGTTGATAGAATGAAATAACATATAGCATTTCACAAGTTCTCTTCTAGAGATTATTAACGACTCTGTTAGAGTGTGCTAAACAACACCAAATCCTCAAACCCTCCTCTGTTCAATCAATCTGAAGTTCTAACATCTACAGCAAACAAGGTTGAATGCTTTGCTCGGAAATTCTCAGTCAACTCAACACCACTTCTTTGGAATACCCACACCTGATTTCCAAAACAGGACAGAAATCCTACTGAGTTATATGCGCATAACCCCGTCACTGATCTCCGACATTATTTCTAATTTAGACTCCCATAAGGCAAGTGGAGGGACTTGATCCCAGAAATCGTCCTAAAGAAATGTGCTTTAGAGCTGGCTCCAGTCCTATCCAAACTCTACAACTATTGCCTCGCTGCTTTCTGCTTTCCAGATTGTTGGAAATCCTCCTCTGTAGTTCCTGTTTTTAAGAACTCTGGAGAACCTTTTAACTATCGCTCGTATTTATCTCCTAGGGTTTTTTCGGGAAAATATTCGAAGCTTTAATCAGTGCTAAATTTGTTAAGCATCGTAACTCTCACTACCAACTCTCTGAAAATCAATGTGGCTTCCGTTTTGTCAGATCTAACGGCCATCACTGAATATGTATATTAAGCTCTTGATAATAACGGTGAAGCCCGAGCTGAGGCTCTTGATATGTCGAAAACGCTTGACAAGCTAGTCTTCTATGTAAGCTCCAGCGCTACGGTATTACTGGACGACTGTTTGATTTAATCCAATATTTCCTATCAAATTGTGAAATAAAGGTCGTTTTGAACGGGCTCGCTTCCAGATCCTTACACACAAACACAGGTGTTCCTAACGGCTATATCCTGGGCCCTACGCTGTTTCTGATTTTCACCAATGATCTTCCTGATGCCAGTAATTCCTAAGTAGGCATTTATGCTGATGACACTACCATCTACAATTCCGCCGTGTATACTGTTGCCATATCTGGCCAAGAGATTCTGCTACCCATTTCGAGGTTCTTAACAAGATAAAAAGAAGGTACTGAAATGTAATCGATCCCGACTTGGCATCTCGACTTCAGTCTCTTTCTCGCCGATGTGACGTGGATTCCCTCTGTCCTTTCTACAAATATTTTCATGGCAACTGTTCTGATGAGCTTTCTTTCCTGGAGCCCGGACTACGTGAGTTTCAATCTGCTACTAGATTAGTATCTAGGTTTCACACTTTTACTGTTGAATTAGTTAAATATAACCGCCTCTTCTACTCCAACATATTCTTTTCTCGCACTTCGCGCGTGTGGAACTCTCTTCTGTCTCCTTGCTTCCCTGATAACTACAATCATCAAAAATTTAAACACAACGTCAATCGCCATCTATCTTCTTGAACCCTGTTCAGCTTTTATTTTTTTCTTCAGTTCCCCTTTATCCCGTCTTTTCTCCCACCTTCACTCTCTGTAATTCCTGCGTACCAGTGGCATTCCCGCCTTGCTTGTGGTGAAATCATTAAACATTTTTTAAAAATATCCACACCGATTTGGAAATGTTTACCCGCCTTGTCTGCCTTGAAAATTATGTTATCTGATATTTTAATCATTTAAATGTCTTTTTCCATTTTTTTTTTATTGTGGATCGTTGGTAGTTTTAAAGAATTTAATTTTGTCTATTAGCCAGACTAGATCTTTCTCGAAGTTCAACAGTTGCTCGCCGCATGGTGGTGTTTTATGTGACTTATATCCATAAAGATCGGCATCATTTAGGTTGTTGAAAGAAGGAGAGTTTCCACCTCATTTTTTATGACGCTCTCGATCTTGTGTAGGTATGTCCAATTTTGACCTTTTTAGCGTTTTTTTTTAGTTGTTTTTTTGTCAGTTGAAAGACACATTAATTTCGAAATTCTTGTAAAAATTAACTACTTGTTGGATTTTAATGAAAACTTCAGAACTTATTCAGAAATGAATGAACTTATTTTAGAAATGTTTGTCTCTTTGAAAGTCATGGTATAAATATTTTTTTTTTATATCTGTTACCCCCCTCGAACTTAATTTTATGAAAACACAAAAAAAAATTTATTTGCAACCTCAATTTTTTTTTTTAATTAAATGCACAAAACTCTGAAAAATCTAAATCATGGATTTTTTTGTTAAAAAAATGTCCGAAATTGTCCAAACTTTTACCTCAATTGTAAAAATACAAAACCCAATAAAACTAAGACAATATTTAATTAAGAAAGTTTTTAATGGCTTTTCTGAATAATATATACGAAGGTAATTATTATCTGAAAGAAAAAAATTTTTTTGATGAACAATAAATTTTTACATTAATTTTCTTTTTTTTTTCAATTTTAAATACACAATATGACAAAAGGTTGTTATATATTTATACATTAAGTTCTTTCTGCAACCTTATGGAAATGATATATTATGTTCTCTACTTTTTAAAGATCATAAATTTGAAAGCTTATTAAAATCTGACAACCATAATTATTTTAAAAATAATTTTTAATATTCCAAAATTGTATTTAAAATCGTCTACAACGAAAGTACGGATGCACATTGTTGAAATAATGTCACATGAGTAGTTTCCTTTGATAGAAGCAAGTTTTTTTTTACTTCAGAAATGGCTTTGTAACAAGAAAACAACACTTGTCAAGTTTTCTGAATATCGTCGTATTATTTTCAACTTTTTTCTTTTTCTATTCAAATATAATCGAATAGTGAGATAAAAGAAAATATCGACTATTTACAATTACAAAAAAAAAAAACGCCCTTGGAAGTCCACCCAAATTTTCAAGTTTGAAATCGAATGCATAAATTCATTGTACATTACTTTGGAATTATTATCCACACGACAAATTATCAATTAAAACGATTTTTGGAGTTTAAATTTTCTGGAGTTAGCTCGCTACTACTCAAACTAAAAAATACTTGTCGAGTCAAAACAAAACCAACATAGCTGCTATTAGCATGTTAATTTTATTAATAAATAAAATAAAACTCATATTACTGCCATATAATTATTAATAAATAGAAAAAAATCTGCCTTAATAAAAAAGAAATAAAATCTCATTTCATTAAGTTAACCCGTTTCAATTAATGGTGTTTCATGTAATTTTTATATTCTCAGAAAAATATTTCATGACTGAAATAATAAACCTCAATTTAAAAAAATATATTTTTTTTACTGTTTTATTTTTACTTGTAAAATTTGATTTTCTTTCATAATTTAAATGTTATTTTCAGTGCAGAATTCTTCCTCAAACGTAAGGTAAAAAAAAAAAAAAAAAATTTGAAAGTGAATTTTTAAAAAAAAAATCTACTAACCAGATTCACTTAAAATTAGAACGAATTATATCACTTTGGCGGTACCGTACAATAAATTTCAGTACCGTAAGTTGTGAATATATTGACGTACATCAATCAACGCCTGTCAAAATAGACTACACTGGTGGGAAATATCTCTCTTAAAAAATTTTCTGCTAAAAATGTAAGTAATGTTTCTTTCAAATTACATTAAGTATACTTTAATCATTCTAAATTTCCTAAGATAACAAAAGAAAAAGGTGTAATTGATTTTTCATGATTTTTTAACTAACAAACTATGATCTTTCCGACAGAAATGTCGATAAGTTCGATTTTACGAAATTTTTTGACTCGAAAAAAAAACAAGATTTTTAATAAAAGTTTTAACATTTATAGGAAGGATTAAAAAATCTGAAAAAATATTCAGAAAATACTTTGGTCTTTCCTCTTTAATAACAACATAAATATTTAAACGTTAAAAATTGTTTTATCAATTTGGGGACCTTTTGTCGTCAAGGTATACCACTTTTTAGCGAAATATTGGACATACCTAATCTTGTGTAAATGGGTCATTTTATAAGATCTTTTGTCAGGAATCATGATGTTTTTAGTGGTATATTCCTAGTTAATTGGTTTTATATTCTTATAATGTTTAGGATCAGTTATGTTCCATGCGTGTTACACGCTTAGACGATCAATTATCTTTCGATACATGACTGACAAGGCAGATTTTTTTCCGGCAGTAGGTTGCCATTTCTTTCTGCGGTAGTCCAGTTGACATCCAACGCTATAGGACCAGTTCTGTCCTGCTATTTACCCATAGCTTGGAGGAGGCGAAGATTCATACCTTTCCCAAGGGTATTAGCACGTAAGTGAATGTAATGGATTCGACTGGAATTTCAATCTCGGCTCTCTGATTCCTCAATCTGAGCTGCTATCAATTACTCCACCATAATCTCCACCCACGATACACCTACTAACCTATTACATTTATAACATTGCTCAACTAAAAGGAGCAAAGTATAGGTACCTCTTATTCGCTCCTATTTAGATTCTATAAAAAGTGAGTATACATGACAAAAATGCCCCCAAACTTTAAAAAAAGTTTTATCGTCAGATCCTTTATGCTATTGTTAACAGGATTTTAAAATCATTTTAAAGAACCTACAGAAATATTAGTTTATAATTCTCTTTTTATTGCGTCAACAGGTGACCATAAAATAGTATGGGAAATTTTAGCGATTTTTCTAGGAAAAACATATTGACTTCAGAACTCGTGTAAAAATCAGATAATTTTAATACAGCTTTCATGACTTATTCACAGATGAATGCAATTATTTCAGAAATGATAATTTAGAAAATCTTGGTAAAAATAATATTTTTTAAATCTGTTACTCCCACTTATTTAATTTTATGAAATGTCGATAAATACTTTTTTGTGGTGCTTAATATTTATATTAGATATAATCACAACTACTAGGAGAACGTAAATCATCAATAGTCTATTGTAAAACTGGAAACCAATTACAAAAAATCTGCTATCAATCGTAAAACAAAAGATGCAAACAAATCAGACATTATTTAATTAGAAAAGCTGTTAATTTTTTTATGAATAATATATATCATGGGGGCTATTATCTTCAGAAAGTTTGATGAATAATGAATTTTTACAATAATTTAAAAATATTTTTAGCAAAATAATTTATAGTTTTAATTCTTTTAAGATTCTGTCTTAATTTTAGCGATTAGGTGATATTGTTATTTTGTAGCAATTAGGTGATATTGTTATTTTGTAGCAATTAGGTGATATTGTTATTAAGCAAAAACTTAATATACTAAACATAAATTGAAAAAGCTAATTATAATTCAGCGGGGCCAGTACATTAAAAAGAATTTTGAATATTTTGTGTGTGTATAAACATTCCAATTTCGATAAATACAAACGTCCATACAAGGCATTATCAGAAAATATGAGAAGCAACTACGATAAATTTCAAATGTACCGGTAATTTTTTAACATTTTCTCAAAGGTAAGTGTATAATCTAAAGTAACTAAAATTCAATAAAATATTAGATTACATATAATATTTCCCTAAATGCTTAAGATTACTTAGTAGTTAAATACATAAACCTATACATGCATACATACGTATATATAGTACAAGCATACATACGAACATATATATATATATATATGTGTGTGTGCGTATGTATGTATGTATATATATATATATATATATATATATATATATATATATATATATAGGGAGAGAGAGAGAGAGAGAGAGAGAGAGAGAGAGAGAGAGAGAGAGATAGAAGGCGTCGAGAGAGAGTTGCTAACACCTCACTTACCTGTTCGTTAAAAATGCTTTTCTGCGAAATTTAAAACAAAAAGTAACATTTGTTTTAAATTATATTAATTCAAGTTTAAATCAATTAATGTATCTCAAATAAAATTTACAAAAATTATGGCTAAAACGAGCCATGTTTAGTCATTTCAAAAATAATTTTCCTCAATTTAAATTCATTACAAAATACAATACAGTATTTTGTTTTTTGGCAATATTAGATTTCATCACTTAGCTTGAAATTAAAATTAAAATAAAAGCATCATGAAAAATGTTTCATTTAAAAAAATACATTTTAAACCTTAGTTATCGCTTTTCTTTGGAGATGAACACACACACACACACACACACACACACACACACACACATACATACATACATACACATACACACATATACACTGAGTGTGCAAGTTCTTGCTTTCTCTTTACCGAAAATCAAAGCCTCTCTTAGTTGTTAAGCCTAATTTATAAAGTCATAAGTTATATTTTATTGTTTTTCTTCTTTCAACACTCCAAATCGTTTTAGTAACAAAGTTTCCACATTATTATTGGATAATTTAATATTAACTTCGTGCCTTTTATCTTACCACCAAAACATTTCGGTCTATCAGTTCCACGGTCATCCTTTCTTGCACTGCGCAAATAGAAATCGTCTGTCTTTTCTTTCAGCAGCATAATGATATAGAGTTAAAAAGATCATATTTTTTTAAACATTCTTCACCACGACTTGAATAATAGATTAGTTCACTCGTAAAAAGGTACAAGTGTTTTTTAGCACGGAATATATTTTTCTTTAGACATTCCTCAGTCTGTGACACTTATTAAAATAGAGTAATATTGGTTTTTATCCCTTTAAATGTTGGGAGATTTTTAATAATATTGATTCCGTGTAAAATCGATCCCTGACTTTTAGAGATTTATTGTAACATAACTCTTGTCGAATTTCAAATTGTGCTTACGTAACTGATATCTGCATACGAAAATAGACGTTTTCATTTTAATCAAGAAGGAACACATATATACATTTTATGTGTTTTATTTTAAGAAATATGTTTGGAACAAGCAATTATTTGGCGAAATAGATGGTTTTCTCTTTTATTTTTTACAAAAGGATTTTTATCATTAAATAATAAATAGGTGTTTAATTTTTAAAATAATACCACATTGTTAATTTAAAAACAAAAATTTACATAAATAAAGATATATGTATAAAAAATATATGCACGACATATGTAAATTAAAAAAAAGTCTTCTTGCAGGTAATTGTGTAAAAGTCAGGGATTGATTGGACACTGTTTCGAGGTTATAAACCGAAATTTTGTGGCTGGAGAACAGTCTAACTTATGCTAATCTAAAATACTTTTCACGTAAAAAGTTCGCACTTTTTATGAATGGACCAATCTGTTAAAGTAGTTCCCATTCCTATATGTGATAAAGTTAATAATATCAATAATAATGTAAACAATACAATTTAAAAATGTGAATCTTAGTAAGGTCGTAGAATAGATCGGCTGAAACGAGGTTGCGAGATCAATGACATAATGCCACAAATGAGACAATGCAAACATTAGCAGTTCGTAATATTGGGATATAGTTATTGAATATAAGCTTCAAAGCCACATTTATAGAAAATCTAGTGAATATAGAACTCACAATAAAAAAATACATATTCAGGTTGCTGAAAATTATACCACTATGAGGTACCCTTATTTTCTTTCTTCTTTTGAACTGATGAAAATTCGACTGTATTGGATGTGGTGCTACATACGCACAATTCACTTCACAGGAATGTGTCTAATTCGCCTTGACCGAACCAGTTGTAGTTCGTCAACATCGTTAAAAAGCTAGGAGTATGGATGATGTTCGATCACCATCAAACAACGTTCAACAGAACTCCTGCACTCAAACCGTCTATCCGACCACATCTCCCAATAGTATGATTGCAAGAGAATATCACCTCTTGCTGTCAAAATGAAGTAAGTTTTTTTTGTCTCAATAAAGAAATATAGGTATATAAAGGGAAATAACTTTAATTAACGGAAATTTAAAATTGCTTCCCTTCGTCCTATCAATAGCTTTCTTTTAATTTCATTTAATGTTATTTTTCATTTTTCTCTCTGTTACATTTGTTACGAAATCTATTCGTGAAAAATAAACCCATGTATCGATAAAAGGAACATCACTGTTTACATATACAAATTTTGAACAATAAATAGACTATTGCTGTTTTGATTTTCAATATGTGTTTTCACCGAGTAAAACTAGTATTTTTTTTAAATAATTTACTTTTGTTTTACTTTCTTGACGTTGTTAAAAATTTTTTTTTTTTTTATTCTCTGTTTTTTTTTTTTTTAAATTGGGTTGTATTAAAAGAAAAATTGTAGTAAGATATTTGTTCAGAATTCGATTTTTTTAGCAGATTTAATACAACTTGACTAAAAATAAATTAAATAATTATATATTGTTGGGGATGATTGAAGATTTTTGAAAGGTATCAGAAGGTTTGATTCGTCAGAAGGCTTAAAATTGGGTGTGTTCAATAATCTTCCATCCACAACAATTAATACAAGACGGAAAATAATGATTCAAAACATAACAGTTGAATTTATTGGTCTTAGTGTACTTGTACATAAGTTAAAGGTTTGAGAGAGTTATGTCTCTTAGATTTGGAAATATTTGTACCTGAACTCATAAGGATTGAAGTAACTATTATTAAACTGTAGTTTAGAAGAATGAGTTGTTCCATGTTAGGAATTGTCTATTGGGTCAAATGAGTACTTGCGTGAATGTTGCAATGTTCTTTAACGTCTCACAGCATAGTCATGACGGGAGTCCTTGAATGTTACATTTTGGCAGCAAGAGATGAGACGCGAGAAAGAAAAAGAGAGAATCACTCGTGTCTTGCTTATATAAGATAATGTCTCACGTGTCTGGCTCAGAACGCATTGAGCGCGAAAACAGATTTGTCGCGTGCAGGCAACCTGATTGGTCGGAACTGACCAATCAGCGAGCTAGTTTTGAGTAGATTAGCCAATGAATGCTTGTCAAACGATTTCTACGTATGTGTGTTTGATTGTCACGATAATTACAAGGGGGAGTACATTTCCTCGCGCATGGGAGAATGGCAAACGTGGAAGATTCCACAATATCAATTCTGTCGAATTACAACCCGAAGTAAATACTCTAAAAAAGAGATTTTTATGATTTCATTATTAGAAAAAGAATAAATTTATACTAAAATATTTTGATAAGCTTGCATATTTAATTAAAAAAATATAAATACTTTTTGATAATTTTCCTATTACTACCAAGGGAGATGGCGAAAAATTTATTTATTTCAAAAGTAATTTTCCTGAAGCAAAATATTATCAATCAAGAGTTGCTATGATTCTTGTGTAATATTTTCGGATAATTCATGTATGTACGCGTGCAAGTGTTATCCTGTCGTAATACGCTTAATGATAATTGTATCTTGATTTTTTTTCCTTATAGACGCTTTAATTTGAGAATGCAACTTTAAAATTCATATACAGCTTAAAATATTATCCGATGACTACTAGAGTTTATTTCCATCAATCAAATCGAAGGACCAAACTCCCTCGAGATGTTGATAACGCTATAGGCCTATATTTCTGAGATGAGGTATTATTTACATTATTTGGACTATTGTCCTCATCTTTGTCGCCATATTTATTACAACGTTTCGGCCGTTGTACGCTTCGGTCTTCTTCAGGTGGTTGGAATGTCGAACTGAACCCTTTATTTCGCTCTAGTTTCACGTGCCATGTTTAATGGTTATAGTTATCTTTCCCTCTGAAAGTTCTCCACTACCTTAACCGAGTATTGAACTCACACTGTCCAATGTGTTATTGAGGACATCTGCGTATGAATTTCTAGCGTTTATAAACATAATGTGATCAGCAATCATTTTTTTACCAGTGCTCATATTGCAATTTTTGCTGTTATTATCGCTTTTCTCTGGCACTCCGTATTACTGGTTCCCATATTGTATTCATTTCTATGTTTGGTCGGCTCAGGAGATTTTTTTGGCTTAGCATATGTGCTGATTCCTTAAGTTTACGGATTTTCCAATGGTGTTCTTTGTCTATGATCTCAACCTGATCCCACAGAGGGCGGTGATCTCCCTTCTCTCTCCATATGTGGTAAGGCACGCCTGATTTTTCCACTTCTCCTCGTGTTACAGCTTTCTGGTGTTCTTGAAGCCTTACCTTAAGGGGGCGGCCTGTCTCCCCTTTATATTTCTTTCCGCAGCTGCGCGGGATAGCGTACACATAGTCTTTCGTCATGTTCTCCTCTATGGGGTGGGGTTCTTACTCGGGAGAGATATCTGCGAAGTGTCGTCAAGCTTTTGAAAGTTGTCCTGATGTTATATGAACCGCAGATCCTTTGTATTTTCTATGATAACCCCTTCACATAAGGCAGACAGACTGTTTTCTGTGTTTTGTTGTCCTCCTCTTTTACCCGCCTATCCCACTTTTTGGGGTCTGTTGCCATGTACCCAGGGTAGTTGTTACGTTGTAGAGTACTACTTATACTGACCAATTCTTTATCTAATGTCTCTGGGTCGCCACTTATGTCTTTTGCTCGGTGTTGTAAGCAGCGGGCGATCCCTTTCTTTACGCCTTATGGATGGTGGGAGTTGAAATTGAGGTACTGTCTGGCGAGTGTCAGTTTACGGTATACGGATGTCTTGAACCCATGCTCTGTTCGAGATATTAGAACGTTCCTGGATGTTTATCACTTGTAGTATCAAGTAAATATCGTAAATGTTTCCAGTCATTCTGTTGGTAAGGATTCGAAGATAACATTAACGAATAATTCCAGTTTGTAACAGGCGTTAAATTTTTTCGCTTGACACGCATTCGTTGATAATGCTATCAACGACAGCAAAATCTTTCCAGATTTTGGGCATGCTTAAAAAGAAAAAAATGGGGTATGCATTTAGTAATTCTAAAGAGGTTCTCTCACTCTTTAATCCACCAACTTTGTAAGCTCAACTTTTGCTTCATCCCTTTTTTTAAAAAAAAAACATCCAGGAATTCGCACCTTTTTCAGAAATATACCTTGAAATTTTCTCTACATGAAAATCTTCCCGATAGAATAAATATTTCTATTTCGTTTTGTTTCACTCTTTTGCTTGTCTATTTTCTCAAACAATTTCACATTTTTTCTTTTTGTTCTTCAACACCCACAGTTTCTCATCTTCAAATGACGACCCCAGACCTAATAACAACAGTTTGTTTGTCTGTGTTTTTCTGGCGCTTATGAGTATGTTTATGATATGTTGATTTTACTGTCTACTAAGTCGGGTCACCAAAATATTAGGTTATGGATCGTTGTTTAAAATTGAGAAGTCATGTACTGACAAACAAAAACAAAAGGTGTTGAAATGGTTGGGAAAATAGACAAACAAGTTGAGTGAAACAGAATGGGATATAATGTTTTTTTTTAAATCGGGAATATTTTTGTGTGGAGAAAATTTCAACGAACGTTCCCGAAAAAGTACTGTTTCCAGGAACTTTCTTAAGAGTCTCTGAAAAGAATGAAGGAAAATCTGAACTTACTTTGTAGGTGAATTAGAGAGTGAGCGATGTACATAGTCTAAGAAATGTGCGGCTATTGCAAGGATAGCTAATTTTAGCGCCCTGTCCCGATATTGCACGAGGTGAAAGGGAGCTAGTGTAGTCTGATTTACAGCATGTATGCGCTCACTTTTTTTTTTTTTTTTTTTACGCATGCTCAAAAGCTGAAAAGGGTTTACTAGAGCTGATAGGATCATCAACGCATATATGTCAAACGAAAAGGTTTGACGTATACCACAAGATTCATATGTAATCAGTATCTTTTCCAATACCAATATGTTTTAACAACAGAATAAAAGATGTTTTGTTATTGATAGAATCCGATATCGCATGATTCAATCCAATTAAAAACTTAAATATAACATGTTGAGTGATTTCAATTATTTTGAAAGTTCCGTCTGTTCTTGAGTCGGCGAAAGATTTAAAGTTTTGAAAAGACATGCAGATTGTCGATTCCAAGTGAAAACTACTAGAAAGCCCCGTGCGTGGACATAAATAATTGCCCAGAACTAAAAGACACAATAGTAGCAACAACAATAACATCAATAAGTTATATAAATATTTTATTGATTATAATAACAAAACACGAGTCAATATTCTTTGAAATATTTTTTAAACTACCAAATAATATCCTTGTTTAATTTCTTGTAGATTTGTTGTTCATTATCATAAATTAGTTTATCTAATATTGTTGATAAAATACGAACTAAGATAAATGCAAAACTTTGTTCACGATTTAGGTCTGTGAGTTTTAAGATATTAATGACCGTCTACGTTTGGTTTTACAGTCACATATGCCAGAGAATAATCATCCACGGCTAAAAAAGGGACCACTCCAAAGATGTCCGAACAAAATGATAATAAATGTATTTGCTCCCGGCTCCATTTTTTATTCTTATTTTATTTTATTTTTTGCTTTCTCTCGTTTCTATGCAACTCATTTATTCAACTAACGAAATGCGCAGCTGTTGTTAAAATGGATTTATTATTATTTATTACTTGCTTTCGACTTATGTTTTATCGGCTAACCTTGGAAAGGTATAAGACTATTTTTAACAAAATAGTCGCGTATGCCCAGCCTGATTGTGTTAGCAATGTACAACATTAGACTTTAAATCAACATCTGTTTCTGTAAAATATTAGCTTCTACCTACCTGGCCGTTTCAATCACAGTAAATGCATTGTCGAGCAGGCAGATTACCCTTGTGGAATAAAGGGCAAATGTTTGTAGATAAATAAAAATGTATTTGAAGAATACTTTCAGTACGAAAGTTTGTAGAGATACGAAAAATGAAAATGACAAAAATAACTTTATTTATCAAACATGAAAAGTTATTAGTTGTGAAAACATTTCTGAAGGGTATAAACAAAGTATAGTAAAGCATTGCTTCTCCATAATAAAACATCTGATCTCAATGCATGTATCTGTGTGGGCGTTTGAGTGTGTGTGCTCGCGCGCACGTGTGAGTTTCTGTGTGTGTTTGCGCTGATGTAGCATATTAGCAGTAAGAACTGTCTGTAGCAAGAAATTATAATATTGACCAATAGGGAAATATGTATAAAAAGAAGTCAAATTGATCACAATAGATTGAAAATTATTTTTTTTTTAACGAACATGTGCAAGTGAATAAATCGGTTTTAAATCCCATGTAGGAAAGATGCGAAAGTAATTTAAGTGATTTACTAAAGAATGAAGGTAGATTTTTGTTATGTATAAAAGCGATTAGGTTCGGAAATGATTTTATGAACTGCATATTGATTGGGCATTAATATATCTGTATTTTCACATTGTTTAATTTTTATTAATTAAGAAAAATGGCTGACGAAATTCAATAAGTAAAAACAGTTTTATATATTTTTGTATATAATTCGCGCTCGAAAAAAAGGACTTTTGTCCATAAAACTGTCATAAGCTCATTTGCCATTCGGGAATTTTTCAATGATCCTATCGGAATAGAAAATTTTCACGCACAACAGCAATGAAAGTAAATCAAATATAAAGTTTGAAACTTGAGTACTTTCACGTACTCAATGTTGATGTTTTTTTCGAACAGCCAATGCATGTGTAAGGGTATCATTTGAGCAGAGAATATGAGCAAAGATATGAAAATTAGTTTAATAAAAATAAATAAAATTGTATGAGCAAAAAATAATTAAGATTTTGAATCCTATAAAAGTTGATATAGTAACTATTTAATAGATATAATATTAAAAAAGATGTTGGAATTGTGTAAATATTAATACAAAATTTATTTTTTTGATAAAATAAATAATATTGAATTGTATGAAAAACTAATTAAGAAAATTAGAATTTTACTAACGCGGTTTACTTGAAAAAAGCAACCGCCAAAATGAAACCAGAATTTTTATTAAAACCAAGATGAATAAAAATTTATGCGCAAAAATTTGAAAAAATGCTACTATAATTATGTTATAAAAAGGCGTCAAAAATGAAACCAGGTGGTTCAAACATTCTGTGGCAAAAATTTGCAAAACATACTCTCAGTTTCAATTTGTTGGAGAAGGTCATTGGTTATTGAGAGATTGCTACCAATCCAAAAGTTGTAGTCTTTAGAGTTAATTCAAGTTGGATTAGACCTCGGCCTCTTAAAGCTCTTGGAACGTACAGCCTATCAACATCTGATTTCAGGTGCTGCATCCTCATTTATTATTATTATTATTATTGTTGCTGTTGTTGTTGCCGTTGTTGTTGTTGTTGTTGTTGTTGTTGTTGTTGTTGTTGTTGTTGTTGTTGTTGTTGTTGTTACCAATCGTTAAGGCATTCATCTGCAAATATAGAATTCTTCTATGTGACATTATTTTTCCATTTCAAGTGGCTTCCATATTTTCTAAGGGATTTCAGCCTTTGTGTCAAGCCTTTTCAACGTTCGTGTAACGATTCATAATTTCTCATATTTTCTTCATGGGCAGAGCAATTCTATAATATGGCTGCTTTCAGACCATGTGTCAGGGAAATATGGCAGAATTTAAATTAACTGTTTCTAATAATGGAATCAGAAAAAAAACATGATTCCGCAAGATTAATAAATCTCGCAAGAAGACGTACGACTTACGACGAGATGATGTCAGGAATTTTGATAAAATACTCAAATCTCTTTCGTCTTGATGTTGGTCATTATTTTCATTGTTCAAGCGTTGAATGCATTCATGCAACACACAGATTTTATCAATCAGTAATACTGAGTAAATTTCTGCAAGCAATAACAAAATAAAAATAACAGAGATTTTATAATTTATTTTATTAATGTTTGTTCTGTCATGACAAATATTTACAATGGAAAAAGCAAATACTTAGCAAAAAAAGGTCATTGAGAGAATATAATTGGAAATGACTAATTACGTATAAATATTTATAAAATATTTTCTACGTTAGATATAAAATTCATATAGTTGATAAATACTGTAACAACATTGTACAATACGAAAATATTGTAAGGGAATTGGACACTTAAAGATTAAATATGAAAGTTTTTTGGGTTTTTTTTAATCATTTTTTCCAAGCAAGTGGAAAATGACACGAGGACGCAGGGAGTTAAAGAGATTGAAAAGGAATAAGATTTAGTGAGGAGAAGTGAGGAAAAGGACAATAAAGGAACAGGATACAGGAAGATAGGAGATAGTGAGTGACCTTGCGTCTACATTATCTAAGATTTTAGATGGGAAGGACTCAAGAAATCGGAAGGGAGTTCCACCGGGGAGAAAGGCGAGAACAGAAGCTATTAGAGTAGAACTGACGGCTGCATCTAGCAAGTTCAACAGTAAAATGGAGAGTCCTAGTTACGAAACAATTAGCACGCTTAAATTCATTCAGTCAAGGCACTGAGGAAAATAGCAGATTAGAAAAATTATGAAAATATTTGTAAAATGGACACGGGAAGCCACGTCACGTTGGTTGGAAAGTGACTGAAATCGAGATATGCCAGGTAAGGATCGATTACATTTCAGACTCGTTTTTGAATTTTATCAATAATCAAGTTAACAACTGATTGTCTGTACCAGTTATCATTTGTACTTTGCCGGAACCTTTCGAACTTGCTATAAAGACAGGGGTAAATAGTTGTGTCATCTGCATAGGTACCGTGTTGTGAATTGATTACAACGGGTAGGTCTTTGTTGAAGATCAGAAAGAGTATATATTCGAGGATAGAGACATGGTGGCAGGGGGAAAAGCTGCAATAATTTGTTGATTTTTATTTTTATTTTCTGTAAAAATGGTTCACATGACTTTTTGGCAAAATTTACATCGTAAAATATCGTTTACAATTTGACTGGATTTATGGATTTATAATTTGATCATTCAACATGTTCCTTTTCAAAAGTTTAATAAATGGGACAGTTTTGTTTTCCGCCCCTTTTTAATGAATGTGAAATTAGGAGATGAATGGAGATATAGAAATACGTAGATAGATAGATAGATAGATAGATAGATAGATAGATAGATAGATAGATATCACATAATTATTTCCAGATGATAATGGGAAACAAGTTATAAAACAACTTTATCTCTCACTCACTAGTCTCTTTATTTGGCTCTCTTAAAAACACACACATAAACATATATACAAATATATACATATACATATATATATATATATATATATATATATATATATATATATATATATATATATATATATATATATATATATGTGTGTGTGTGTGTGTGTGTGTGTGTGTGTGTGTGTGTGTGTGTGTGTGACAGTTATATCAACTTTGTATACCTCGATATTTAGTAAGATTAACTGGGAATGATCGAGATCGGTTTTTACTATAAGAGCGATCTGGTTTGAGATAAGAAATCAAACTTATAAACGATCGCATAAACACATTAAGGTACATATGTATTGATGTATTTTTGTCAACTTAACCTTGATACAAGATAGCATTTATGCCGTAGTCAGAAATATATTCATATTCACTATTGGTGAATTTCTGATCCAACTTTGTCGTGGAATATATGTGCATTATAAATATAATGCAGACAATTTCTCATCAATATTTAGTCAATTGTTTGCTTAAATGATTGTCAAGCTGTTCATGGCAAAAAGAAACATGAAACTTGTACTAATGATTTATATGATATCAATTTAACAGATATTTCAGAAATTAATTATTATCTGTTTCTCCTAATTCAAGGATAATGGATACACATAAACACTGTTTTATTTAAAACTCGATTCGCAGAATTCCTACTGATAAATAATTTACAGCAATAATGCAGATTCGTTTGTATGTATACATACAAAATATAAAAACCTTTGTTAACACGAACTTTTTGAAAGCTGTCTCTCTAAGCCACATTTGAACAAACGTTGAATTTGAAAATAAATAACACCATTTTGTCTTTTTATAATAAATGGATTCAAATAGGCCGATGTAAAGTTTACTTCATCACTGATGCCACAGTTAATTTACTAATGTTGTTATACAGTTTGATGTGGCATAAAATTTAGTTCTTATTAACAATGTACATATATTCGTTACTCATATAATAAAAATATATCTTCTTTTGATTAATATTAATGTATCCAAGTGTTCTTGATAATATTTTTGTATAAACGTAACTTTCTCCACAATAAACGGTAATAAATGTTGAAGAAACTATTTACTCTTATTTTGTGAAACAATCCTTAATTTCATATTTTGCCATTTAGTCTTCGCTTATCATCATTATGGATTGCGAATGAAGAGCTGAATGGAAAAAATATGATTTTTAAATGAATGTGCAATCAGTAATCGATGA
This sequence comes from Acanthosepion esculentum, assembly GCA_964036315.1. NCBI lineage: Eukaryota > Metazoa > Mollusca > Cephalopoda > Sepiida > Sepiidae > Acanthosepion > Acanthosepion esculentum. The sequence continues at coordinate 780,562 of OZ038477.1, forward strand.
ATTATTGATCTTCACTCAAAAAACACAAGCCCGGTCATAAGTCCAAATCCAGCAATGGAAAATAATATTTGTATTACGGAAACAGCTTGCGCAAGTTCGCGTCCTATAATTTCAATAAAGGTAACATAAAGGAAGGTACCGGTTGCAAGGCCGTTGAGGATGGCTGAAGCTAATTCCCGGCTCATTTCGTGACCTTGTATTCTGCCTATCATAATCCCAATAGCTATTCCGATAGGCGAGATGCAGGCGAAAAGAACCATTAAGCAAAATGATTTCCTCACTGTCCAGAGTGTATACTCAAAGATTTGCACACCCAAAGTGAAACCAATGAGTATTTTGTGAATAATTACTGCCGTAAATATTGAATAAAGCTTTGAGATATCTGTCTGCAGACCGAGACTGAGTCCATCAAATATGGTGTGTAAGGAAAGAGCCAAAAAAAGTAACACAGAACGTACCGCCGTCTCTTCTCCATCGCTGGCCGAGAAAGGCTGCTGACTGTTGTTGGAATCATTATTACTACTACTGTCCACAACCGAATCTGATGAAGTATTTCCGTTCTCAATGTTAGGGACAGACTTTATACCATTTTGTTCGTTCTGTTCATTATCACTGAAACTGTTGGTTATCGTTCCATATTTGCAAGTTTTGTGATCAGGTGCTAGCGGCCCTTCTGATGGAGAACCCTCTTCCTGAAGTCTGTCGTATTCTTTATGAATTTCAACTGTATGTTTTTCTTTTGAGTTTTTTTTTAAAAGGTATTGCGATACAAGAATCTCGGTGATAACCACAAGAAAAAACCCAACAACAACTAGAAATTCAGTTGCCGGAAAATCCTTGGCATTCTTTAATTTGGCAGTAAAAGCACTTATATGCTCTCTCACCTCGGGAAACAAATGCATAAAACATACTCCAAGGAAGACGCCTCCACTGAACATATTCAAGCAGCTGAAGATTAGCTTGATTCTTCCTTTCTGACTGATATTATATTTGCCTCTTTGTTTACGAAATGATCGGAACATGAGGCCCGGAGCTAGTCCCGCAAGTAAAGTGGCAAATAAAACTGAGAACAAGACAATACATTTATGGAGGACTATTAGGGTCATTTTCAAGTTCTTGCTCGTAGCTGCGTTGAATATTAGCTAAAAGTTCTCACTGATTTTAAAATCCCTTTTATTTTCCTAAATGTGTTGTAAAATTTATCGCGGACAATACAAATCCCAATTATACCATTCAGTTCCGTCCATCAAAAGTGATTTTGAAAATCTTTTTTGCTTGTGGATAGCTGCAAAAGAAAATAAAATGTTTCAGTTGATGAAAAGAACGAAATAAACATTAAAATAGAATGACTTGTACAAACGAGGAAGTTCTAAAGCGTTCACTGTCTAACCAAGAAGCCCTGCCGAAATTTATTTTTATTATTGGTCACACTTTAAGAAGCAGGTCTACTCGAGATTTCAGCACTTGCTCAAGGTAGCAGTGTAATATTGCTGCTTGTCCACTTGGTCGACGTTTTTACAGCGAAGTTTAGAAAATCATTTTAGACAGCAGAAATCTTTAACGGAATGAGTAGCTGAAAATTCTCAAAATCGTTGACATGATATAATCGATACATGTACAAAGGAATAGGTATATATTGAGCTGTTATAATAAAGACGCTAATGATATTACGGAATTTGAAAATAAAAACATCAAAATAATAGATTTTCAATATTTTTCGTCCGAATAATTTTTCGAAAACAGAAAGATTATTCTGTTTGGAATTTCTAAAAAGAATGCATATAATTTTGTTGCCAAAGTTTAGGCTATTAGGAAAAATATGTATATATCAGAAGGCATTATTTGTGTTGGCTGAGAGAAAATAAACTTCTCCACAAACATTTAAATTTGGGTATGGCACAAGGTTATCAAATCCAAAATATAAAGCAATGTTTTCTAGAAATAACAAACCATTTTTATATCAACAATATACAAAAGTGAAGAATGAATTTACTCAAGTAATTTAAACTGAGATGCAAATTGTTACAAAGTGTATGCTAATATGTAGCATTTTTAATGAATAATATAGCAGTAGTTATACACGTTTAACTTGAAATTCTTAAAGCCTTTTAAGAGAAAATATTTTTATCTGAACTCACAGAAAAGATTTCAGCTCATGAAATAAAGTTCAGTCTCAACGAAAGAAATGTTCTACGATAAAAAAGGGTTATAGACTGGAAAGTTCGTATGAGAACAGTTCAATGAAACTTGTTTAATGAAAGGAAATTGTAGTCCTCATTTGCAATATCAAGAAGTTGTGTTTGGTACTAAAAATATAGTTTGTTAGCTTTTAAACTTTTGAATAAAATTTAGCGTAAATAAGTTGAAATAACTTGCTGCTTAAATTGTTCACCGAAGAGAGATGAATATGAGTGAGAGAATTCTGGAAAGCTGAGAATATGTTCAATCGAACATATAGCTTCAGAAAATTTTGAATTAATATTTCTCACTGGTGAATATTGACAAGAGGCGAATGTTGTATTCTCTTGAACGGCATGTTTGTTGCTGAAGAAAATCTCACTGTTAGAAGTTGATAAGTTTCTGTTGCTTGTAGATGAAGGGGTGAATAAGATGAGTTAAGATTTTCGTGCGTACGTGTGTGTGAGTGTACGTTTGTCATATGTCCTCCCAGACTTAAAAATTTCACTGAACTACATTGTTGTGCTTCTGAGAAAAACTGAGGAAAGGAAAGTGTTGAAGATGTCACCAAGTATTTATAATGTTGTATGTCACGTGATATACTCGAAACACATAGACAGATTTTTGGCGGTAAATTAATTTTAACCGTGCGGATGTTGTGGAAAACATGATATTGGCATTAATTGACCAATCAGGTGTCAGAGAAATATCATGTCTCTGTGATCCACCTTTTTGCAAATTTTGTCGATCGCAGTACTGTTATGTAGGAAATGTATTAGAATCTTGTTTCAATCAATGGAATTAGATCACAAATAAAATATTATTAGATTGAAGTAGAAAACTAAAATTTTATCAGCAGGAAGTTCATTTGCGCGTTTCAGGTTAAATTTATTATAACGGACATTGGTGAGATATTGCAATTAATTTCCTATTTGACAGTGAGATAAAGATAAAAACTATTTCTAAAATGTGCTTTATATGCGAGAAAAACGTGATTTTTAAAGGTGAGTTTATTAATATAAAAGCTTAAAATTTGTATAACCGTCGTTTTCTCTACACGTTAATTAATTATATAATTGAGTATTGCAACAATATATATAATTGAGTATTGCAACAAGTTATAAGTATCAATAAACATATATGAAAAGACTGATAGCGATATGTGATATGAAGTGAGATATAGATATATGATAGATAGATATAGATATACGATACGAATAGAGAGACTGATAAAGAGAGATATGAATAATTTGATAACTATAAATAACTAATAATAACTATAATAATAATAATATATTACAAAATAAAATTACTATAATAATAATAATATATTACAAAATAAAAGCTGAGTGTGATTTTGAATGCGTGTACGTAATATTTATGAATATTTATGTTTTGCGTGCAAGTGAATCACCTGTGCTTGTGTTATTTAATGTACACACATACACACGGTTTTACTGAATTTGGAAAGACATTAGAGCAATACAGTTTTATCGCACTTAGTTTGAACACCTAACCTGGACTGAGTAATAAAGTAATAAAAATGAAAACCAAAAATAATGATAAAAGAGGGGGAAACTTATCAACAATAAATAAAAATAACTCTCAACCTTTCCTTGCTTAACTGTGGTGAGAGTTCTTAAGTTTACAATCGATAATTATTTCACTCTGTTTCTACTTTTTGATATCAAATCAAATTATTCATATCTCTCTTTATCAGTCTCTCTATTCGTATCGTATATCTATATCTCTCTATCATATCTATATCTCACTTCATATCACATATCGCTATCAGTCTTTTCATATATGTTTATTGATACTTATAACTTGTTGCAATACTGAAAGCCACTAATTAAATGTCCATTTTTATGAATCGATAAAATGAATTTAGGTAAAAATGAAAAAATGGCCACAAATAATAAATTCAGATGAAAAATGGTAAACTTAGCATTAAAAACAAGAAATTTGTGCTGAATTGCAATGCGGTTTCAATAACCCTGTAGGTTAGGAGATGCTGGGCAATTTCTGTTTGAGAAAAGATTCAGAAAAGACTTTGGATATAAAATGAGAGCAACGTAGAATATTTAGTGAAAATTCAAACAGAAAAGAAACTTGTGCATAGAACCAGAAGGGTACATAGAATGAGGCTTGGGAAAATTGACAGACTTGGAGGATATTGAAAGGAAGCGGTCACGAGTAATCTACCTATCGAACTTGGTTAAAATGAATAGTAGAACAAGGACTGGAAGTGATAGTAAGGAAACAAATCTTACAAAGGATAGGAAGTTGAGAAGAACCATGTTTGCCGACGTCCTGAAGGGACACGATACATACACGTATAAGATGTGTATTAATGAAAGACACGCACACTCGTACACACACACACATACACACACAAAACAAGCAAAAAACTCACACACACGGGTGTGTGTGCGGATTTATGTTAGCGTTTTCCTATAAAATCACTTATCAGTAACCTGGTAGTTGACAAGTTTTATACTTGACTGTTAGAAATGTTTCTAAGAGAACACCATATATATTGAAAATATGTATGTTAAAAAGCCGAATTAAATTTAAAAGAACATTACTTACCTCCCTTACACGGTATTTACCAACAATACAATTTGTTACTTTCTATCGTGGCGACATAAAAAAATATATTGTTAATTTGAAGACGGAATAATTAACTTTTGAGAATCAGCAAGTGGCCTGATAAAGTGACCATTCTCAACAAATGTCCTATTTATATAAAACATTCCAAAAATATGTATTATCATAAGATCAAAGGTCAGTTAGCAGATGCTAAATAAACGCATTACAACGATACGAAATGGATATGTTTGCGTGGTGCGTGCGTGTGTGGGTGGGTGGGTGTGTACGTGTGTTAGGAAAGAAAATGAAAATTTACACATTGTGAAAAGGGGAAGAGGGAAGGACATGTGCCTTTATGCGAGTGTCAGTGTGTCAGAGAGAAAGAGAAAGAAAGTGGAATAGAGATAATCTATTTTGAAAAAAATTCAAGGCGTCAGCAAATAGAAAATATAGAGAAAGAGACAAACCGATCATATATAGTAACAATATTGTTTTTAAAATATTCACGCAGACACACACACACACACACACACATGCACACGCACACACACATATACATATATATATATAAAGAGAGAAAAGTGGTAGATATATATATATATAGATAGATAGATAGATAGATAGATAGATAGATAGATAGATATGAACAAGTTGTGATGGATAGCTAGACAAATCACGTGTATGTGTTTATTAATTGATCACAGTTCTTTTCTTCAATAAATTCATATTGAATCCTTATTTCTGCAACAGATTTTAAATTAATACATTTGTAAAAAAAAAAAAAAAAATCTCAAAACTTCGATCATGTTATGACCAGGGAAAAGAGAGTGTGGAATTTAAATTTTTTTCAGTTTAATTAACATCGACCAGAATAAATTGAATTCTACTTTTTCTACTTTTTGCCGCCAATATATCGCGCCGCAAATAGATCTGTCGAAAAGCATGAGAAGGTAATTCAAGTAAGTGGATTGTTCTTTCTCATTGCCCACGCTCTTATCCTTTCCAGGGATTTGTGCCCCATTCTCGACTGCTTCCTCAGTTCTCATTTGCACAATGTTAAAGAATTCCTTAAAGTTTAGTGTCTGTGAAAATTAGTTAAATTAAATGCGTCGTTTCTACATAAATTTATGTTAATGGGTTTGTCTGGGCGTTTAAAAACGATAATCTTTCTTCCTATGAAAAAATTGATACAAGAGAGGCACGAGCGATGAAAGAATAATATATTCCAAAAATCTAAAACTGATCCAAGATATTCTTCAACATCTTCATGCAACATTCTGTGTCCGATGATTAAATCCAACATTTGCAAAATACAAACAATTCAAAGGAGGAATTTATGAATATTATGTTGAAGTACAAAATTTAACATTAGAATTTGTGAAAGGAAACTCAGAAAAAACAAAAAATGTGTGGCACCTAGTGTGAATCGTACTCGCTATTCAGTCGTAACTGATCTAGCATGAAAAACATGCCAACCATTACAGCACATTGAAGTGACTTATGTCTAATGCAGTAAAATAATTTATATAATAAATTGCTGGAAATGCTTGAACATTGCGTCCCAGCATAAAACGCACTATCGTCATTCGTTGCTGAACTGCGTATCCAAACTGCTTACACACACACACACACACACACACACACACACACACACACACACACACACAAACACACACACACACACACACACACAAACACACACACACACACACACACACTTAGTGGCTTTATTGCCTTGTCTGGGGTGAAATAATAATAATAATAATATATATATATATATATATATATATATATGTGTCTGTGTGTGTGTGTGTGTGTGTGTGTGTGTGTGTGTGTGTGTGTGTATGTGTTATCATTTCATCCTACACAAGGTAATAAAGCCATTAAGACACAATTGATTATGGAGTGTAAAAGAATAAGATAAATATAAACATTATTAAGGAGCGATAACAATAAAAGAAGCAGAATAAAAATGACAGTCGATAACGATTGACATCGCATTTAACTTTTTGAAGTTCAATTGAAAGTATAAAACCGGGAGAGAGTTCCACAGTTAAGAAGTGCGAGAAAATAACTGTTAGCAAAGAACTTACGGTTAGATCTAACCAATTCAATTGTTGCCAATCTAGTAATGAAATTAAACTCATAAAGTCTAGGTCCCATAGACCACAGTTCATCAGAAGTATGATTTTATAACGGTGCGTTGTGGAGAACGTTGATTTTTATAAACAGAACATTCTCTTTTGGATTTAAAGATATCTCCAGCGGAAACTAATAGCTAGCATTTCCCACTTTTTCATAAGAAACTTATCTGAAACCTATATATGAACAACAATTAACCAATTACTGTACAAAGGACTTGATATAAAAATAATATTTACCTTTTTTTAATTTATTCGAGTGTAATTTTCTTACTTTGCGTCTTCACCCTGCTTGGACCATCCCAATACGAAAATACATGACGACGATTCGATCTTGGCTGCCTCATGATGAAAGCAAATCACAACGTGGAATAAGGCAGGACTGGGCTCGAACCCATCATTTCATCTATCAGTGGACGACTGGGGAGGAGGGAGAGCGACAAAGTGACGTGGCGCCAAATATACATTTCGATATGTTTATCTTTAAACCGCAATAGATAAAACGTTCGGATATTTCCTGAATATGTTTCTCATGGTCTTCTGCACTGTTACGCACAACTAAAATATCGTCGATATATGCGTAAACGAATCGTAGACCACGTAGTAATTTAGTAATGTGTCCATAAATCTTTGGAAGGACTTGTCCGCATTTCGTAATTCAAATGTAACACGAAACACTTCAAAGAGGCCAAATATAAGTTATTATTAACTCACATAACAACCAAACATTTAAAACTTTTATGACAGCAACAAAGAAGAGAACTAGCCCTCTTGTAATTGTAGAAGCGGGACCAGCTGCTTAATTGGAAGTATCTGTAATTCGTAAAATGTGTTATACGAAACTGCCATTTTTTCCGAAAGAAAATATTAATGATAAAAAGATATACATAGATATATACGCTGAAGACTGGAAACAGGGTCCCTACAATCACCGGCATACCTTCTCCAATTCTTCCTTAAGACACAAAAATGCTTTATCCAAGCATTATTGGAGGATTAAAGATAGAGGATTCACCACAGAAATTAAATGGGAGATCATCTGTTGATCTCAAACTCCCAACAACTTCCGGGACAGATGTAGTCTGTGCATATGAGAGACGATTGCTATAATTAAATAGAGAAATGCAGACCAATTATTGAATCAAAGAAACGAACTTATGTTCAAGTGTAGACAAAGAACAAGTTTAAAATTCCCTTAAAAAATTGCATTTGGGCCATATGCACTTGAAGTGCTTGAATCCCTTTATATTGGTACTAGCATGTATGTGTGTACATATATTCACACACACACAGACACACACACACACACACACACACACACACATATATATATATTTATATGCGTGTTTGTGTGTGTGTGTGTGTATGTGCGTGCGTGTGTGTGTGTGTGTGTGTGTATTTGCGTGCATGTCTGTGTGTGTGTGGAGGCGGTGATTGCATTGCTGATCACGCATCTTTGTGTTTTTATATGTGGTTACATGTACGGTTGTCTTGTTGATGTGTACACCATATATAGTTTTAAATTAAAATTTTTAATATTATTATTATTAGGTGTATCTTTATTATGTTTACCCCTCTATGTTTAAATGTATTCTCTATATTTATCTATATATTGATTTACTTATTTATTTATCTTTACCTATTATTTTTTATTTTAAAAATGTTTTTATTTTAATTTATGTTAATTAATTTATGTATGTTGGATATAATTATTATTATTGTTATTTTTTATAAGTATTATCTTTATACTTATCTAATTTGATTTTCCCTGCTTAAAATAACACAACCTATCGGACAAATTGCTGTAACCCTTTAAAGTCCAATCATATCAGCCGATATTCGAACTTGTTCAAACGTTTAAGGAAAAAATTATTGACCAGGTCATTCTATTTTAGTTTTACTATAATCTCATTCTTTGTTTCTTCCTTCTTCCCTTTCCTTCTTTCACACGCACACGCACACGCACACACACACACACACACACACACACACACACACACACACACACACACACACACACACACACACACACACACACTCGCTCCCTCTCTCCCTCGCCTCTCTCATTTTTATGTTTTAAAAGAAATTTTATTGGAAACTCTGTTATTTTTCTTTCTTCCTATCCCCTTTCTTTTCTTCATGTTAATCTATTATATTTGGCTAGATTACGATTATTTATAACTAGCCTAATTCAATAATGATGTAGTATTAAATATAAATGGATGTATTTTATATTAAATCAAATATAAAGTCTCTGTTTGTTAAACTGCTGACCAATCAACGAGATGAAAAAAATTGATTAATCTTTTGAAAAACGCTAGAAAATGAAATGTTACAATGAATATCGTAATTATTTATGGATAATACTTTTTCCATATGTTTAAACCTAAACGTTAAGTTGGTCTATTATACAAAAAAAAAACGTAATATTAACTTTTTTCCGATAACATGAGTTGGCATATTCGAGAAGGTATTATATGCATTGCCCTAACTAATATATGATAAAGAGTTTAAAGCAATAACGACTATATATAAAGAGAACAGATTTTAGTTTCCTTCCCTGCTGTTTGTAATAAAACTGACATCGTAAGAGTTTCATCTATTTTGTAGGCGTAATAGATGTCTTTGTTATCTTCAATGTTGTCATCCTTCATCGAGTTATCTTGCTTTTTTCTTGAAATAAGATTAAATTTTCGTTTCCATGGAATGAGATTGTAATGAAGCATAGTCTTGAATGACTTTATCCCGACGGTTTCAGAGATATCCTGTTAGGTTTCCAGTATCTATGTACATAGAGCAGAAGGTTCTCCGAGTGTAAAAATATTTTCGATAAAAGTTTTTAAAATTTAGAATAAATTTCTGGGTAGACCTATTTGCACGTTTAGTCTATAATTTCTGTAAATTTTCTGCGTAATAATAATCTAAATTCCTGTTTTTAATCAATACGAAGGGGACAAAAAAGTAAAAACATGTTAAATATAGGTTAAATTTAGCGTTTGCAAATTTACAAAATTCATCCATTTCTAGGTTTTCGTATCCCAGACTTCTATGTGCATAATATATATATATATATATATATATATATATATATATATATATATATATATATATATATATATATATATATGTGTGTGTGTCTGTGTGTGTGTGTGTGTGTGTGTGTCCGTAATTTAATCGAATATATATTATACACGAATAATTACGGCAAATTTTGTTTTTATCTAATTATATTTCATTTGAAGTGTGTTTTATTTAAGGTTTTTGCCTGTGGGGATAAAGGATATTTATCTGCTTTTTTCCGATCAACAGATGAAGTAACTAGAATGCTCTTCTATTTCCAGATTCATATTGCAGACAAAAATAAGCAAGAAGCATTTAAAAAATAATTTAAGTATTCAAATATTATTGTAGCATTAATGTGCTCATAATTTTTGACATCCATATGAATTCGTTTTCATTGAAATATTTTGAGGGACAAAATATTGATCAATGAGACAAAATTAAAACACTTGAATGAAAATATAAGAATTAAATTCTATATATACTTCTTAACCAATAAAATCCCATCAGAAGGTGTGTTTAATAAACAATCATGAGAAGGGCAAATACTGCTAAAACACTTGCGGATGTGATGCAGATATTTCACATGTTATTTTTGGATTATTTAGAAAATAACAATAATAACTCATTTCATCACTCCCACAAATTCGTAAAAAAAAATTGCGTGCCAGTGTAAAATTATTTTCTAAGTAATGAAAACCTTGCACTCAAAAATTTCACACCACTATGTGAAATTAGATTTTGGGCTTACCATATGGATATAAATATAGAAGCATACTGGTCTCAAAACAATTTCAGATGGCAATTTGATCTACACTTGTATACACACACACGCACGCACGCACACAATGGAAGAGATGACAACCAGCAACACCAACTACTAATAGAAGGGATTAATCAGCAACCCCCTACTAAGCCTTCGTCTACGAACTCACAAACACATTAGGATAACCGTCATAAAATAAGTCTGTTCACACATTTCACATCGCACTAAGAACACTTATTTGCTTTATGAAATAAATTTCACTGCAAGGAAAAGTGAACATTTTATTGCTAGTCTATATTTCTGAAAAGAATATATAAATGTTATTTCAAATAACGTTCTGCTTCTAATTTTCCTCCAGAAAATAAACTTTTAAATATTTCATATAAATGATGTTTTTGTTCTTGTTCTTGATGTTGTTATTCTTATCGTTGTTGTTAAATATTTTTAATGCCAAAACTCAGATAACAACAAAAATCTGGGTAGACGGATCCCAACAAACATAATTGTAGAAAACGTATCTGTGAATATAAGATGTACTAACTGTTCTATATTTATCCAATATTTAGCATGGGTATAAGCCAGTCATTGTATGTTTCGTTTGTATATTTTACGCCTACGATAAATTATCTCTTTTATCAATTTTCCAGATTTTCTACAGCAATGTCTTTTTCAGATTAAAATTCTCGGTCATGAATAGATAATTTAGCATGACGTGGAAAAAGTAGATATTTTTGTTTAAAATTGTCCTCAATTGTGTAAAATCCTGCAACGTCCCTGTCATTTCTATATGTTTTCAAACAATTACTCACTTAACGTTTTCGAAATTTTTTCACTTTCCGTTTTTCTAACATGTTCGTAGACTGATATTTGTTAAGTAAATTTACTCTATATAAAATTGCTTCCGTCGCATTTTTAAAGCTCCATTCACCTTGTCCATTAAGTCAGATGTTCTGTAGTTACATTCAGTTATTGATACAATAAAAATAACATTCAATTATTATAGTTGACTGTCCCTCCCTGAATCGATGATTCTGAGAAATAATATAAATTTCCATAGTCCGTACGTTGAGTGATTAGATTCTCTCATGGCAACAGGGAGGTTTTTTCGAAAAATAATCAAATCTCATTTGTATTGCTTTCTTTCTTCATGGTCATACGTAGGTTATAAAGGGAATTAATAAAGATATTTCCTAAAATTATGATTTTATCTGATGTCACCTAATGTCTCTCATCTATCAGTCAATTATTGTGCAGATTCATTGTGTAGCATAGGTTTTGCTATTGTTTCTGCAGTATTTAGATTTATTATTACTTATATCAGGGAAATATTATTAAGAATATACATTGTAAAAGATATGATAATTCTAATGGAAAATCGATTGTGTCGAATGTGAAAACGAAGGAAAATGCGACAATAGATTAGAATAAAATACTAACTAGGGAACGAAATTAAATAAGGCAAGAATTCATGAAATAGAAGGCAAAAAGCAGAAAGACCAGTTACAAAAAAGAGTCAAATGCGAAATATAAAAATGGAAATAAAGAAATTAGAGTTTATAAAACAAAGAAAAAAGTAAATTTCATGATATTTAAAATTAAAAAGAAAACAATGTATAAACAGGATGAATAACTTTGAATACACAAATATCGATTTTAAACGTAACCAACCAATAATTTACGTGACACGTTTGCCTCCCAGTTCAGATTGGTCACACATAATTTCAGATGAGAGTGATGGAGCTAATAATAGAATGTTGTACCAAAAAACAAAATGTTGTTCATCTTTTTGCTTAAGAGATCCCATTCTACGTCTTGGCTTTTATTTGACTCGAATTTTGAAAATATGAGCTCATGGAAAATATGCAACTATCGCGTACACTAGGTTGGCAGCACTCTCTATTTCTCTCTCTTTATCTCTCTCTCTATATATATATACACTCAAACATATATATATATATATATATATATATATATATATATATATATATATATATATATATATATATATATATATATACTGAAAAGAGGAAATACAATAAATAAATAGGTTATAAAACGGGGACAAAAAACTTTCATGCATTTAGGCGATCCTCACTCGATTTTATTTATTGTGGTTTTTTAATCGATAGTAGTTCTATTTAGGCATCGAACGTTTCATTTTCAGCTGTGCCGTCTATAGACTATTTTATAACTTATTTGTACTATTTACAGTATTATTTAGTTTTATATATATACGTGCATACATACATACATACATACATACATACATATATACATACATACATGCATATATATATATATATATATATATATATATATATATATATATATATATATATATATATATATATGTATGTATGTATATATGTATGTATATATGTATGTATATAACTGTGTGAGTGTGAGTGCTTTTGTTTCTGTACAAATTCTGGCATAAATTTGTCCTATGAAAGCGCCTTTGAAAATCTGTAATTAAAATACTAAGAAACTCCTTCAAACTAAAGCCTAAACTTGCAATTGTGGTTGGCTACGTAAACTGTTTTCTAATCGTACATGTCCATAGCAATTCTCAGTGTTACTCAATAATTCAAGAATAATGCAGATAATATCATTTTACACTTTATCTGTTTTTCTCTGTTTGATGCTATGTACACATATTTCAATTAACATGGTAACTTCTAAATTATATGTGTGATCGAAAGAGAGAGGTAGATATAGATTTAGACATTTAGAGATAGAGTGGGAGAAAAAGAGTTGGAGAGAGAGAGACATAGAGAAAGTGGGGTTAAAATGAAGAAATGTGAAAAGAAATTTCCAAAATTAAGAAATAAATCAAATGTATCATGAAGTATATTTCTCCCAAAATTTGCATTTCTTTACAATTTTTCTCTCCGGGTAAGTATGTTTGGCATATGATTTGGAGAAGTAAAATAATCCAGAAACACAAAATACTCACAGAAAACGTCCAGTAAATACAAATACTTCCGGCATTTCATTGAGGTTAATTACAAAATCTGATATAAATGTTAAATTTCCTTAAAGTCGTTACATCCATTGTGTTACCTCTTCACTGAGTCTGATATGAAATCCTTACGTTATGCAATCACAACAAAATAATCGATTAAATGATGTCATGTCTATCAACAGTAATTTCAAGTATATAGCATTTTGCCGAAGCAATGTTTGCAGTTGCTATTTGGCTAACGATTCTTTCATTTTTCCATTCAATTCAAGCATAGAAGTTAAATTTTATGGCGAGGAATGACTTTAAGAGTAAAGCAAATATCAGTGTCCTTTCGTTATGAATATACAGAGAAAGTGAAAAAGAGCAGAAGCGAAATAATTAAAACATTAAATTGACGAAGTTAGACAAACGGCATTCATTTATATGTAAGAGAGCATTTTCTTGGCTGTTGCTCAAATAATTTCATTCTTGCAGTTTTAAAGTTTGTGTTATACAAATACGAATAAAAGTAACTTGGGGTAATTGCAAAATTGTCTAAAAGTGCTGAACGAACTGATACAGAACGGAAGAAAGATAAATGGATGAATGTCATAAATATTATTTTAGTGTTTTCTTAAGAACAAATAGTAAAAAAGAGAAGAAAAGCTTACCAGCTAGATTTTGTCTTGGCTGACTGAAAAGTGCGACAGTCAAGGTAAACATGTCAAATCATTAACATTTGATAAGCTTTCCTACCGTCTTGCTTAAAACATTTTTTATATCGATTCTTATCTAAAGTTGACTGGAAAATTTTCGTACCGCTGTTACAGTAAAAAAAATACACACATTTACTTTTACTTATGTTAGTAATTCTTTTATTTCTCTTGAACGCGTTAATATTTTTCTATGCAATTCAGTTAAATTTTGCAATTTTTCTATTTTGTTTTACAAATGATTTAACTACTGAAAAAAAATCTCTTGGAATACGCCAATTTATTCAAGTATATAAAACTAAAAGTTTAAGATTATGCACATGAGTTGATGCTATATAATGATTGATTCTAGAGTATTGTTGCGCTTAGAAGATTTAAACGTATTTGTTCTCATGAAATGTTAATAGCTTATACAAGTGTCTATTTTACCTAGAAAAACAAACGAATGAAAGTCAGTTGATAACCTGATTATGATTTTTCTTTTCACTTGAGGACAAAATTCAAGCTACTTTTAAGCTTAGAATATACAATCCTATCAAGTATAATATAAAATCCTCCTTCATTGTTCTTCTTTTACAAAGAATTGATAAGGCAGGTAGAAGTCAGAGGTCGTAGCAGACTTTGTTATAATATGTTTCACATGTTTTTTCAGTTTATTTATATTTTCTTGATAAACGTCTGTATCAATAGAAAAATGTGAACTTAGGTTTTATCATATTTCAATCTGCAAACATGGGAAGAGTTTATGACCTGATACAAATGAAGATTTATTTTCAGATTCAATTCAAAATGATTAGTGATATGTATAAACAATTACGGTAATATAACCGCACACACACACACTCACCAAACGTACGCACACATATTTATATATGAATATAAATGAATATATATATATATATATATATATATATATATATATATATATATATATATATATATATATATATATATATATATATATGCACACACATAGATGTGTGTATGCTTCCACGTCTTTGTGGTCATGTCTTTGTCTCTTATTCTTTGGCAAACTTCGTTTAAAATACATAAAATATTATTCATCAAATATTCATTGAGGTTTTTAGTAACTTAGAATAAAAAAACACTCTCAAGTGATGTAAATTGTAAAAAATATAGATTTGCTTCTTTGAAAAAAAAGAAAATCAATTTTAACACCGACCATATATTTGTATATTAAGGAACATTTATTTTCTAAAGTATAAATTGATTTTTGCGTCTATTCATAATAGTATAATTCATGTGTAAGAAAATAAAAAAAAAGGTTAGAAAATAGTTTTAAGGATGAATAAATGCTATCTTGAAAAGATGGTGAATTTTGTAGTAAGTTATTAATTCTTTCAAACTTTGCAGTTTGAAAAAATTAATAACTTACTACACGATTGACCATCTGAAACCGAATTTTGACCGTCTTTATGCTGCTAGAAATAATCTTGGTAAAAGCTTAATCTAAATTAAGTTGAAATGAAAGACTACGACCATTAATTAAAAAAAAAGATTTAGATATCACAATAGTAATAATAATAAGGGAAATCATAGCTCTAGGTTAGTCCAAACAACTTTAAGAAAAAAATCGAAAAAACTGTAAATTAGGGAAGAGATAGTGTATTTTTTCTCTTTTAACAAAAGAGTGTAAGACGAATTTTAAATTGATTTGATTAAACTTTTGGTAAGACCTAATTCGTTTTCAAAGATTTGTGTTTTCAATTTGGGAAACAAAATGAAAATATTTAACATACTTTATAAGGGGATAAGAAATATCTAACGTTTAACTTAAATTAATACAGTTAGCGCGAACAATAATAGATCTCGCACAATATATTCCTATATTATTTGTAAAATAACATAAAATTACGAATAAGTATTTGCTTACAAGACAATGACTTTGTTAGGGTTCACAGTTTGTCAGAGTCTCCGAAATAGATCCTTAATGTTTATTTTTGTTTTGTATTGTTCCAACATTTTCCCGCCTGCCTTTTGTAACATAGCTAACGGGACACAATTTATTTTCTAATTCTGCTCTATATTTTACATTTAATTTAAAATTCAACCGATTGACTCCTGAAGAAGCGAATTTCAGTTTTTATATTGAAACCTGTGAGAAGTAAGAATTTATGTTCAATATATGGAAATGTGTCAACGTAGATGTGAAATTTGAAACTGACATGTGATAAAAAATTAGTTTAAATTAATTTTCAATAAATAAATTGAACGTTGGACTTTGATTCATGGAGAAATAGGACACATGTGAAAGAAAAATAAGTCCAAACGTGAAACTATGCCAAGGGAAATGACATGTGACCTATAACATAGATTAAACTAAAAGTAGGTAGTTAAGTGCAGGTTGTGTGATTTCTTCATTTACAAAATTCAACATCTGTTAAATTCTCCATGAAAATTATTCGTGATACAATGAATTTTATCAGTGAATGGAGAAAGGACGAAGAAAGACTTGTAAGGAAAATTTCAAAAGTAAAAAGTGTGAAATGAAGGCGGAAGCAAGATGGACAAACCCTATCCATTGTCTTGTCTCTCTTTCTCTCTCTCTCTCTCTCTCTCTGTATGTATATATATATATATATATATATATATATATATATATATATATATATATATATATATATATGTGTGTGTGTGTGTGTGTGTGTGTGTGTGTGTGTGTGTGTGATGCATTTAGGCACCTCCACAAAACCGGTAAAAATTAGAATACCGTGATGAAAAAAATGGTCCAAACCCAATGAAAATAAAGTTATATTGTCAAAATCTTCGTTATTATTAAGACGAAAGATCAAAATATTTTTAGAATATTTAACAACTTTTATTCTGTGTAAGAACATTCGAAATTTTGATTTCTTTTTTTTCTTGCGTCAGCGGATGTACTATAAATTAGCATAGCAAATTTTAACTTGTTTTTGCGGTGAATGATATTAATGTGGAAATTCTTGCAAAATCAAATAATTGCCGAATTTTAATGAAATATACTGGACTTATTTACAAATGAATGAAAATATTTTAGAAAGTTTTGGTAAAAATACATACATTTTTAAATGTGTTTCACCCTACGTTTTTAATTTTATGAAAATTCGAGAAATTCAACGCAATAAAGTGACTATATTAGTTAAAAGCAGAACACTTTGGAGAATTTAAATCATCAATATTTCCTGTAAAATTGAACTCCGCCTTAGTGAAAATCTGCTTTGAATTGTAAAATAAAAAAATCGCAAAATGCCTGGAAAGTTCGGCCTCGGTAAATTTGCGTCAAGAGTCTTACAATATATCATCTTTAGTAGATTTTCTTTTGTCACAATGTGTCTCTCGTTTTCTGGGCATGTGTAGATGTGGCAACATCAACAAACCCCAGTCCGATGAAACTCTAACCGATGAAACGCGTCACAAAAATTCCAGTTTATCATACTCTCTCTCTCCCTCTCTCTCTCTCCCTCTCTCTCTCTCTCTCTCTATATATATATATATATATATATATGTGTAGATAGATAGATGGATAGATAAATGTGTGTGTGTGTGTGTGTGTGTGTGTGTGTGTGTGTGTGTGTGTGTGTGTGTGTGTAAAAATATCTGATAAAGTATATCTGTAAAAAGGACAATATGAATAATGACAAAAGGAAGACTTATCCTAGCCGATGCTTTTCGTCCTCTGAGGGACTTTATCAAGGTAAATGCAAGCAATTGATTTTGTAACAAGTATTTAGATACAAGAGCAAAAATATTATTGGTTTTTCAATATTTTAAAGTTTAGAAACGGTAATAAATATTCATCAGTTTAGCTGAAAGTCGAGCAAGCTATGGAGGACACGATGTTACACAAAAATGTCTAATAAATGAAAATAAGTAAGTGATATTTTTTAGTTTTTATGTAAATTAGATGCAAAATATTTTGAAAATTATTTTAGTTTGGGATTAACTTATATGTCATATATTTTGAGTAACGTAAGGGTAATGATTTATGCGTTTTTATCAATTTAAAAAATGAAGTCATCTATCTTGGCCTGGCTAAGTAGTAATTCTTTCAGGAATGGAGATATTGGAAAAATCTGGGGAGACAGATTTATATTTTGATAAGATACAATAGCGGCACTTTCAATAATTTTCATTTTAAGTATGTTACTTTTTGTTGTGGTTAAATTTATATCTCTGTATAAGTAATGTATTTAATAAATTGTTGTGTATTCCTTTTGTGTTAAGCATAGATACGTTTTTGTTTCTGCAATTTTCTCCAATGTACTGTAAGAAACAATTCTGTCAATTTATTATATATATGCCTGCTTCAAAATTATCATTTCTATGTGTATGTTTGGTTTTTATCATATATATAATAGTTTTGGATGTGGTTGTAATTGTTTTGAGGTTGTTTAAATTGGATAGATTCTTTTGGATAGTCGATGTTATGGTGTCAGTAAGTAGTATTATGCGTATGTTTTTATCTAGTTTGTTGTTGTTAACATTGTTATCTTTTCTGTAGCAGTATATTTTGTATGCCTTTCCCGTATCAATCTGGATGAAATAAGTAGGATATTGAAGATTTTGAAAGTGTTTTCTATGCATATTTGTTCTTTGGGTTAGTATTAGGGGCTGCATATTCTTAGTGATTTTAAATAGAATCCTGTAATTATTCCAGATTTGACCTTGTTTCAATGGTTGGAATAAAAATTGACCAGGTCATTCTTGTTGATATGTTATCTGTAAACTTCCATTTCATTTCTGTGTAGGACGAATAAACTGTTGTTAAAATCAGATTCAAAGGCAAAGTCTTTTGTGGGTTCAACGTTACATAGTTTGTTGACAAGATTGGGTAAAATTATGTCTTGTGGATATATTAGTGGAACATCATTTACGTATCTAAAACAAGAATAATTTTGTGGTAAAGTATTTTTAAAAGGCCCACTTTCCTGAAATTTAAAAAACAGACAAGCCAAAACCCTATTGAGAGGAAACTCCACCGTTAAACCAAATTTCTGTCTATAAAAATAGTTATCCAAGAGGTTTGGTGATTGAATATCAAATTTTTATGATTTTATGTATGGGAATTTCTTTCAGGAACATTTGTGTATATACCTATATTTGTTTTTGATGGCTATACTTTTAATTTGCTTAACTGAACACCAGAGTTCTTTTATGTATGCGATGCACTAATTGTACGAAGTAATGGGGGGGGGTTAAAACAATTGTTAGTTTGCCTGCAAATTGAAGTGAGGCACTGCCTATTCCAGGTATACTAAGTCTCATCGGGATGTTCGGTTTATGTATTTTTGGTAATCCGTAAAGTGTTAGTGCTTTCTGGTGGTGTTCGCTGAGTTTCGGCCAGAAATTACCTTAATTTTTTAATAATGTCTTGGCCCCGTTTTTTAAATTTTTGTGTCCCTTTTATGACTTGTTCATTTATATTTTGTAGATATTATCGTCATCGTGGTGATTTTTTTTCGATAACCTGTTTGTACATAACTGTATTCCCACCACCTTTCTCGGAGGCGGATATAAAATGTTATTTATATTTCTTTCCGGTTTTCTTATATCTGCGGGGAAGTGGGATTTAATTTTTTTTTAGTGAGTGGCCGTACTTAGACCCTGAATATATCATTAGTTGAAATCCTAGTCATTGTGGTGTTGATTTTTAATCATGATATCCGTAAAATAATAATCTTTCGATAATCCGGTGTAAAAATATAATCACGACGAAAAAAGTAAAAGGAAAGATTCATGGGGTTAAGTTTCAATTAGTTTTTAATGCTCTTGGTATAACAAAATTTACTCTTCTCACATCAACCATTATAATAAAATTGTGCATCGCCTAATAATTTGGGTTCAAAATTTTTGGGAATCAGGGTGGCAACTGACATGGATTCTAGAGGCACTCGGTGTGGGTTCTTAGCCCAAGTTCTCGAGTTTCCAAAACCATCTGCTTCGGTCCATCACTGGCGTGAGCATGATCGCTAATCGCTGGTCGCTAATCGCTGGTCGCTAATCGCTGGTCGCTAATCGCTGGTCGCTAATCGCTGGTCGCTGTCTTGGCGAAAACACAATCCAGGTCACCTGCTTGTCACAACAAGATCGATTGTCATAACTTCCGCGCTCACAGCGGGTTCGTTCCTTGTTTTATTTCACAATTCGTTTCCGTCAAAGAAAATATATTTGTTTGCCTAAATTTTCAAAGTAGAGATGAAATCCTTCTACAAATTTCTTCCGCATTCTAGACTCTCTATAGATAATAAAAGTAAACTTTAGGAGAGAAAAAATCCAAACTGTCCCATTTTCAACAAGGAAAGTATTTCCTAACACTCTCTCTCTCTCTCCCAGCTAATACTCTATTTTGGGCTTAATCCTTATCTTCTCAGAACCAACATTTAACCACCACCTAGCATCAGTTTCACATCATAGAAACCAATCTATTTTATCGATACCGCATATTTTACAAATTATATATGTATATAATATTTTACTTACACACACACATACACACACACACACACATATATATATATATATATATATATATATATATATATACATATGTGTATACTCAATTCAATGACAACAGACAACTTTAAGGGTCCACTGGTTATAATTTATTTCCTCAGATATATATATATATATATATATATATATATATATATATATATATATGTCTGTGTTTGTGTTTTCAAAAATATAGGATTAGTCATAAAAGTAAATACAAAATTAGCATAGCTTCGTCACTCTTAACTTAACAAAAAGCACATATCTACCATATAGAAAATTCTGCGATAAACCATCTCTAATACGTTAAAATGTAACTTTTGCTACTTCCTTAAGGATGATTTTTCTCTTAACAGTTCCACCGATTCTTTAGATAAACTCAAATATCTGATTATAATACTCAGCTTGAACAAAGAGTATCGGTTCAGATGATATTTCCTCAAAATCATTGTCCTTGTCATTCTACCTGATACCAAATAACCGCTAGGATCAGACAATGAACCAGAAATAGCATACCTTACTATTCATAATAATCCATTCACCAGCTTATATAAATAATCGAACCTCCACACAACATACATGGTTTGAAGTTCAAGCATGAAATGGACTTTCCACTACTCCGTTTTGACCTCATGGTAAAATATTTCTATTGAGCACATTTAGTCAAGACTTATTTTCAATATATATATATA
Organism: Acanthosepion esculentum; assembly: GCA_964036315.1. Classification (NCBI taxonomy): domain Eukaryota; kingdom Metazoa; phylum Mollusca; class Cephalopoda; order Sepiida; family Sepiidae; genus Acanthosepion; species Acanthosepion esculentum. The sequence goes on from OZ038477.1 coordinate 802,140, forward strand.
TATATATATATATATATATATATATATATATATATATATATATATATATATATATAATAATTTTTTCATATAGCCCAAAACAATTTACTCACTACAAAGATGCAATTTCGTTTCGGTGCATTTAGTTGCACCTTGATTGTTTGTAAGCAGGCCTCACGTGGAACATCATTTCTTTTTTTTCTATTTGTTTAAAAAAAAAATTAAGAGGGAACGTATAAGAATAAAGAAAAGATAGGAAAGGCAAAAGATGTATCAGACTGAAACAATAGTGCTTGTTGATAGCAGTTTGGTGAAAGATTGTTGAGGTGTTAAAGTGATGGCTTGACCTGAAAACTTTTAACCGACAGGCACGGTCAAGTATTTAGGTACAGCATTTCCAAGACTCCTAAGAATGAGGCGTGGGGGAGGAAAGGTAGGAATAGGAGAGAGTAAGTCGATGAAAGGGAAATGAAGGATAAGTTCAAATGATAACTTTCAAACGAAGCCAGAGCTGAATTGCGTATATTTAGGCTGAAATTATTGCTGCTAATTTTGTAATCAATGAATGTATTTTGTAGATTAATAAATTAAGAAATGGAGATTTTTCTTGGTACATTGAATACATAAGCTATTTGGGTTTTCAAAACAATAATTTGTAGTTCAGAATTTAAGATATAAGTAGAAAGGTATATATAGGTATGGGACGTTAATATAACTTTTCTAAGCAGATTTTGACATATTGTCGGACTGTATAACTTGTAGAATAAGTATGGATGTAAATCAATTTATCTGATATTATTACTAGTATTATATATGTGCAAAAAACATTTTAAGAATCATAATCTAAGATAGATTAATAGAAAGGTATATACAAGGATAGAAAGTATATCAAAAGAAGTGAGTTATAATTGTTAACGTTTACGGTTATGGATTTGAAAGTTTAGTAAGATTGTAATGTTAGATCTTTAATATGCCTACAGAAAACAGTGGTTTCAAATCTTTGATTTAATAATTGGCTGAAGTTCAAAAGTTTAATAATACATATTTTCCTGCAAACATAAAAAACAAGGTTCGTTCAAAGATTTGCAATTTCTGGCTTGTTTTTAGGATTTTCAATTTAAACTAGGTGTTTTGCTTTCCTCCTTCATTTTCATCCTTCAATCGATTTCGACATTTCGCTGAAGAATATTCCCATCGCAAGCAAACTGGAGTACCTTCAAAAGCTAGTCGCAAAACTGAAGACTTAATCAGGAGAATGAGATGGAGAGCCTACTTCTTCCTTAACGACAGGAAAAATCAAGAAATCACCAATAATATGGAGACATATGGAGTTGAAAATTTAAAAACAGCACCTCTCATCGACCAACTACAACAAATTGAAATTGATCTTTTTGATATCATGAATAATATTAGCGTCTCCAAAAACAAGGACAAATTTCAAAAACACTTAGGCACGGTGGTCCGAGAAATCAGCCACTCAAACCAAATATTTATAAAGTCGGATAAGACTACAAATTATTATAAGCGCGATCCAAAGGATTACAATACCTTGGTTAAAAAGGATTTAACGAAGAGTTACAAGAAGGTAGATACAGGTAATTATAAGTACAATCTCAATGCACATAATGATGTTAGCTTAAATAATATAGGGATTTATAGGGATGATGGCTTCATGGTAGTTAAAATTTCTACCGGTAGTAAGGTAGACTAGTTGAGGAAATTGATTCAAAGAGTGTTTAAATTTTTACACCGCAAAGTTAATATTTTTTCTAACATTAAAAATGTGGATTTCTTAGATGTAATCTTAAACTTAGCCCTAAATAATTTCCAACCTTTCTTGAAAAATAACGCTAACACCATTTACATAAACCCTAATTCCAATCAACTAGTGCCGGTTATTAAGAATATTCAATCTTACGTTGAACGTCGTATCAATTAGCACACTTCTACCAAAGAAATATTCGATAAAAACAAAATTGTTTATAGCAAAACACTTACCTTCAACGACTACAGAGCTTCCGAAATTAAATATAGGGAAAATTATAGTTATTCTAGAAAGAACAGTAGAGAAAGGAAAATAATTTGGTATACATCTCCCTTCAACAAATTTGTCCGTATAAAATTGGGGTACAAATGTTTAAATCTAATTAACAAACAATTTTCCACAAATAGTAAATTAAGTCAAATCTTGAACCGCAATACACTAAAAATTAGTTATAACTTGTCTAGAAATCTAGATATAATTACAAAAACACACAGCAACAGAATACTGAAACTTTATAACGAGAGTCAAACGAAACCCAAACACAAATTCTAATATACCCCAGGTAACCGAGCTATGTAATTGCAGAACCCCCCATGAATGTTCATTATTAAACAGGCGCCTAACGAAACCCATTGTATATATGTGCAATATATCATCAACTGAGAACCACAAGGATAGTAAATTGTATGTGGGGTTCACTAGAAGGCGTCTTAAGGATCAATATTACAATCACATATCCTCTTTTACTAATACAAGCAAACGCAATATGGCATCACTTTCTAAATACTTTTGGAAAATGAAGGAGGAAAGGAAAACAAATAAGGTTAAATGGAAAAATATAAAACAAACCAGAACTTGCAAATCTTTGCACGAACTTTTTTTATTTTTGTAGGAAAAAATATGTATTATTGAACTTTTGAACAACCGTCAATTATTAGATCAAAAATTTGAAACCAAGTTTTCTGTAGGCATATTAAAGATCTAACATTACAATCTTACTAAACTTTCAAATCCAGAACCTTTAAAGTTTACAATTATAACTCACCTTTTTTATTGCTGTGAACGTTAGAAATTATGTATTACTTTCGTTCTCATTACATTCGGATATATATATATATATATATATATATATATATATATATATATATATATTCAACGATATAAAAACGCTACAGAAGATTAGTAATGGATTTTACTGATGCTATCAGAGTAGAATTCTATTTAATGTTCTGGTAGGTATGCACTCTTTGATGCTTAACAAATCGAAATGCTGATTAAAAATGGTGCCGCCCAGACGACACGGGACATCACAGGGATATGAAGATGGAAATAAACACCAAGACAGTCGAGCACCAAATTACAAAAAATGGTTTCGGAGGATTGAGCATTCTTTCGGTTAATAAATTAGTTCTTTGAAAATAAATATTTAACATTTTTCAACCAGTGGGTCGTGTTCCCACCAACAATAAAACAAGCATGCTTCGTGATTCCTTTGAATGAGATTGAAGCCAAAGAAAATTAAAATATGTTTCCTTACTCATTCATCCGTCTTCCACAACAAGCTACGTGACACCCTTTCCGTCTCACTTTCTTCCTTGCCTCTTTTGTCTGTCTCTCTCTCTATCTCTCTCTCTCACACACACACACACACACACACACACACACACACACACACACACACACACGAAGAAACCATATTTCTTTTCATCTCAACAAACAACCACAAACATGAAGTGTAAAAACTTTAACACTCATACATGCTAAGAAAAATTTAGTTGTAAAATACACGAAAATAAAAATATCTTATATTTTTATATTTAAACACTTTTTCGCTTTTTTCTTTGTTAGGGGTTGATTCAAATCTGCAACCCTCCACATACCTCATATCATCATTGTAAGGCATTTTAAATCACATATATACCACCCTCTGCTCAAACACGCACACAAAAATAAACAAGCCAATTTTTTAAAAGAACGATCACAAGCCATATAAAAATGAATTGTTTACAAAATGGTGGAAAGTTAAAAGATCCTGAAGAAAACGAAATGAATCACCGATAATCACCTCAAAAGTCAACTCACATTCAAAGAAGGTGGATGCTGTGTAGCGCATAGGAGGGAATGGCGTTGTGCATTAAAGGGTCCTTCTGTAAAATCAGACGAGTACTGTTCACATTTTGTCCGCTTAAAGGAAATTGATAAAAAGATTCCGGAATTGGCCAATCAGAAGTATGTCATTTTCCATTAGGACAACGCCATATCTCACATCTCTTTGTAGTCTCAGCAGAAATTGGAATAGCTTGGCTGGAATGTCCTACTACACTCAAGTTGCACCTTCGGTTTTGCACTTATTTTGATCGACGCAAAATTGTCTTAAAGGGAAGGAATATACGAAATTTAGTTCCAATTTAATATTTATTCTTGGAACAGTAAGTATCGTTTAAAACCTATCGAAGGACATAATATATACTCCAAAAGAATATATCCCATAGGAAATATACAGCAATTAATTCATTTGTTTATTGCTCATATGGAAATACCCTTTGATAGACACTAAATTCCGAGGTAATGTAATCTATCCTGTCGATCTCGTCTCCAGTCGCTTTATTACCGCCGTGACGTGGCTTCTCTCTGTCTTTTCTACAACTATTTTCATAGCAACTGCTCTGCCAACCTTTTTTTTCCCTGGTTAGCCGACTATAGGAATTTAAGTGTCCTACTAGATTGGCAATTATCTTGTTGAAATAGCTAAATGCAATCGCCAATTCTACTGCAGCAGTTTCTTTTCTCGCTTTTTCTACCCATGGAACTAACTTCCGTATTCTTGCTTCCCTGACAGTTTAAATTCTCAAGAATTTAAATGCAACGTCTATCGTCGTTTTCTGTTTTCTTGAATGCACTTCATTTTTTGTCCTTCTCTCAACCCTTCCTATTCACATTTTTCCTTTTTTTTCCTTTCACTTTCACACCCTGCGCACGAGTGTCATTATTACCTTACTTGGAGTAAAAGGAGTAAATAAAAAGAAACTTGGTAACCTTCAGTCTATGGAAAGAGAAACAGTTGAATACTCCTCCTCCTACTACTGCTAATAATAATAATAATAATAATAATAATAATAATAATAATAATAATAATATGCAAAAGAAGTTCATATGGCTGCACAGATCAAATAAAGATAAACAAGATGATCCTGGAAAATTGCAGGATGTAGAATGTAGAAATTTTAGCGCAGCGTGGATTGATTATCGTAAAGCCTTTAATAGTGTGCCACACTCTTGGATCCTTAAGTCTTTGGATGATGATATGTGTCAAAGAACATGAAAATAGTAAGTGCCTTTATTCCGTAATAAAAGAAGCCAAAAAGTTCAAAATGGAGTTTCAAATGGATGCACATCTAAAGCATAATACACCTATTGAAGCTGTAAAATACATAAAAAGAAAGCAAAAACAAATGCAACCGACCGGGTACAGAAACAATAGCATGCCCAATACTCTGCCCGCACCAAACAAGCTGATGTAGACAAACCCCGTACCCATCAGTGACTAAGTAGTGCCGGCTTAAAAAATGAAACAGGAGGTTTTATCCTCGCTGCACAGGATCAGTGCTTGTTAACTAGAAATTATCAAGCACATATACTAAAATACAGTGTTAGCCCAAAATGCAGGTTCTGTGATAAGTACCCAGAAACAATCATCTTTAATTTAAATCTGAATTTAAAACCCGGCATGACAGAGTTGGCCAATATCTGCACTTGAAAACCTGCAACTTCTACAGGAAGGAAACTGGTATGAACACCACCCAGATCCGGTGATGGAGATAGGACCTGTTACAATTTTATGGGACTGCACAATACACACAGACAGAACAACCAAAGCTAACCACCCAGACATTGTTATTAGAGATCGCACACAAAAAGTGCCTCCTTATTGATATGGCAGTACCTGCAGACTGCAATGTATCTTTCAAGATCTTCAAAAAGCTATCAAAATACAAGGACCTTGAAATCGAAAGCTCAAAAATGTGGCACATGGGAACATCAACAATCCCCGTTGTAGTTGGAGCCCTTGGATTGGTTGGAAAAGATTCTAGTAGACTAATTGAAGGGATTTCTGGAAGCCCATGCCTTAAAGAAATACAAAAAATGTTTCGCACGAGTGCAGCCCATACCTTACGAAGGACTTTGTCAATGTAATTTTTTTTTCAGTGGAAAATGTCATGATGCCATTTCTAACATTAGGTCCCTAGGCGGGACTCGGAAAGAAATGTGTACACATCAGAAATGTAACTATATTTCTGAGATGAGGTATTATGTACATTATTTACATTATTGAGACTATTGTCCTCGTCTTTGTCGCCATATTTATTATAACGTTTCGGCCGTTGTACGCTCCGGCCTTCTTCAGGTAGTTTGAATGTCGAACTGAACCCTTTATTTCGCTCACTGGGGTAGACTGTTCTAGTTCTACGTGCCATATTTAATGGATGTCAGTTATCAGTTATCTCCTGTTAATTTCCCTCTGAACGTTCTCCACTGTCTTGGCCGGCTATTGAACTCACACTCTTTGGGTCCTGTCACTGGATCTAACCAACGCCATTATCCACAGTGAATAAATTGTTGTAATAAATATGGCGATAAATAGTTGTAATAAATTTGGCGACAAAGATGAGGACAATAGCCCAAATAATGTAAATACTGTACATCAGAAATCAAAGGAAATAATAATAATAATAATAATAATAATAATAATAATAATAAAACATTCATTTGTACAGGTCCTTAATGCCGTCTGATTTTCTCAATGTAAAAGGAAACATTTTCTTTACTTGTTGCCTTGTTGGCATTTGCTGAATTGCATATTTTTGCATATTTGATCTGTGCTGCGTGTTTTGAAGGTGAAATTTACTTGTAAATCAAAAGTTTCTCTTGGTTTTGAACAGCTTGCGTCGAATAAATTTGAGAGATAATCAGACAGAGAGAGAGAGAGAGAGAGACGTCGAGAGAGAGGGAGAGAGAGGCAGAGAGAGAAAGATAGCGAGAGTGTTTGTGTGTGTGTGTGAGTGAAAGTCACCGAGAAGATGTTTAAATAGGGTAAAATCATTTCAATATCGATCTTCTTCTGAGAGGCCAGAATGGATAGTGTAAAAAGAAAATTGTTTCTGGTCGGGTGCTAAGAGTGAATTACCAATGGCTTACATAATGAAAGACGTATTTCAATCGTTTTCAAAAGAAAGACACAAAATGTACATGCAAACACCCACGCTAAATCTGCCAGCTATTTTAAACACTTTGAGAACAGTTTATATATCCTTGATATTATTTGATAACCACTCCAAATGAAGCTATCTAAGTGACGCTATCTACGCAAGAAACTCTCCCATGAGGTATTTAATCGGTATTGAAAAACTTGTATTTTTAGGTTGTCAGTGTGTCTGTATCAATGATTTGGCATATTTAATATTTTAACTTCGCCTATGAAAAGAAGAAATGTTCAAGCTGTGGGCGTATCCTAAGCGATAAAGCATCTGATGCTGATCTCAGAAACCGTAAGTTTAGGATTGGGATCACTGATATTAAGAACTTGGATATTGATGATGGGTAAAAAGACAGTCAAAAGTACTCAATAAACTTTCTTAAAAATTCTAATATACATTACGGTTAGTAAAATAAAGCAAACATTCCCCCTTTTTTTTTCATTTAATAAATGATGAAGGAAAAATTTACATATAAATAGTGTCGTACATGTGTGTGTGTGTGTGTGTGTGTATTCATGAATACACACACACACAGACACACACACTTATATTTAAAAATATGTGAAAGTAGGGTTATGTTTTAAATACCGAATATAATTTCAATCGAATCTACCTTTCAACTGATTTTAACATCTTAATTATTCATTCCACATTTAACTTGCTAGGGAAGGTTTGACACTAGCCAATATCTGTCATTGAAATGAATGGAGTAAATACATTTAATTTTAAACCCAGAGGCATTTATACTGAATAACAATCAATTTGCATTTACATTGTATGAAGATTACAATGATATATATTATAATAAGCGTAGATTTTTTATTGAAATCTCGTATTGTTAGTTTGGTTAAACTCTCTATATATGTGTATGTGAATGATGCTTCTGAGTTTAACTGAGAGGTTAAGTGTTGCAAAATTTGTGATGAAAATTTTACAAAGTAGAATGCAGTAATAAGCTGTTGATAAGAAAATTAAACGGTTTGTGTCAAATAATAAAGTCACATTAAACTTGTGTAAATTAAGTTCGAATAAATTTGTGTTCCTTTAGGTAGGCACCAGAGAAATTGGCGCTAAAAATTTTAACTTGATCACGCAATGAAAAAATGTGTGCGTGGTTGGATAGCAAAGCCTACTTGTATGTTTGTTGACCAATTAGAACTCGAATATTAAAAAAAAATATGTACGAAATTGGATCTATTCAAAACATCGCTGTGATCCACTTTTGAACTGAAATGGAATTAGCTATTTTTAGTAATTCGTAAAGATGTCGAATTAGGATACTAGAATACCTGCCACATTGATGTCTAACATGATCATCGCAAAACATCCTTGAATGATTCAGTTGTAACTTGAACGAACATTCATTTTGTCTTCATTAGATTTATTTTTGTGAGTATTCGGGTATTTTTTTTTTCGATAACTAACTGACTTTTCTCAGTTTTCCGCAATTTGGACATGAATTGTTAGTCTGCTATTTCGTAGTTCGTCGGTGCTCGTGTATGATGACTTCGCACATGACTTAATTTTCTTGCGTTGCTAAAGCAAATCCTACCAGAAACTTAATAGTCTGTCATTTTTATGTACTGAATTTTCCTTTTAGAACGCCCTTTCCATTATGAACTGTTTGCAGCAAGGCAGGGAGTATCATTTGCATGTTATTCCCAATCATGTATACTGATGTTTGCATGATCAGTGATTCATTCAAGCCATATTTATAATGATTCTTTGGGTCATAGGATGGTGGCTTTCCATTGGTAATGTAACACTATTTAGGAACGGAAGGGTTAGTTAATCAATTAATTAACCACAGAAGTTAATTACGGGGATACTTAAACCGATAGATATAACGAAAGACATACTGAGCGATTACTTACACCGATAGATATAACGAAAGACATACGGAGCGATTACTTACACCGATAGATATAACGAAAGACATACTGAGCGATTACTTACACCGATAGATATAGCGAAAGACATACTGAGCGATTACTTAAACCGATAGATATAACGAAAGACATACTGAGCGATATTCTTTTTGTTTTGTTGTTTTCCCAAACAGAGTATCGGTGAAAAAAAAAAGATTTTTTGTTTTGTCATTTTTCAAGTGCGATTCAAGATAACCACTTTACTTTCTCGTGGAAGTGTGATATGTCAAATTATCTGCGAGGACAAAAGAAGGAAAAAGAGAAAGAGGAGAAAGAAACAGAGGGACAGGACTTAACATCTTAGATGATAAGAGAAGGAAAGAATGCCACCCACGAAAATTCTGATGGTCATTGTCGTGAAAATTAGTTGAGGGATACCAGAGCTCTGGGCAGATAAAACATTGGCTGTTATCAGTAGTTGATGGGTCGTCTGCCAACCGCACGCAGAGCCCTAGAATGAGACCGCCTGGACAGGACATCTGCATTTTGTTTAAGTTCGTTTGTGATAACGAAGGCTATGTTAGGGTATTTTAATTAACCCAGTTTCGCCAAGAAGAATTGTCCATGTTAACGGAGAAATTGGGTTGAAAAAAAAACATATCCCGTGAAGTTGGATAAAAACTGAGATTATCAGTTGACGCCTATTGGCCGAATAGCCAGGCGGAGATGATCATGTGACGCAGAGAGGAGGCCTGCCACCGCCCATTGAGAGGATAGGTATGAGATGTTACTGCGAGGAAGTGGGAAAACCGTTGACGCCTTCTAAAGTATGGTGAGATACCCATATGAGAGCAGAAGAGGGTGGGAGTGGAATAAGATTTCCAATAACGGAAAATGATAATTATTTTTGGCCGAAAACAAAGAAGATCTTTATTGGGGATTTGAAATCAACGTGGTGGCCACACCACGTCCGACCCCACGCCAGGTTTTGATCGGCGTCCATATAAGCAAACATCTACGGGTGTTTCGTTGGGAGTTCGCAGAGTAGAGCAGAGTTCGTCGAGGAGAATCGAGCTGAGGGAGTTCGCAGAATAGAGCTGAGTTCGCAGAGTAGAGCTGAGTTCGTCGAGGAAAGTCGAGACAGAGAGACGCGCCTCGCACAGGTGACTGCACGATTCCATGCCTTCCGACTTAGACTTCTAACCAAGAACAAATTTGTTGAAGACCGACTTTAGATTTCCCACCAAAACAAGTTTCCGAATTAGACTTCTAACCAAGAACAAATTATAGAAGTCTGACTTATATTCTCCATACAGATATCCAGAACTAGTTAAGGAACGCAAAAGTGTTACAATCCACATTTTTTTTTCTTCGGGCTGGGAGAGAAAGAGAGAGACGCACTCCTGTAACTCAACAAACCGACATAAAATTAATCACTATTCCTAACTAGTCGCACGCCTTGAAGTTGTTGTTTGTGCTTTTGTTTTTTTTTGTCTACATTTATTGTGCAGTATCACCTTGACCCGGATTCGGCTGGCACTACGGCCCGACGTTTGATTGATCTCGTCAACCTAAGATCAAATCACAACGTGGGTATGTTGAATCGAGATCAAAGCAGTTGCTTCGGTGACCAGGCGTTGGAAGCGAGCCCAGTACGACAAGTTGGTGCTAGAACCCAGCAAGACTTCAACCGATGTCCCAGGGTTAGCCCGTCACAAAGGACCGACGTCACATTTTGGCGTCGTGACTGAAAAAGAAGTCGGGTGTCACAAGTGCGCCGCGACCAGTACGGGTGTCACAAATGGTGCCCTGACCAGGACAGAGGAGGGTTGGGTGTCACAAATGGTGCCGTGATAACCAGGATCGGACCCTAGAGCGACCACCGCCACAGGAGTTGCAGAAAGCTTCGAAGTGAACAACGCTCGGCGTCTTAAGGACACAAACTGAGGAAATCTAGAGTGGGAGCCAAAGGACTTTGGTTAATTGTAACCATACGGTTCCAGACCCTCTAGTACGACAGCCCAGAAGCCGAGAAGAACGAATTGGAAATCGTCTGTCAGGTAGGACACTTCTTTCGGTTTTATCTCCCATTTTCGATTGTTGCTGCTCTAGCTTTGATTCCGTTTACTTGTCATTTTAAAAATGTCTGACTATGAGTCGGATAGAGTAGACGTAGGGGAGGATGGGGCTAGACAGGAGTTGCCAGCAGACTTGAGAGGATTATTGGGTGGACCAAGGGTCCCGTCGTTTAATGGTAGTAAGAGAGATTTTAAAAACTGGCTAGCAATTCTAGAGAAGAGCCGAGTAATTTACAGACTCTCGGACGTAGAGACCCTTTATCGGGCATATAGTGCCACGACAGGGAAGGCGTCTGAGTTCGCAGAGGGGCTCTTGAATGGTGAGCCCCACTTACCATGGGAAAGGTTGAAAGAACAATTAACTAGCGAATTCGCTGACGAAGGGTCAGCGATAGAGGCCATGAGGGCCCTCTTGAAGTTGACGCAGCTGCGGGATGAGACCCCTGGAGAATTGGGGACCCGAGCGGAAAAGCTGTCGTCATTAGACTTCCCAGAGGTTGTGAGAAATAACGCGGTCATGCAGGCACAGCTGGCTGATCTGTATGTTGAGGCACTCGGTGACGAGCGTATTCGCCACGATGTCTTAAAGGAAGGACCGTTAAGATTGTCGGCAGCAGTAGCGCTGGCCAAAGAGAGCCAGGGAGTCTGGGAGAAGGTAAAAAGAGGTGGGAAAATACAGGAAATAAGTCGAGGGGTCGGAAGAAAGTGGGTAAGAAGTAGAGCCCCCGCGTGGAGTCGTGGGGTCAGCCTAGAGGTGGAAGAGCCTGAGGTGTGGGAAGAGGATCCCACAAGAAGGGCTTGGTCGACAAGGCATGGGTTTTATAAGCCCACGCCGGGTCGATACGAACTAGTCTGCTGGACTTGTGGGCATGAGGACCACAGAGCGGCGGAATGTCCGACGAAGTGGGGTTTGCCCCCAGACTTCGAACAGGATAAGTGTACTAGGTGTGGGAAGAAGGGACACCTAGCCAAGTGGTGTGGATTAAGAAAAGATCACCCCAGGATTAAGAAGGAGGCTGAGCCCGTAAGACAGAACCAGGGAAAAGCCAGCGGGCCACCCCGGAAATAAGAGGGAGGGTGGCCCAGTTGAAAAGAGTAAATATAAAACACTGCACATGTGGCCAGGGGAGCCACCCAGGTAGAGGACAGGTCCCCCCAGAACCCAGAGGGTGGGTGGCCCAGTTAAAGAGAGGAAGCGTGAAATGTTGGTTGTGTGGTCAGGTGGGCCACTTTGCGGTTAACTGCCCAACGAGAAGGTGCTGGTTTTGCAGAAGACCAGGGCACCTGAAGAGGAATTGTGCCTTTAGGAACAGCCACAAGAGACTGGGAGAGGTCCAGCCGGGACCGCCCAGGTGCAGAAAACGCAGAACTCCCCCACGTGAGAATAGTGAAAATAGTTTGTTGCTACCGGCGCCTATGGCTGGGATAGCCCAGAGGTGGGAACCCAGAAAAAGGAAAGCCAAGGTATTCTCTTCGCTGACGCAAGAGAAGGAGCTGTCGTGTGGGGCAGAGATAGGGGGTAGGGCAGTGAAAGCCCTGATAGACACAGGAGCATCTGTTTCATTGCTGAAAGAGGAAGCATACAGGCGGGTGAAACGGAAGTGTAGGTTACGGGAAGCAGACATAGAGATCACGCATGCAGATGGAGCCCCCCTGGTGATAAAAGGGATGGCGAGGCTCCCTGTGAGGATTGGGAAATTAAGAAGCACCCAAAATTTTTACGTAACCCCCAACTTGTGTACGGAAGCAATCTTGGGAGAAGATTGGCTTCGGAGCCACAAGGCTCGAATAGAGTTCAACCCCACTGTGCTGATAGTGAATGGCGAGAGAACGCCATTGGGATGCCCACCGGAAGAAGATATGACAATAGTGGTGGAGGAAGATGTAGAGCTACCTCCCAGAACGGCGGTGTCGGGAAAGGGTAGGTTAATGTCAGGGGAGAAAATAAGAAAAGGAACCCTGAAATTGGTCCCTGTAGAAGGGAAGGGCCTAGAAGAAAATGAGGTAACTCTATGTGAGGTAGTAGCAGAGGCAGCTGAATTAGTGCCATTAGAATAGTGAACCGAGTCAAAGAGCTCAGTGAGTGGGAGGAAGAGGATCAGACACCCCCTCCCAACTCAGAGAGAGAGAGAGAGTAAGAGGTAGGGGAAAATTAAACCTAGACTCAAGAAGTAATGTTGAAGACCAGATCAAGGACTCGAAGGGGAAGGAAGAATCAGGTGAAAAGAGAATGGGCGGAACACACCCTGAAGAGAAATTAAAACATTAAGGGAAGGTTAGAGGAACTAACTCGGAAGATGAGATTGAGAGTAATGGAGAAGTCCAAATCTCAATTGAATAATTAGGTGTCGTCAGATAACGACCCTGGCTCATCCAAAACCTACTGTCTGACTGTGGTGGATGTGGATGGAGGGTATGGGGGCGCGAATTGCACCTCACGGAGGACGGAAGAAAGTTAGTGGCATGGTTAACTGGCCAGCTATAGTGCCATTGAGTACGATCCTTGGAGGGGACCGCGCGAACCTGTCCGGGCCATTCGATCTGCTAGGGTTAGTTAGGGGAGGAGAGAGCTGAAGAGTTACGAGTTTAGAAAAAGTTATGGAACAGCTGAGTAAAGAATTAAGCAAGATAGAACCATAGAAGAAAAATATGAAGAGGGAGATTCCATCATAGAAATGATTGGCAGAAGATTAATCAATTGTACAGAGTTATGGGAACCGATATTGAAGGGATTCTCCAATGTTACCTTGAATAAAATACCGGCGCTGATGAAGCCGATAGAAACGATCGATATGGATCAGTTGAGGAATAAGCTAAGTGAGCTGGGTAGGGAGGATATGGCTTGGAAAGGTGATAAACAGATAAGTTGGTTAGCAATGATGGGTACATTCATAATTATCGCCATAGGCGGTGTAGCAGTATGGAAGGTTAGAAGTAGCACGAAATTAATTCGCAGTAATCAAATGAGCGTGCAGCAGCTCGAGAGGGAGATGACGAGCAGTGTTCTTTACCCATACAGAATCAACGAGAGAATTGCAGAAAAGCCGACGGAAGAAGCCAACGCAGAACCAACACGCGCGGCGGAAAAAAACCCCACAGCGGAGAGAAGAACATTTACCAAGAAGAACAAGCCATAATAACCACACACATACACCCACCGGCACACTTTAAAAATGAAAAAATTGCTTGAAAAGAACTTTATATTGCATGAAAAACAGAAGAAGATAAAAGAACTTTATATTGCATGAAAAACAGAAGAGGATAAAAGAACTTTATATTGCATGAAAAACAGAAGAAGATAAAAGAACTTTATATTGCATGAAAAACAGAAGATAAAAAAACTTTATATTGCATATAAAACAGAAGATAAAAGATCCCACGCCAGGTTTTGATCGGCGTCCATATAAGCAAACATCTACGGGTGTTTCGTTGGGAGTTCGCAGAGTAGAGCAGAGTTCGTCGAGGAGAATCGAGCAAAGGGAGTTCGCAGAGTAGAGCTGAGTTCGCAGAGTAGAGCTGAGTTCGCCGAGGAAAGTCGAGACAGAGACGCGCCTCGCACAGGTGACCGCACGATTCCATGCATTCCGACTTAGACTTCTAACCAAGAACAAATTTGTTGAAGACCGACTTTAGATTTCCCACCAAAACAAGTTTCCGAATTAGACTTCTAACCAAGAACAAATTATAGAAGTCTGACTTATATTCTCCATACAGATATCCAGAACTAGTTAAGGAACGCAAAAGTGTTACAATCCACATTTTTTTTTCTTCGGGCTGGGAGAGAAAGAGAGAGACGCACTCCTGTAACTCAACAAACCGACATAAAATTAATCACTATTCCTAACTAGTCGCACGCCTTGAAGTTGTTGTTTGTGCTTTTGTTTTTTTTTGTCTACATTTATTGTGCAGTATCACCTTGACCCGGATTCGGCTGGCACTACGGCCCGACGTTTGATTGATCTCGTCAACCTAAGATCAAATCACAACGTGGGTATGTTGAATCGAGATCAAAGCAGTTGCTTCGGTGACCAGGCGTTGGAAGCGAGCCCAGTACGACAAGTTGGTGCTAGAACCCAGCAAGACTTCAACCGATGTCCCAGGGTTAGCCCGTCACAAAGGACCGACGTCACATTTTGGCGTCGTGACTGAAAAAGAAGTCGGGTGTCACAAGTGCGCCGCGACCAGTACGGGTGTCACAAATGGTGCCCTGACCAGGACAGAGGAGGGTTGGGTGTCACAGTAAAATTTCCCCAAAAAAGCTGCGGAGAAATCTTTCTATCACTCAATCGGGAAACGATTACACGAACGCAAAATACAGAGTGCGATGGATAAACTGTCGTCTAAATTACGCAAAAATGAAAATAACACAGACATCTCATTTTAACAAATATAACAAAATTACACATCTTGAAATACTGAAGAGTAAATGTATTCCATAAAATCACCACTGGTTTCACGCACAGGCTCCAGAGGACTCTGGAAACTCCTGTAACTGTTCTGGACAGTCTCCTTGATTAAGTTGGTGAATGCTGCCATAATCCTTGCCTTCATTTTATCTTTAGTGTGACAAGTAATTTTGCTGGTATTTTGCTCAACTGCAGATTGTCTCCCTAACACTCGGAAACGTTAGTATTGGAGCTTCCAGCTCGAATGCTAAGCAGTAAAACATGTCGTTTCCAAATTTCTTGCGGAGTGAATCGGGTCACAGTGGTCTTTTCCCCACAGACGGTGCCCAACTGACTCTACTAAACTGTGCAGTGGACAGAATAATAAAAAACAACAAAAAACAACGCGCATGCGCGAAATTAAAAATATAAAAATGGCGACATCGCACACTGTATGTTTGAGCATTGTTGCTTCGATGCATTTGACACGACTTTACTTATACGTCGCTGACATATATTCACTAGTTGATTCTCTTTCTATGTCCCTCTTTCTCTCTCGCTCTCTGTATATATATATATATATATATATATATATATATATATATATATATATATATATATATATATATAAGGTGCCCCAAAATCTTTTACCAATTTTTATAAAGAAAATTAAAGATGCATATTTAAAGTCTTAAATGTATTTATTCATCGAAATATCACATTCTATGACCTTCTTCCAACTGTTCAACTACTGAGTAATGCCATTTTTGTAAAAGTCCTTAGTTTTACTTTGGAAAAAGTTTTGCACTTCCATTTTCATGTTATCTTCATTATTAAATGTCCTGTTCTTCATATGATTATCGAAGCCTAAAACAAGTGAGAATCTGTTGGGGAGAGGTCTGGTGAATATGGTGGATGAAGCATAATCTCCCACTTTAGCTCTGCTATCTTGACAAGGGTCATTTTTGCAACGTGTGGGTGAGCATTGTCCTGGAGAAACAAAACTTGTTTTCTGCTTACTAATGCAGGCTGTTTCTTCAATAAATTTTCCTGAACTCGTTCAAGTTACACGCAATATTTGTTAGCAGTAATGGTTTCAACCGTTTTTAAAAACTCATAGTGAATTATTCCTTGACATGTCCACCAAAGACACAGCAATTTTTTTTTAGTAGTGGTGCATTTGAGGTTTGTGGCATAGGATCACCTGGCGATAACCAATGATGTTTCCTCTTGTATACATGATCCACTGTTCATCACATGTCATAATTCGATCAAAAATGGGTTCTTTTGTTAGTGTACTGCGAAGAGAAGAGCATATGGTAAGCCTCTGCAGTTTTTTTGCTGGTGTTAAGTCATATGGCACCCATTTGCTTAATTTCCATTTCTTCCCCAGCAAATGCAGTCTTATAGTTTCATCGCTTACATTAAACCTCGAAGCCAATTCATGACATGTTAAACCTGAATCTGATTCTATGGCTGCCTTTAAATCCTCATTGTTTAGGAATATTGGTCTTCCAGCTCGATGTTCATCTTCGAGGGTTTCATTGCCAAAACGAAACTTCTGAAACCAATTATGTGCAGTTCATTCACTTACTGCACCTTCACCAAACGGTGTACATAGCTTACGAGAACCACATGATGCACTTGTAACAAATTTAAACTCATACAACAGACAAGCACGAATTACCAATTTTTTTTGAGGGCTCTGAAATGAGAAATAAAATGATATTAGTTATGTAATAAAAAATAACAGAATAATTAAAAAATGTACTTGTCAATACAAGTTGCTCCCTGTATACTTATGCTTGTTAGTAACTAAAGAGCTGGGCCAGAAATAAGTTAACAAAAGTCGGCAAAAACGTTTTTGGGCACCTGACACACACACACACACACACACACACACACACACACACACACACACACACACACACATATATATATATATATATATATATATATATATATATATATATATATATATACACGTATGTGTGTAAAAAGGGTTTGTTAATATCTACGTAATCAGTTTTAATTTTATTAGCTTTATATAATACGTCTATGTTGTCGCCCATTTGGATTAAATGTATGCAGAAACAGTCAAAAGTTAATAAAAATATCAATGCATCAGAGAAAACTCAAAAGTCTAAATACACGCACATACACACAAACACAAGCAAAAGCACACACACACATACACACACATTTTGAGGTCAATTGTTTTAAATTTTTTATAATATATGATGAGCTACATTTATTAATGATTATTTATATTATTTATATTATTCGACTGTTATCCTCATCTTCATTGCCATATTCACGACGTTTCAGCCTTTATACACCACGGCCTTCTTCAGGTAATTAGAATTTCGAACTGTAGTCTTTATTTCGTCCAGCGGAATAGTTGCATGTGCCATGCCTCTTCTTGATGTCTCGGTTATTTCCCATTAACTCAACTCTCCAAATATTTTGTTTCACCACTGCTGTAGCTTGGTACTGAACTCACAACATTTTGGGTTTAGTCACTGGATCTAACCAATATCTTTATCCACTGTTCACATGGCCTAGTAGATAAAGATAAAGACTTGGAAGGTGGAACTCGAACAATTTACCCCAGTGGACGAAATAAAGGGTTCGTTTCGAAATTCCAATCATAATGAAGGGTGCCGGAGCGTATAACTGCCGAAATTTTATGAATATGGCGATGAAGATGAAGATAACAGTCCGAATAATGTAAATAATCATAATACTTCATCTCAGAGATATAGACAGATATTAATGGGTTTAACATTTCTACCTATTATGTTTCTGAGTATAGTTTCATCCTGTTTTTAATTATTTGGTTGCAATAATATAAGTTAATAGAATTATGTTTATTTTAACGTGCATTATTATGGCTAAAATTATTATTAATATTATCAATTTTGTTAGTGGTATTATTAAGTCTATTTAGATACATTTTAATATGTTCATCAATGACTGAATTAGGTTATCTATTATTAATGAATGTTTATTTAATGTTATGCATTGTTTTTTATAAAATATGATTTTGGAAAAAATATCTTTGGATTAAGTTATTTTTTATAACAGCTAACATATATTGTTATATCATTCACTATTATAATTAAGAAGACATGAGTTAATGCTAGTAGGTTTCCTATATAGAGAAGTAGTAAATGTATGTGTTCTGAAATCAATAAATATATCAAGGAATGGAATTTTATTATTAATGTTGAGTTTTAGTGTAAATTTGAAGATTGAGTGACTTTCAAATTTATTTTTAAGTTGTGTAATTTGATCAATAGTTTTAGCTAAAATGAAAATGTCATCTATGTATCTTACATATATAGGGGTTTATTAGTGTCATTAATTATTTTTTCTAAATGTACCATATAATAATTAGAAATAAAGGGGGCTAAAGGGGATCCCATCGTGATACCGTCTATTTGAGTATAAATATTGCATAGGGGGGGGGGTCATTAAAAAGTATTTGAGTGGTACATGCTAATAATATTTTTTTAAATAGTGGGTTTAATATTGATGGGTGGGGGAGAAGTGTGATTGTATACATCAAGGATAATGAAGTCTAGCCACTCCCCATAACCATATATATTCTAAAACTACAATACCCAGGGTACTTAGATAAGTATATATCATTTCGTTCAAAGGGGTTTCCCGCTGGGGATACAGCCTTACCCAGACACTGAAATTTTTCCCTTTGATATAAATAAAATTTGTATTTGAACAAGGGAATGACTCCTAGCGTAGTTGGGTAAGTATATTCCATTTTGATCAAAGGGGTCTCTGGAGCAACAAAGCAGCCACTGTTTTTTCCCTTTAATTTAAATTAAATTTACATTTCAGCAAGGGAATGACTCCTATCCAGAATATAGAATGAGAAAGCCAGAAGATGGAGGTCACATTGTCAAGATCACAATAAGACAATATGGACGTCAAGGTGAACAAGAAATCACCAATCAGTGGGTAGTGCCTTACAATACATATGTTTGCAACAATTCAAGTTTCATATCAATGTTGTAATCTGCTCATCAGTTCTTTCAATCAAGTATTACATCAAATAAATATCAAACGGTTCAGATCAAACTGTTTTTGTATCTCCTCACAATTGATTTTTTCCCCTTGGTTTAAAATTGAACAAGGGAATGAATCCTATCCAAAATATATGAGGAGAAAGCCAGAAGACAGAAAACCCATCGGCAAGTAATAATGAAATGCATCATTTTTCTCCACAAATTGTAACAATGATTTAAAATCAATCATCATTTTCTTACTTTCTAACTATTTGTCGGGTAAGTCGCAATTGTCCTGGTAGATTTGGTAGTTCTCTTCTCCTATCCCTTAGTGAAGCAAAGGCAGTTTTTATCGACGCGTTTCCCTCACCAAAGAAAGGGATAGTAATATTGTACTGCTCAATCCCTACTGGACTATGAACTTTACAGTGTGAAGATCCGCCATTCGGACTAAGTTAAAACTTAAATATTTTATTTTTTATTTTTTTAGATTTATTTAGATAGGCCGTCCAATCACCGGTCCATACTCTTCTTTGGTGAGGAGTAGAGGTTCATCCCTTGTCCCTGTTGAATAAGGGATTCGCGCTTCCTTTCAATTTTTGGAGCCCGAAAACTAGCGTAGCGATTTAAGAGGCTGTTCTGATCAACAGTTGCATGATATCGGGATTCTTGCAGTGCTATGTCATGCATGAATTAGTGCCCCTGCAAGCACATCCGGTGGGCAACTTCGAGGCCACACTATTTTGCAATCTGCACGAGATTCCTTCTGCTCATGTTACATTTGATGACCGACGGCTACTACTACACTAGGCCTTTCCTTACCAAAATAACACATCATGACTACAAAAATCAAAAGATATGAATTTAACCAGGTCAACAAAAATTCCTTTTAAACCCTAAGCCTGACCTTCTCCAACATTCGTGATATTCGTACCAACTTCTACAGTGTGGAACCGTTCCTCTTCGAAAAGTCTCCGGACATCTTAGCTCTCTGTGAAACTAACCTTCCTCTGATTTCTCGATTCCTGGCTACCTTCCTCTGCTTAGAAAGAACTCGTGCATGGCCTGGGAGTTTATTTCCGCGAACATTTCCCAGTAGCTCTCTCTCTCTCTTTCTCTCTCCCTCTCTCTCTCTCCCTCTCTTGATCATTCGTACACGTGTCTCTGTCTCTCTATATTTAATTCAGTATGCTATACCTTATTTCTCTACCGTTTCCCTTCCTCTCAAGACAGTTGCGTGCTAGACAGTATTTCTGATAATATATACATCTCCCTACACCCGTCTGCTAACATATTCGTGTTCGGTGATTTTAACGCCCACCACGCCAGGTGGTTGACCTCACTGGCATCCACACACTGAACTTTTCAATCACTAAATCCCTCACGCAAGTGGTTGACTTTCTTACGCGTTTCCCCAGTAACCCTGACGGAAAGGCTTCTCTTCTCGATCTCTTTTTCCTCTATCCCTGACTCTTGTCTCACAACGCAGCTCTGCCCCCTTGGCAATTGATGCAGTAGTGTCTGTAAACGTTTCCTTTCACTCCCTCATCAGACATGAACCGCCTACCAATAGAATATCTTTCTGTTATCAACGAGCAGACTGGGACTTGTTCCGTGATTTCCTTCGTGACATCCCTTCGAAAGAACTTTTCAAACATCCCGTTCAAAAATGCGCATCTGGTGTTTTCTCCTGGATGAGAGCCGGCATCGATGGTTACATTCCATCTAGAAAATATCAAGTTAAACCGCATTCATCTCCTCGGTTCTCCTCTCCTCGTTCAACCGCTATAGCCCACAGGAAGCACAAACGTCTTTTTGTCTCTGCCCGTAGGCGTGTCCTCAAGGAAGCAAAGTTACTACTTGATGATAGTCTCTAGAACCGAATTGCGGTTCTAGAGATTATTGCCGGCTCTGCAAGAGTCTGCTGAAGAACAGCAAATCCTCAATTCATCGTCTATTCAATCAATTCGAAGTCCTGATATCTACAGCAGATATGGCTAAATGCTTTGCTTGTAAATACTCTTCCAACTCAACACTCGACTCATCTGGAGTGACCAAACATGATTTCCCACCCTAGGACTGAGGCTATTATGAATGATAACATAACTCCGTCGATGGTCTCGGACATTATTTCTAAATTAGACTCCCATAAGGCAAGTAACAGCATACTAGCCGTGGTCCTAAAGAAATGTACTCCCCAGTGGGCTCCAATTTTCTTCAAATTAAACATCTATTGCCTCAGAGCTCCCTGCTTTCCAGCTTGCTGGAAGTCCTCCACTATCGTCCCTATCTTTAAGAACTCTTGAGAACCTTCTGATTCCTCTAACTACCGCGCTACCAATTTTTGGCAGTCTTCGAGGCCTTAATTACCGCTCACGGTCTAGTGTGTGACAAATAATAATTGTCCGCCGTTTTTCCCGGTCTACTGCTGACGTGCTTACGGCCATAATTGAATATATATATATATATATATATATATATATATATATATATATATATATATATATATATATTAAGCTCTCGATAATAGAAGGCGTTTGACATGGTTTGGCATGTTGGTCTTCTATGTAAGCTTCAGGGTGACGGTATTACAGGGGGTATACTTGATTTAATCCAACCATTCCTATGTAATCGGGTAATGAAGTTCGTCCTGAACACGCTCTCTTCTAGTTCCTAACGCGCGAGTGTGGTTCCCAAGGGTTTATCCTGGGTCCTACACTGTTTCTGATGTTTATCAATAATCTATGTGATATTATCACTTCCCAAATAGGCATCTATGCAGAGGACACTACTATTTACTCCTGTCTCAATAGTAAGTCCAGAAGCGTTGAAAAATTTAACCTGTCCGCTGTTCTCGAATAGGACCTCCAATCAGTCGTTGACTGGGGCAAGAAATGGCTTGTAATTTTTAATGCCTCCAAAACTAAACTGTTTTTATTTAACCACCATAGAGAAACGAATCTGCCTCACCATCATCATGGTTGATGCTCGTCTCCATGAGAGCGTGTCAATGTGCCTTCTTGGCCTCACGTTTCAACAGACTTGAAGTGGAACAACTACTTTGAATCAATAGTTGTATCTACCTCAAGGAAAGTTGGTTCACTCTTTGGTGCAAGAAGATATTTCTCGTCAGAGTCGATCTCATAAATCTATCATTCGTCCTTGCACTGAATACTGTTGCCATATCTGGTCTCTGTGCACCTATCTTTCACCTGGAGGTTCTCAACAAAATCCAAAGAAGGATCTGTAATGTAATCGTTCCTGAATTGGCTTCTCGACTTCAGACACTCTCTCAGACGTTATATGACTTCCTTCTGTCTTTACTATACATATTTTCATGGCTACTGCTCTGACGAGATTTTCCCTGTTGCACTGGGCACATGAATTTAAGCGTGCTACTAGATTGGCGTCTAGCTCCCAAACATTTACTGTTGAATTAGTTAATTGTAACCGCTACTTCTACTCCAACAGTTTCTTTTCTCGTACTTCCCGACATTGGAAATACCTTCCTGTCATTGCTTCCCTGATAATTACAGTCTTCAAAAAGTTAAATGCTGCGTCAATCGACATCTTCTGTTGACTTGATCCCTCTCCTTTTTTTCCTTTCCTCAATATCCTCCTTACACCCATTCTTCATAACATTCTGCGTGCTATTCCGCTCCTGCATTGCTTGGGGTGAAATGCATATATATATATATATATATATATATATATATATATATATATATATATATATATATATATATATATATATATATATATATATATATATATATATATATTGAGAGAGAGAGAGAGAGAGAGAGAGAGAGAGAGAGAGAGATAAACTTATGTTATTGGTACCTTTCATTATGTAGGAGAATTTGAGGCTTGGCGAAAGCATCTATTCCAAAATGTTTGGAAAATCTCTTGTCATTCGTCTGATACATGTAATTACATGTTCTTAATAGGCATTCAATTCGTCGGATCACCAGAATGAGTATCGAGCCAGTTTTGAGAAACCTCGTATAGTCTGTATTATCCAGCTTGAATGCCCATCATTGTTTACATGCATAGAGCACAAATCCCCATTAAGCTATACAAGCATTAAGGGACCAATCTAACTCCTGCCTTGGTAGCATATTCAATACTATTATGAAACCATAACCAGCCTGGACTGTGCCTTATTGACAAATGATATCCATAGACTCATAGGAACAGTCTCACCCCAAGTCTACTATCAGCCTGAAACAGCTAGAACCATCGCTCATCGGGACGAAACAAACGATGTCAATTCTCTAGAGTTAAATTAGGGACATCAAAAGCCCATGTAAAGTGCTGGATTCAGTGACGTGCCTATTAACGGGATTACTCTGGATGAGTTTCTGTTCCTACATCATATAGAAGCAAAAGAAAACAGGACTGAACTGCTGGATATATGCCTGGTGGATGTGATTTGAGTTTGTATTACTTGTTTGTTACCATAGAATATTCTTACTATAGTCTTGTGGTCGCCGTTTTTAGTGACCTGTGGTGGGAAGCAGTACTGTCCACAGCAGGTGGTAATGCTTTTCCATGTACACATGTGTTGCCGTGATCTGCAGATGACAAATGTCCCCACACTATCAAATATATGTTTTTCAGTAGCTAACATGCCCCATTCGAACACCAATAATCCATGCCATGCCAAACCGGATTTTACAATGACTCACCAGATATCACAGCACAAATGATATCTGTCTGGAAATTTCTATGGCTTCAAGATTCGTTGGCGTCACTTACCATGCCGTGCTGCTGGTCAAACTTATCAGAAAGTTTCTTCTTTTTCAAAATTCTTTCAATGTTTGAAACCCGAAAATAGTCGGATGAGGAAGAGCTGTTGATAAGAATGAATCATCTATGAAAGGAAATTCCAAATCCTTCAAACTCTTCATCATCTACCCTTGACAGCTGAATTCTCTTGCAAAATATAATTTTATATTTTCCCTCTCCATTTTTCTTTTCAGAACAGCAAGTAGTAATCTGCGGTAATGGCAGAAAGTACTGTCATCAAAATACTTATCCCATAAAACCAAGCCAATGATATTTACTGATATTATTTCATATCTGAATTCATTCGGATGTAGTGAATATGAGTGCTGACATTGTCTGAATTATTGTTTGTCACAGTGATATAAAAAGGTTTAATAAAAAATAACAAGTCTTTTCAAAATTATAATCTCTAGATTGTTGGCAATATTGTAAAATCAACCTGGAGGTTTTTTATCAATGTATTTTCTGGTCGACATCTTAATTTCTAAAATCAACTAGGCTAACACAATCTGCATACCTAACTTTTCATGAATTATAAATCGATCACATTCACTGTATGTCTCATCTGTCACAGGGATGTTTTAGCTGAGATTTGTTGATCCGTCATAATTAGTGGAAGAACGTGATCAAAACATTTAAGAAGTTAACATCATTGAAAGCCACCCAGGTTAGGCTGTATTTTCCATCTCAAGATCTACATACTTGTTCACAACTATATATGACAGTCACCTTTCAGCAATATTTGCATGATAAACGCATGAACATGCCGAGGATTTTTCTGTTAAGAGATTTCTGGTGGCGGTAGTGGTGGTGGTGGTTGGGGTGTGTGATAGGCTTATGAATTAGCTATTCAAGTTGAGAGCGTTTAATATCAAACTGTTTTTCTGTGGTTTCTCAATGTATTGACAACGCTGCAAATTGTAAATACAGCGATTAATTCTCTGTTCAATTAGTTTTTCATGAGATGGCCAGAGGACGTCAAGGTTGTATTGCGGCCTCCTGTATATTGAACTGAACTGTTTTGACTTTCGGCTGAAGTATATGTCAGTCAAAGAAAGAAGCCTGAAGAGAATCGGAAATTGCTGCCCGTGTATGAATCCCACTCTCTTATATTCCGCAATGCAAGAAAATCGATTTAACTTCAATTAGACCTCAACGGGCGAAAACACAATTCTACTCGAACATTTAAGCACATAGAAATATCGATGAAGAAACTTATTTTGCCCCAAACAATGCAATGCATTAACCCGTTAGATATATCTTAGATGAATGCAAATCTTTCTTGGCGTCTGGTAGTAAAAATCCTATATAAAACTGGCTATTCGATGAAAACACTTGAAGACACACACACACACACACACACACACACACACACACACACACACACACACACACACATACATATGGAATTAATACGAGTAAAAATTTGTCATTTAGCTGATTGTCGTTACTTTCAGCATCCCGACTCAAGGCAAATATAAGATTTTATCAAGGCAAATATAAGAATTTTATTTTGCAATAAATGTTTATAAACAGAAGTACAAATGTTGTTAGCTTTATCCAAAACTATATATATATATATGTATATATATATATATATATATATATATATATATATATATATATATATATATATATATATATATATATATATATAAAAGTGAACATAGAAGTCAACACTTAGAGGCAACAGTCTGACGATTGCCTGACGATTGTACCAGCATGAAACAGACTGTCGCCTCTAAGTGTTGACTTCTATGTTCACTTTTATATTTACACAAGCTCTATCTCTGATATTGAGCACTTTATCCCATAAATATAGCACACTTTAAGACTATATTTCTTCATATATATATATATATATATATATATATATATATATATATATATATATATATATATATATATATATATATATATATATATATGGGGCGTCCTAGAATAAATGTAACCCAAGAATGTGACGGCCAAATATTTTATGTTTACAAACTATACAAAAAACAAATCTCTGAAAATTAGAGACTTTAGCAAATCTTTTGCTACAAACAACATGTCAGTAATTCTCTTGGCAAAGATTTTATCATCATTTATGGAATATGCTCCAAATATGCTCCGTTCTGCTGAAGACACACTTGAATTCTACGGGCGAAGTTTTCGATAGCTTTGATTTCTTGAGTGATTTCTGGTGTGGGGGTTGTTACTGTAGACTTAAGTCGTCATATACACCCACAGATAAAAATCTGGGCTTGGAAGTCAGGGAAATGCGGAATCCACTCAGGTTTGTGTTTACGGTTGATGTGTCGGTTGAGAAACTTCTGGTCCAGCCACTACAGAGAGACATTTGCTGTATGAAGTGTGGCCCCATCTTGTTGGTACCAATGATGCCCCCGCTGAATCTTAGTTGCGCCTCTGACACGACCCATGGTAGGATTTAGTGAGGTCAAGGTCCTGGCATCTTCTACCGATGGACTTATTTGGACTCCTGCCTAGTGACGGTATATATATAAAAGTTTGATACCACAGAATTTGTAAATAGTTTTGAATAGACAGAATCACATATTTTCACCATTTCACGTAACCTCATAAGAATAATCATTCGAAAATTCATGAAAGAGACAAAATTTTATAAGTGATATCAAAATATTTCTAAAATTGGCTACCACTCATTGAACTACATGATCAAATCCACCTCAAAACACCTAAGCTATATGAACTATCAAAAACTGATCCTTTCAAAAACTTTTACCATAAAATGTCTTCTTATTTCAGATACATAGACAACTCTCTACTAATATATTCACAAATTACTATTTTACCAGACCTTTTCAACAAACTTTATAGCGGCGGACCCACAACAGACTTCACCTTTCCTAGATATTCTGTTTAATAAAACAATAACGAACTCAAATTTGACGTTTACAGAAAAGCTACCTACAAGAATGAGGTGGTTAACTTTTATTCCCACAAATCTAATACGATTAAACCTTGTACAATCATAGAGCATTAAGAATCTGCAGCCTCAATGCCTAACCAAAGAAGAAAAACATATAAAGCACATTCAAAATCCTCCAATATCCTTATTAGTTCATTCAAACCGCAAGGAGAAAGGCATATAAAAAACACGACTGCGACAAAAATAACAACGCTATCCACAACAATAAACTAGACAAAAACAGATATGTAATACTACATACCAACCCCATAACACCCACTATCGAAAACAACTTATCTTATCTTGTCAACATCAAATTCCAAAACTATTAAGGAGTATTTTTGTTTTACCAGACTATGAATCATAGAACTTTGTGTCCGCTATATATTTTGTGTGACCTTTCAATCACCTGATGAATATTCAGGAACGTTGTCAAATTTTTAAAAATTGATAAACAAATGACATCCTTGTTTATGTATATAAATACGTGCAACAAAATAAATGCTACATTTGCCTTGATAAATTCCCTCAGGGGACGAAACACGTCGGCTAAGAAAATGTTTTCTTAATTGTCTTTTTATTCATATTCCAAGTATAACAGCAAAATTGTCCAAATCGTGTCACAGAATAATTGTTCATCCCATAAATTGTTCAATATCTAAGAAAAAGCCACTAGACTAATTGAGTTTCTTTTTTCCATGTTTTAGATAAGACGTTTAGACATCTTGACGCCATTTGTCGCAAGAATCATTGAAAAACACTTTGAGTTAATCAGCTAGAAAGAGAACAGGTTAAAATCGTTTTGCGCCAGCCCCACTGTCTCCCTAAATGAGAAATGGTAGGAGAAAAAATCATTCAGGCCTTCAGTTATGGTACCAACATTCATTTTCTGGTTTCAAAGTCCATACAAGAACCATCAACGGTGAATAACTTTAAAAAGAGGCAATACTGAAATTAAAACGCTCTTTTAAAGATGGATTCGAAAAGCTAAACAAATAATAAAAATTTCATTAGTAACAAAGAAATAAGTGTTGAACTGCTGATTAATATCAATTGTCTTTTATGGCAGTGAATGCTGGGCAATCTACCCAAAAATAAAGATAAAACTGGAGGCAATAGAAATGTGGTTTCTACAGAACAATGCCGAGAATTCAATGATTGGAGGGCGAAAGCAACGAAGTACTTTTAAGAAAAATGGAAAAAAAACGACATTTATATTTTGAATCATACAAGTTTGCCTCGTTAGATCAATTATTACTGACGAGTGAATTCACTACTCACTAGGTGCTCTATACTTTCGGATTTGTGCCACAACTAAGCTACGCTTCGTAAATCACTACACTCTGTTTCAGAAAAAGGGTATATTGCGAGTAAGAGGGACAGAAGAATGTAACGAACTGCCTACCTGACGAGTTTCTAGGAATGAATGGTGTAACGGTGGCTGGGTGACAAACTTTAGTAAGTGCTACAAGGAATGGGATATTGAGGAGAGCCATGATCGCCTACATTCTGAAGTAACACGGTTCTTAAAATGAAGTTCTTTTTATGACATTTCTATGAGCGTGTAAATTTTGTTATTTCTTTCTTTTTTTATACCCTTTTCATCTCTACTAAACATGTTCTTCCCCTCTGCTACTAGTTACGCCTCTTCTTCCACTCTTTCTAGATTTATGTACACGCTCAGCATTATTCTTTCCCCTTTCTTTTCATTAAATGTCGTAAAGGTGAAAGGTCAGTTGAATCGGAGTCGTTGCTATTATTATTCGTCTTTATTTGTGAGTTTATTAAATTCTATTCACTGCTATACTTGCTACTATTACTATTACTACTACTGACCTCGTCAGATCTCTCTCCCGTCGTGTCGTCACCCTGATATCTGTCAAACTTTCTTTCCGTATTAGTCGCATGTGCATACATATCATTTAAACTATTTGAGCCCGGTAAAATATTTCTATTCCCCATTTCTCATTGGACGGTACCATTTTATTCTACTCTCTTTTTATATCTATGAAGTTTCATCATCTGAATAATTGCGGTGACGGTTCCAGTCATTTTCCAGATCATCATTTCCTTCATCCCCTGATTCGTCGGAGAGTGTTACAGAGTAAGATATATCCTAAGGTGTTCAGCATAGGCTTTAACTATCGAACTTGTTAATTGATAACTGATATCGTCAGATTGCGGAACGGTATTTTCAATATTTACATAATACGGCCTCCATGTCATATTTAAATTGCTATGCTCATTGTAATTTCGAAAAAAATCTAAGTTTCCTATTTTAACGTCTATGTCCTTAGCCGAAGTAGTCTAAATTTCTATCTGCCTAGTTTTCTTCAAATTATTCCTAACTAGCTTAAATGCGCGGGGTTGCAGCGCAATATAATGGTGCTCGTCCCCGTAAGAAAGGCGATGTGGTTAGAGCTTCACACACACACACACACACACACACACACACACACACACACACACACACACACACACATTCTTCAGGCTGTGTTATGTTTTAGCTTGACTATTTATATATGCTAGCCAATGATGCATTATGCCTAGCAAGGTCTATAATATCTTGACAGTTATTCTGTGGGCGTTAACGGTTGTATTTCAAATTATTCTCGAGGCTATTGAGTGGAAATCATTTTGGATATGAATGCCGCAATTTGTAGCTATTTTATAGTGTTGATTGTTAACATTTTACTCATTTATTAATGATTATTTATCTGTTGTTGATTATAATAATTATTACAATCATCTGTGTTTATTGTGCATTCCTGGCTTATTAATTTGTTTATTATATACTTAATTTGTTCATTTATTTATGTATTTTTTTGTATTTTTCGGGACATGGTTGTCTCAGTTGTTTTAGTGTAGCCTTTGTTTAAAATGTATTAAATTATCTGAGTTGTACATATTGCATATATCCACAATTATTTCTACCCAATATATTCTAGAATAATTTGAAACATAACCGTTGCCGCCCACTCGATAACCATCAGAATACAATAGAATACAATTAGAATACAATTACCCATAACACACTATTAACTAGTATATAACTAGTCGAGTCAAAACAAAACCCACATATTATGAGCTCATTTTTATTAGCTGATTTTCGATGAGCACTTAGATTTTTGTCAGTACCGTGTAACATGAAATTCAAGAAAAGTGAAGGGTCATCTTTTTTCTGTTTCAAAGATGAATTCTATCGTATGTTCGATTTGTTTATCTTATCTATAAGGTCAGCAATGAAGATTGCACTGAAGCATGAAACAGACTGTCGCCGCTGTGTCGCTTGGCGACCCCAATGTTCACATTTATATTTATATTTATGTTTATATAAGCTCTGTTTCTGATATTGTGCGATTTTACTTCTAAATATAGCATGCCTTATAACTATATTTTTATCATATATATATATATATATATGTATATATATATATATATATATATATATATATATATATATATATATATATATATATATATATATATATATATATATATATATATATATATATATATATATATATGTATGTATATATATATTTCTTCAAACCAGTTTTGCAAAAATAAATGGAATTAATGGACAATGCAAAGGAAAAGTATAAAAACAGAAAGAAGCACGAGAATATATATATATATATATATATATATATATATATATATGTACTTTTATATACATATATATATATATATATATATATATATATATATATATATATATATATATATACTGGGGAATATTGATCAATTTCAGTGGTAAATTTCAAGAGTATTTTATCTAAACAATTAAGATATTTCTGATATATTGATGACGCTTTATTAATATATCACGGCAAAGCTATATTAGCTGACCTTATAGATAAGCTAAACAAATCGAACATACGATAGATTTCACTTTTGAAACAGAAAAAAGATGACCCTTCACTTTTCTTGAATTTCATGTTACACGGTACTGACAAAAATCTAAGTGCTCATCGAAAATCAGCTAATAAAAATGAGCTCATAATATTTTATCCACACTATTATACCCTCCACAACAAATACAGAAGAAATATAGGATTCCGTGTATGATGATACAGAATTTAGAGCCTTCAATATTTATATGAAGAAGAAAAACTCCTCCAATAGCTCAATTATATTCAACGCGAAACAAAAGGATCGTAAAATATTTCAAAATAAAACATTCTGACGAACCCAAAGATTTAATATAAATTATTATTTATATATTACTTTATCATAATTACAACTGAAAATATTTTAGTGAATATTAAAGTAACAGTTGTTACGACTATTTCTATAAGGATGAAATAATTAATAGAAAACAAAATAATAATAATAAGCTAAAATTAAGGAGGAATTTACTCTATCACTTGTTATAATTGCCGCAAGGGATAAATTGGAAAAACTTCGAGGAATTTAAATAAAATAGATGAACCCAAACGGATCTGTTAAAAAGCAATACACTCAATATGTTAGTTGCTCACCGTAATGAGTGTAAGCATAATTTTACTTTAAAAAATGCAACTCTAATTAAAAGAGAAAGTAATTCAATGAGACGAAAGTGTATAAAAGGTGATTTAATCGCTAGACTAACCACAGGAAATGTACGCTCATGTTCTTATATTTCATCTTTTTTGACAGATATTCTATTATCACATTGTTGGAAATATAATAACAAAAGTAATAATATATGAATAAAAATAAAAATAAATAAATAAAATTAGCTACAGTAAATACCCAAACAAATATGAAAAGCAATTAAATGTAAACGCTTTACATTTCAGTATGCCCTCTCCTTGCGCATGTGTAGCTGCAGTAACGTAAACGTCACTTTAGTCCGATGAAGTCGTAAAGAGCGAAACGGGTCACACGGGGAAATTCGCCATTAATTTTCCTAATTCATATATATATATATATATATATATATATATATATATATATGTGTGTGTGTGTGTGTGTGTGTGTGTGTGTGTGTGTGTGTGTGTGTGTATGTATGTATGTATATATATATATATATATATATATATATATATATATATATATGTGTGTGTGTGTGTGTGTGTTTGTGTGTGTGTATGTGTGTTTGCCTGTGTGCGTGTGGTGCAGTGTGTGGGGTGCTTGTGAAACTTCACCTGTTGACATTCAACGACATTTGCTGAATCTTGTCGAGGCCAAACTGTGTGGACAGATCTAGACGGTGAGAAATGCGTTTCGGAAGTGGTAACAATGTTGTGTGTAAAAATAAAGTCAACCACGAAAGAAACAGTGACTTGAAAATACAAGGCCACTTGGGGTGTCTGTGCAGGCGAAATATTGTTTGTTTTTTTCGCAGAAATCCTCGTCTATCAGACGATGTTATTTTATTCCTTGCATCTGTTGCAATTTCTATTGAAATAAAAAGGAGACATGTATCCTTTGTACACACGCAGACACACAGATAGACACACACATACACACACACACGCATACACACATATATTCATATTCAGAGATAGACATATGCTTGCACACAGCTTATATATATGTGTGTGTGTATGTGTGTGAGTGTGTGTAAAAGTAGACCCAGAGGTCAATATCAAATGACGGCAGCCTTTTTCATGCTCTAACGCAATCTTCAGTCCATGTTTGTTGTGTTTTGACTAGGCTATTTATATATGCTGGTCAATGGTGTATTATTGGTATTAAGGTAGATTGTGTTATCCTGACGGTTATTGGTTTCAAATTATTTTATAGGCTATAATTTGGAATAATTGTGCATCTGAATGTTGTTATTTCTAGCTATTTTTTATTTACTACTGATTACTTAATTATTCACTGTTGATTATTAATTTTACATTTATTTGTGTTTGTGCATGCATTTGCATTTTTTTTTATTTATTGTTTACTTAGTTTCTTTATATATTTACTCAGATATTTGTTTGTCATTTACTTATTTATATTTTTTGTAATTTGTTTTTTTTTTCGTTTTTAATTTCCTATATATGCTTAGAAAACAATGTACGTTTACTCCTATGTATAATTTTTATTCGTTATCCACAGTTATTACAGTGGCTTCGTATAATATATTATTTTGAAAGTAATTTCCATTTAAGTCATTCGTTCTTTATTCTGCAATTACTGGCGGGTTTGGTTTATTGGTTATCTTTCAGTTGTGTTTTATTTATTATCGTGTAATATTTTCAGTGCAACTACAGCTGATTTTTACTCTTTTTATATTGAATATCTTGCGAATAGTACTAGATGGTGAGAAGTGTTTGTGCAGGAGTGTAATGAATAATTTTCTTACGTTTGGTTTGTCGTACGGTGATGATGTTTCTTTTCCTGTAGGTTTTTACTGTGCCGTGTGGTGTATATGTGCTTCGCCGAAAATCCATTATCTTTTAGGGCGGTTTCATAATCTTTTTGGCTTCATTCGTTGGAAGAATTGTCAGATAACCTGCTGTTAATTGATTGTGCGACCTGCTTGATTATTATTAGTGGGTAGTTGGATGTTAGTATGTGTACGATAGACCCTACTACCCATAATACACCATCATATATAAATAGTCAAATAAAAATAACTATGAGCATAATAAAGTTTCCCTTTGAAACATTATAAAGAAATCGTCAATTCCAGTCGACCAGAACAAGAAAATTAAATTAATTTTCTCATTTCAAATAAATTTTAAAAACTAATCTCATCGTCAAAAATAACAAAACACCAGCAAGTGACCAATATCATTGATGGCTCTTAAGGAACTGCGCTCCTGATAAAACCAAATTCATGAATAATTATACTTGACATACAAATACCTGCTTAAAAAAATCGCTCTGAGCATACTCAATTCGGACGCATTTAAAGACAAACTGAATCCCAGTAAAATCTGTTAGCAAAATACTCGCAGAAAATCCAACTATAACTGCCCTCATTCACATGTAGAAAAGGCAAAAATAATGGACGCATTAATAATGAAAAAAAAAAAAAAGACGACACACAATGGTGCAATTTTTGAACACGGTCATAATGTGCGTGTCTGTAAAATAAAATAGAAATCCTATCACTCTGGTTGCCCATATATCTACATGTTTAGTTAAAAGTAAAAAATACGGCCTAGATAATGGCTAATAGAATAGACTAAAGCGCTCGGATTTATAGAACATTTGGACAATTATTTACGGTATATATGTTTCTTATAAGATTTTTCAAATATTCAGGCTCTGTAGATGTAAATAAATAAGCATACTTTTTAATAAATAAATACAGAGCATATACTCAAGTATGTGTATCCATTTAAAAAATGATGTTTAAACAAATAAATTAAAAACCTATCGGATTTAATCCATTTCATATATATATATATATATATATATATATATATATATATATATATATATGTGTGTGTGTGTGTGTGTGTGTGTGTGTGTGTGTGTGTGCGTGTGTGTGTGTGTGTGTGTAGAAAAATAGGAAAGGACCCATAGGTTAATAATACAAATTTTTTTAGTATTTTTATTTATTTTTTACAGTAGCGCGTATAGGGTAGGGTCGGGGTGCCTTTTGTTTCAAACGAATGATGACATCCGTACAACGCATATCGTCTGCTTTATTTCAACGATAGGAATTTTCGGTACTTTTATGCTGTTAAATGTGTATTTGTATACATAAAGATTTTATTTGACCCTACCTTGACTTAATCTCTTTTCTAAAGTAATATGTTGATACAATAGTTGTCATTGAAAATAAATACCCTACCGCCCCTTATTAAAATGATTAGTTTTCTCAATATCCACAGAAATTAATATTACGAATGTATATGTCTAACACTTTCGCCACAGCCCCTCAACCTCCGGCGTCTTAATCTCTGGGTTAAGGTGTCTACTCGGTCCTAACCGAACTTAAGGGAGTGGCCATAGGTTCCCTGAGCATCCGTAGATTATTCGACCAGTCCGCTGATTTAAAACTGCATCCTGCCCACGTTGTGATTTGTTTGAGCCAGAAAGCAGAAGTCATGTCCGTCTATTCACGGTCGACTGAAGATGTAGACACGGCTGAGGAGTCTGCTCTAAGAAATTTAGAATGCAGCAAAAAAAAAAAATTAATATCTGCAGAAAGCCGGACAAACAGCTATTCAATGGTTGAATTGTTAATGTCTTTTATATAGCAGAAGAGAATAGTAGAGAAAAGAAAAGGGTTACAGAAATGAAAAGTATTTAGCGTAAAAAGTCATACACTGGATAAGAGAGAGAGAGAGAGAGAGAGAGAGAGAGAGAGAGAGAGAGAGAGAGAGAGAGAGAGAGAGAGAGGGAATGTGATTAAATCGTCTCAGAATGATATATGACTCTTGCGATGGAGGGTAAAAGATTTTTGTGCGGGGATTAAAGTTATAGTGGCGTTCCTCCTACCAACGCTTGCCCGGTCCAATTCTCTCTTCAAGAATTTTCTGCAGTCTATATTTTCAGCATAACTACGTGTTTATATAGATAAACCCAACTGGTTAGAACTGACCCTCGACCCTACTACTTCGTACGCGATTATCACGTGGTTCTTGCTGCTTCAACCAAAATCATGTGAATTCCAAAGTTCCTTCTAGCTTACTCAGCTGTAGTTCAATTTTTAATCGATAAAAATTATTTCGACCATTTCCATTTTCTTCTGATGACCCAGATTCAATGGATACAACTTATGCCCTAGATCAGATTTCCCCATCATTAAACAAAATGATCTGATTTAATTTCGCTATTCAAATCTACTCCAATTTCACTAAAAAAATATACGTGTGTGTGTGTGTATTTTCCCCAGATTCTCTCTCTGTCACATATGCTTATAAAGCTTTGTAAATTTCAAAATTAGCTATTCAAAAATTCGCTTGAGGATGAAGCAGAACTGGCTGCTTTAATGTAATTTCTATAAATGAAATTGAAGTTTTTAGCTTCTGTTTTTGAAACATGAGAACTCTTATGTAGCGATGGAATCATATTTATTATATATATATATATATATATATATATATATATATATATATATATATATATATATATTGTACGAGAAAAAATCCCAGATTTCCTTATGTTGGTATAGTCTAATTCGTACATTCAAAACTCAATGCCAAACTTCATCAGCCCTAGACTGACTGTCTGGAATTGGGGGTTTTGAAATTATTTTAGATAGCTGGCCCACTCAAAAGGATGCCTCGTTTTAGATAAGGTGCTTGGGTTGGTGACAAGTGAAAGCCGTGATGTATCTCTTTAAGCGCATGTAGTCTCTGCTAACAACAAGTATGTTTTACTAGGATTTACAGTAAGCTGTATTTAGACAAGTTTTGGGGGATTTAGAGACAAAACAAATTAAAGTTAAAATAATTTAGCTGAGTAATAGATTTACAAATTTTGTGAGTTACACCAAAATACCCAATAGAATAAATCATTTAAACCTATATTTCATTACTTTCAGTGTTTTGATAGTAGCTACCAATCTAAAATTAAAGCACCAAACAGCCCTTTCAAAAGAATATTGGGAACAGAAGTAAAAGGGTCTAAGACCTGAAACAAATTGGAAAATTTTAGGTTTCGCCCATACCCCTTATAGTTTTAGAGATAGGTGCAAGCTATGTTTAGCTGAGGAAATCAGGGTTTATAAGGCTAGAGGTGGAGATGGGATACCAGCCACTGTCTTGAAGAAATGCGCGCCTGAACTGGCGCCTTCCCTCTCTAAATTATATGCTACTGCCTCAAGGAGTCTTATTTTCCTGACTGCTGGAAGTCCTCATCCACTGTTCCTGTCTTTAAGAACTCTAGCGACCCCTCTGACCCTTCTAATTACCATCCTATCATTCTCCTACCCCTCTTCGTCAAAGTCTTCGAAGCCCTAATCAACGCCGAAGTGGTTAACCACCTTACATCCCACGATCTGCTCTCAGACAAGCAATATGGTTTCCGCTTTGCCCGATCTACAGCTGATGTGCTTACA
The DNA here is from genome assembly GCA_964036315.1 of Acanthosepion esculentum. Taxonomy (NCBI): domain Eukaryota; kingdom Metazoa; phylum Mollusca; class Cephalopoda; order Sepiida; family Sepiidae; genus Acanthosepion; species Acanthosepion esculentum. The sequence goes on from OZ038477.1 coordinate 839,164, forward strand.
GCCATCACTGAATTTGTCTACCGTGGCTCAAAGCGTTTGATAGGGTTTGGCACGCCGGCCTTCTTCGGAAGCTCCAGGGTTATGGTATTACAGGTAGATTGTTTGACCTAATACAATGATTCCTGTCAAACCGTGAATTGAAGGTCGTTCTCAACGGATTCTCCTCCAACTCCTATCCCACGAACGCAGGTGTCCCTAAAGGCTTCATCCTAGGCCCTAATCTGTTCCTTATCTTCATAAACGATGTTCCTGATGCCATAGATTCCCAAGTTGGCATCTACGCGGACGACACTACAATTTACTCAAAATAAATCTAGTGTCGCTGACAGAATTAACCAGGCCGTCCGTCTCGAAAATGACCTCCAATCGGTTGTGAACTGGGGCAGGAACTTGCTGGTTAACTTTAACGCCTCAAAAACAAAACTGCTCTCTATTAATCACCACAGAGATCCTTCCCTGCACCCCATTAGAATAAATGACGCTCAACTTCTCGAGAGCACCCCTCTGCGGCTGTTCGGTCTTACGTTGATTGCTGACCTGACATGGAACAAATACATTGAGTCAATTGCTTCATCCACCGCAAGGAAAGTTGGCTCCCTGTGCCAGGCCAGGAAAATTTTCTCCACGGAATCGATCCTTCAAATCTACAAATCAACCATTCGCCCTTGCATGGAGTATTGCTGCCATATATGGTCTGGATCCCCTTCTGTTTGCCTCGGGATTCTTGATAAGATCCAGAGATGGATATGCAATGTAATTGGCCCCGATCTGGCATCTCGTGTGCAGTCGCTCTCTCACAGACGTGCCGTCGCCTCTCTCTGTCTTTTTTACAAATACCTTTACGGTAATTGCTCCGATGAGCTGCTTTCGCTGGTTCCCAGACTCCATGAATTCAAGCGTCCCACGAGGCTTGCATCCCGCTCTCACTCTTTCACTGTTGAAACTGTTCAATGTAGCCGTATCTTCTACTCCAATAGCTTCATATCTCGCACCTCTCGCCTGTGGAAGTCCCTTCATTATTCCTGTTTCCCTAACAACTATAATCTCCAACTATTCAAAGGTAATGTCAATCGACATCTCCAGTTGCCTTAATCTATCCACTATCCTTCTCCACATCTCTATCACTCTTATCTGCTCTCGCTCTAAATCTTCTGTAACCCCTTGCGTGCTAGTGGCTTCCCGCCTTGCTTGGGGTGAAATTCTTAATACACACACACACACACACACACACACACACACACACACACACACACACACACACACACACACACACACACATATATATATATATATATATATATGAACAAAAATTCTATACCAGATAATTTATATATTGTTTTAAAAATCCCGGTACAGTTAGTTTTTTCATTTTTTTTCGTCCAACACTACACCATCCACGTGACCAAGGGCTGATGTTATGTCTTCATAACCTTGACCTTTTCATTACTAAAAAACAAAACAAAACAATGAATCAATGTTTTAAATACGCTCCTGGTGAGTATAAAACAGAAAGAAATTGTCCTCAAGACTCAACCATGAGAGACAAAGATTGTATGTAAAAGTGAAAATCAAGAATTTGATAAAATTTAGAAATTTAAAAAGAAATTTTATTTTAAGCAGTCTCATAATTTATTACTAATTTATTAAATTACATCTTGAGAATCTGCTTGTCACCGCTATTTTTTTCTTCACGGGAGAGAACTCGTAAACAGTTTATATTGAGTTGCTTACCTTGTTTTATGTTTATTGTCATTTTCCATGTCAATTCCATTTGTCAATAAATGAAAATTCAATGTTTTAACTACTTGTCTCCATGACAGAAATGAAATATAAAATAGAATAGATTTATATTTCAATTTAGGTACATTTAAACTTTTTGACAGTTTTTAAGACAGAAATGGGGAAAATATTTTATTCCTATATTGTTTTGACTTGTCAATTTTTCTTCAGTTTGTGGAGGTCTGCTTTGTTGAAGTGAACTCTCCAGTTTATATTTACGTAAAGTACCACAAAATATGAAATAATAGAAGCAACACAAAAACTGCTCTTATAACAACAATCTTCATTTAACTGTAAAATACAAAAGCAATCAATTGTGTGATTTTTATATCGTCAGTTAAAATTATACAGGAGCAGTTGTTTCCCTTGAACTGTTATTTGAATTAGCTAAGACTTTAAAGAAGAAATTTTTTTTATCTGGACTCACAGAAAAGATTTCAGTTCAGTTTCAATGGAAAGAATGTTCTTCGATAAGAAGGTGTTGTAGGCTGAAATTCGGCGTAAGAGGAGTTCGTAGAAACGTGTTGATTGAGAGAAAATATAATCTTCATCTGAATATCTTCGCATCTTTTCATAGGGGTTGATCAGATTCACACAGTATTTAGGCAGATTAGTCAACCTGTGATACTTAAAGGCCAAATTGTTGTATTTCTGGCAAATTGTGCATTTATTCCACACCGTCTTTACTGCCTGTCTAGCTTGAGGGATCCAGAAATCAGTCATTCTGATTTTGACTATGGTTGTACTAATCCTTAAATATTTGAATTGCCGATGGAATTCATTAATCACTAGTTCTGTATAAAGATGGCGTTTTCTTAGCAGAATAGGGTATAAAACCTCGTATACATACCTGTTGAAATATTCCATGTATTCCATGAATGTTTATTTGATTACTATTATTATCATCTGAAAAGTCTAATTTGTAATTTAATTTAGTGAAATTGGTTATCTCTTGGCTCAAGTCGTCGAATTTGAATTGAATATTAAATTTGTCGTCTAACAAAACGGGAATAGGAAGTGATCTCCATTTGCCTACATTTACTTCCAACATGACTTGGTGTAATCTCCTATTGGAAACACCTAGATATTTTTTTACTTGGAAATCAATAGGATTTAAACTCCAGTTAGGATATTTTAACCTCTTTAATATTCTTTTACAGAAATACGACCGCTGGTTACCTGTGTCCAATAAGCAGTTTATAGACTTTCTTATCACCCCAATATAACGTAATTTCCATTACAGGTAACATTAAGTTTTCCTCATTCGTATTAGGGCCCACATGAGTAAAAAGAAAGAACATCTTCTTACGATTACCGTACAGTGATGTTATATGTCCCTTTAAAGAAAAATGTTTACAGGAAAAGAATAATATATTCTGAAGTCCAGGGTAATCTTCATTTTTAGATACCAGCAAGTCGATTATTGACACTGACTCGAAAACCAAATTCGTTCCTCTTTTCAGTCACAAAACCACTTTCCTCTAAATCCAGTTTTGCTTTGATACAAATCTCCATCCAAAGCTCGAATATATCCGTGAAGATTTTCGATGACGGCTTCTTCCTTTTTACCAACTATTTTGCTTAAGTTCTTATCTTGCTCCAGCAATTCCAAACTTAAATTAATATTATATTTTAAATATTTCTTAGTGTAAATAAGGGCGTTAACTCCTTGTAATTATCCAGCTTGAAATGGACAATAAATTAAAATTATTTTGTTATAAGTCCGGATGTATTTCACTGAATGGTGAAGAAAGGCAAATATATATTTAGCAAAATATGGGAATATTAACGATTCCCTATATGAGTCGTAAACCGAGGAACAAAGGACAAGACAAATGAAAAGTTTTAAAATATACTTTTATATAAATGCTACATTTTTACAAAGAGAAAGAAGGTGGAATTTCTAAACATATTTCTTTAGTAGTTAATGTCAGTTAATCGGGGACGAAGTCTAATACATGAATCTGTTTGAAGGGAATAGAAACAATTATCCAAAGTTGATTATATCTCTTCTTCCGATGTCTACTTGCCCGGTACGTCTATTCAGTTTTGTTCCTGGCAAGCATCGCCTATCCTTTGAAGTAGGCTAAAACGCGCACTTTAACCTCGATGGCCTTCAAGCTTCTCAAATTTGGCGCCTAAATTTGGGTCTTACCCATTATTTCCAGGTAAATGGACTCGTCTCTCTCTACCAGGGATCTTATAGACCAAGGGGAGATAACCTATATTTTCCATATAATTTAGATGGAAAGCCCTTCATCGGTTCACATGTAGTAGTAAATAAACGCTGCTGTTTTACCACCAATCAGAAAAACGAAAATGTTGTTTAAATAGGCTCTTCTGATTATGGGATGGAATTGCTTCAGACATGCTTATCAGCAATTTTAGAAAAGAGAAGAATTTATTTGAACTTTTAGAATTTGCTAATGATTAATTCCTATTTTAACAGCTGACTGGTGATGAGTTTATTTTTTGATACAAAATTACTATTTCAGAGTTTGTCCAACAAGGTTCATTTTTTCATAATAATTTTTAATTTTGTTTGCTTGAGACAGTTAGGAAAATGTGAGGAAATCCATATGTCTTCAGAGCATTCATTAAAAGTTTTAATAAAATTGACTGAGGATGCATAAAAAAGAGTAATATCACATAACAAAACCTATTTTCATGTGTGTGTGTGTGTGTGTGTGTGTGTGTGTGTGTGTGTGTGTGTGTGTGTGTGTGTGTGAGAGAGAGAGAGAGAGAGAGAGAGAGAGAGAGAGAGAGAGAGTATTTTGAAAAGTATCTTTCGCAATCTCAACGGACTTTCGGATTTTCTTCTCCTGACGACCCATTTCTTTATACTGTATGGATGGTGGGTGTCTAAGTTGAGGTATTCTCCGGTGAATGTTGGCTTGCGGCATACGGGTGTACTAATATCTCTATTCGAGATATTAGTACATCCAGGAAGGCAAGTTTCTTTATCTCAGTGATTTAGACATATATTGAAGTATGTATCAATTTTCTAAATTATTATGAGTATATTACTCGTGTTATTCTGTTTACAATGTATATTTTAAATTAAATGAAGCCATAACAGAAATATGGCCTACTAGATAAAGACGTTGGCTAGATCCAGTGACTAGACCAAAAGAGCTGTGAGTTTAATACCAGGCCACAGCAGTGATGAACCAAACTTGGAAAATAGAGTTAAAGGAAATAACTGAGAAATCAAGAAGAGGCATGATACGTAGAACTAGAACAATCTACCCCGGTGGACGAAATAAAGTGTTCGATTTGAAATTCCAATCACCTGAAGAAGGCCGGAAGTACAACGACCGAAACGTTGTGAATATGGTAATGAAGATGAGGACAACAGTCCGAATAATTTAAATAATGATTATAAATCACGCTAACTTTCAATTGATGTAACTGTACTTTGCTTGCTCTCTTTATCGTACCGTTTTATATATTATAGAGATGTGATTGTTGAAAATCACTTTACACTTAATGAGAGCTTATTTTTAACGAAAAATGTGTTTCTCAAATCATATAATTACAGAAACCTCCAAAAAGAGTGAAACCTAAAGTTTAAAATGCATTTTTAAAAAGAAAAAAATTCTTCAACTCTCTATTTTTGTTTTCATTGCAACTTAATAGATTAAATTTAATATTTCCAATAAGCAATGTATTTGTTGTATTTCAATCCTAATTTAAATTGATTGACATTATTTTTTAAATCACAAAATTCCACCATATCAACAAATCAGCATAATTCTCTTTATTAAAAAAAATAAAATTAAAAATAAAATATATTTTTCCGAAATTTTCTTTGGGGATGATTAACAGATTTGAAATTTAATTAATCTGAATTGCAATAAATATTGTTTACTTTCATTTTAAAATATCAGTGAAAATGTATTTTTATGAACTTTGTAGAAATAATATTTTACGCCTGTCATCGCTCCATCTTTGAATTTGATGAAATTCCTGCGCAAACATTGTAGGGGAAAATATTTATCTTTCTGTAATAAAAATTATCGTAATAAAAAATTGTTTTCTTATCTGCATAATGAGATGAGTTCTCATCGGCAGGGTAATTATAGCTATTTTTTCATCATATGGTTCATTCCACCATACAAGACAAACGTAAAAGCAAACGTAGGAAAAGTATTCATTAAACTCATACACAAACACTTCCTCGCATCAAGCACTCTCCATGAGATATTAAAAAACACAGAAAAATAAACTACAGTTGCACCGAGAACATGATACAAATAATAGAAAATCCCAACAGTAAAACAATCAACAAACCCCCCTGAAAAAATTAAACCCACGTGTAACTGCATAATAAAGAATAAATGTTCCTTAAACGGCAATTACTCGATATACATTTCTGTCATTTCCCTATATATATACAGAATTTGTTCTTATTTTTAATGATAAATTGTTAAAAAGTAAGGAACATTATTTTTCATATAGAATGACAGTGCATTAAAGTTCATTATTTTATTAAGAGGTAGCTCTGTGTGGATTAGTGATGAGCGAAAATTTGGTTGATATTAATACTGAATTGTGATTTCGACCCACCTTGTGTACTCTACACAAGACTCGTCAATAAAGAACTAAGCAAAGATTGACACCAATAGATTTGTTTGCCTTCCCACAAAAGAAAGAAAATGTCCTATTTCTCATTTTAATGAGAAGTGTCTGAGTAGAAGAAAAAAGGATGAGGATTTGAGTGATTTTTTTTATAATGACACCATTCGAAATGATTCATTTTCTTAATTGTATGTGTAATTTCTTAACACAGATATAAATTAGTTACATTTAAACAGAACTGAAGAAAATTTAAGGCAACGCTCTGTCACATCATTTCTGTGTTTCTACCAATTACTACATTCACAAATTGCTTCATTTCTTGTTTGTGTTAACTCTGATAATCCCTAAATGAACAGTTTTGGCTGATAAAAAAGGAGGAGGATATTAACAGCATTTGGCAGTGAATGTTCAAGTCAAATTCATTTAAATATTCAATCACTGGATCCGGTGAAATCCTAATCTTGACATTCATTAGTCGTGATCAGAATTTATCGATTTCGCAGACAGATGATGATGACAGAGAAGATGGAGTAAAATGAAGGAGAGTTTGATATCGAACGATGATCAGAGACAGAAAACGATTATTGATGTATTTTTATCTAGAAGTGTCTAATTTTCTCAATTTCATTACTAAATTGGCCTCGGGATTTAAATCGTAAATCAATTAATGGTAATGTTTTACAATATGCCATTGTTGGAGATATTTCATGGAGATTCTAACATATCCATTTTTTTATCTTTTCACATAATCTAGCCTTTTCTTTGTTGTGGACCCAGAATAGGTCCGAAAGAAAACTCGGACTCAGCAATTTAGTGAAACATATTATTAAACAAAAGAACGAATACAAAAGTGTTGCAAGTCCGACTGGCGGCAAAGTACAGTAGTCAACTCGTCAACTGTAGACAGTGATATTTACTTGACCCTCCTCCCCCACGAGGGAAAGATGTGGCAAAGGGCCGAGTTTTACGTGGGTATTCCGGGCCCGTAGGCTCGGCCAGAAAATCTCCGTAGAAAGTGTAAAAACAGAATCGGGTTGGTCAACCTCCCCGAACGAGACTGCCCTTCGGCGGAGACTCGTCCGGGTTCCTCTCTGCTCAGAGGCAGAGCATTCGACCGTCTTGCTGGAACAAGTCGCAGCAAGTCTGTCCAGTGTAGACAGTGATATTTACTGTCCCCACACGAGAGAAAGATGTGGCACTAGGCAGAGTTTAACGTGTGTTTACTGAGCCCATAGAAAGATGCCTGTAGAAAGTGTAAAAACAGAAGCGGGTTGGTTAACCTCCCCGAACGAGACTCTTCCCCTTCGGAGGAACCAGAGAGTTCGACCGTCTTGCTGTCAACTGTAGACAGCGATATTTATTCTGTTATTATACAAAAATGTGGCACAAGGCCAATGGGGGGATTGGGGAAAGGACGGTCTTCTTCTGTCTTAACTATACCTTAGCTAGCCGCAAACACTGACCCAATCGTACGAACAATATTTCTTACACCAAAACAACACATTCATACATACCTTTCTTACTACAACCACCAAAATACCTCACTGTCTCTATGATAATACTAATTAGTCCCCATATTTACAATTCGTTGTCTGTAGGGGGGATAAAATAACAATTTTAAAATCTAGCTCCCATGAGTATTTACAATATGAATATAACACTATATACAATAAACTAAATAAAATAATATTAGTAATAAAAATACCCACAATCACTAAATGTGGCAGAAATATCAGTTCACTGTCCGAAATCAGTGCGAGACTATAATAGTATAAAAACATTCATTCATCCCAAGCACACACACTGACACGCACTCATTCAAACACAACAACAAATACAAAAACACTCACGCGAAACGAAAGGTGCTCCGCATCAACCTGCGAACTGACATCACTAACCAACTAACGAGGGAGGGGATGAGGAATTAAACTTTAAGAAAAATAGAGACAGAAATAAAAGGGGCCAATGAGCATACATACTCTAGCTAAGTTAACTGAAAAAGGAAACTAAAACATCAGAAGTAAACCTAACCTAGCCTAGTTTCGGGATGGGTTGCACTAGTTCAATCCAGTAAGAGCAATATCCTTATGCCTAACCGGCATCAAAGTGCCACTCAAGGTCAGTCCCTTTCACACGACACAAGCGCGCAAGAGGCACCCACCTTTTGCTGACTTCTGAGGTAGAATCCCTTCTGACGCATCGTCCAAATCACGACTCTCATAACACCTCGCAAGCAGTGGAACACATATTGTTCAGCCTTCTTCAGCGGCGGTGCCACATTGCTACAAACGGAAGAGGCATCAAGGACAAAGAACTTTCTATGCAGCATGCGGACCATGAGGCCTTCAACAAACTTGCACAACGGTACTACCAACGTGCAATGAAAGAAGGCGTGACTCAGGGTCTCGTCCTCCCCACCACAGCGTCGGAAGTTTGGAGATTTCTCCAAGCCAGCTGAGCAAAGTTTTTGGCTACCCAGAGGGCCCCACGAATCACCAGCCAGGTGAGTGATGCCTCATCGTTATTTAGACATTTCAACCCGGGTGCCCAAGGCCATAATGAACGAGCCTCCTGCTTCGTAAGTCCGAGCTCGTCAATCAGCTCATCATGAACGGACCCCCTTACTAACACTTGATATAATGTCCTACGAGACAACGCCCGGACGTTGGAGAGGCCAACCGACGCCCGTAAGAGGCTCTTCAGAGCAATACGACATTCGCGATAGAAGGAGGATTCGGCTCGGGGTAAACGGTAGGCCTCCTCCTCGCACGAGTGCACACTTCTCAAGGATGGGAAGTTCTTACGTTTGTCTTCCTTCCAGAAGGCGCCCACTTCATCCGGTTCGCGACATATTCGATCTAGAAAGCTGATGCGAAGCATATGTTGACGAATCTTAATGCTTGGCATGCCCAGACCGAGTCACAAAGATGAAGGCAACAGATCTCCCCAGTGACTCTGGCGGCCTTGCCTCCTTACAAAAGGAGAACAAGAGCCACACGAACGCCAGCAAAGTGTCATACGGAAGTGGAAGCACCGAGAGTCGGTAAAGGAGAATCGGGTAGATGTGTGAAACACATACTTCCGCCCTCCCCTTTAAGGAAAGATTCCTCCGAGACCACAAATTAATTGCGATCTTGGCCTTCCCTCGCACAACCGACCAATTCATTTCCAACCGGAGATCAGGACCGAACCAGACGCTGAGAATCTTTACCGGCCCATCCGTCCAGTGGAAAGGTCCGGGAAGAGAAACTCCCTTCCACGCACCCAAACGCAAGCCAACAGACTTATCGCAGTTGATCTTGTCCTCTATCTCCATCTCATAACAACTGATTTATTTGATAACTTCGTCAATCTCGGCTCTGCAAGACACAAGAGCCGAAACGTCGTCAGCATTGGCAGAATACCTGGCCGATGTGGTAGCACCGGACAGGGCAATTCCGCGTAGGACCGGATTCGCCTTTAACTTGAGAAGGAAAGGTTCCAACGCAAGAACATAAAGCAACGGCGAAAGTGGACAACCTTGACGAATGGAGCAAGACAATACGAAAGGCTCCGATCGTACCCCATTCACCTCCACTAGCACACCGGGAATCGCATACAGAAGACGGATCCAGGTGCGAAAGTACGGCCCGAAACCGGCCGTCGAAAGAACAACCTCCAGAAACCGATGGTCAACCCTATCGCAGGCCTTAGACTGATCTAAATCAATCAGCGCGGCTTCAGTGTCGACTTGCTCGATGATCAGGCGTACCATATGAAGGTTGTCCTGAATAGTCATACCCTTCACAGCACAAGTCTGTTTCGAGCCAATCAGACTAGACAGGACAATCTGCAAACGGTTGTCCAAGATCTTAGCAAAAATCTTTAACTCTGTGTTTAACATAGTTAAAGGGCGAAAGTTACCTAAACCATCCCCACCGTTTTTCTCCTAGCGTAACAAATTGATTACGCTCCTGGGGAAGCGTTGGGGTATAGACCCCTGCTTCATCCAGTTGCCGAAAATCAGTGCCAGCAAGGGAACAAAAACGGGCGACTGCCTCAAGTACACTTCGTACGGAAGACCATCCAGTCTCGGAGATTTGCCCAGGCCAACCTGTTTCAGATTTCTGACTATGTAATGGGACCCTCGCACCTAGCCGCTTCAGCTGCCTCAAGACAGGGAAAGTCAGCTAAATAGGCGTCGAACTAAGCAGGGCTCAGACCGGGCTCCCTGGTGAAAAGCTCCTGAAAGTAGTTAGGAAAAGTCTTGCATATGCCGTAGTTTGTTGTCACGGTCCGCTTAAAGGGCAATGTGACGCATGCGATATGTCGCTGGGATGCATTCCGAGCTTCCTCTGCACGCAATTCACACGGCCATATTCGTTGCCTCAGAGGACATTCTTTTTAACCTATCCCTAAATACCAGAGCTTGATCCTTCTTGACAAGCAAGGAGGCCAACTCTGCCTTAGCTAAAGCTATGTCACTACAGACATGGGATTTGACTGCTCTAAAGCCATTTGCGCCGCTAATCTATCTAGATTGAGTCGACGAATATAATCAGCAGCAAACGTTCGAATTTTGGATTTTAAATTATCACACCAGACAATTCCCACAACCGTTCTCTATCAGTTCCCTCTGTATCATTAGTAGCAGCTGGTCCTGGAAATCTTGCTCAACAAATATTGAGTTTAATTTCCAGTAACCATCCATCCTAACCTAAGGCTTATCTAAGTTTACACGGACCCGGACAAGCCTATGATCCGAATAAACTATGTCATGAAAACTTGGACACACTAAGAGCCCTACATCGACTCTCCTAACTAAGACTGGGTGTAGATAACAAGCCGAGCCGCCACTATTAGTCCAAGTCCATGCTACCTCCCGAAGGTGTTCATACCGGTAGTTATCGACGAGATCAAACCTGTAGATAAAGTCCCGAAATGGTTTCACGTACCGGTTGTTAGTACCCGAATTTGTCCCTATACGATCTATCGGGATAAAAGACGGCATTCCAATCACCCACTAAAAATTGAATCGGGTTGGTCAAACTCCCCGAACGAGACTGCCCTTCGGCGGAGACTCGTACGGGTTCCTCTCTGCTCAGAGGCAGATAATTCGATTGTCTTGCTGAAACAAGTCTGAGCAAGGCTGTCAACTGTAGACAGCGATATTTATTGTCACCACATGTGGGAAAGATGTGGCACAAGGCCGAGTTTAACGTGGGTAATCCCGAGTCCGTAGAAACTGTAAAAACAGAATCGAGTTGGTCAATCTCCCAGAAGGAGACTCTGCCCTTCGGCTGAGCCTCGTCCTGGTTCCTCTCTGCTCAGATGCAGAGAGATCGACCGTCTTACTTGAACAAGTCACAGCAAGGCTGTCAAGTATAGACAGCTATATTTGCTGCCCCCCATCAACGAGGGAAAGATGTGGCACAAGGCCGAGTTTAACGTGGGTTTACTGAGCTCGTAGTCTCGGCCAAAAAATGCCCGTAGAAACTGTAAAAACACAATCGGGTTGGTCAACCTCACCGAAAGAGTGTCTGCCCTTAGTCGGAGCCTCGTCCGGGTTCAGTGAGTTCAGCCGAATTGATGGAAGAAGTCACAGCAAGGTTGTCTAGTGTAGTCAGCGATATTTACTGTCCACCCACGAGGGAAAGATGTGGTACAAGGCCGAGTTTAACGTGGGTATTCCCGAGCCCATAGGCTCTGCCAAAAAATGCCCGTAGAAACTGTAAAAACAGAATGGGATTGGTCAACGTCCACGAACGAAACTCAGCCCTTCCGCGGAGCTGCTTCCGGGTTCCACTCTGCTCAGAGGCAGAGAGTTCGACCGTGTTACTAGAGCAAGTCACACCAAGGCTGTCAACGGTGGACAGCAATATTTACATTCAACCCTCCACGAGGGATAGATGTGGCACAAGGCCGATTTTAACGTGGCTATTCCCGAAGCCGTACGGTGGGCCAAAAAATGCCCGTAGAAACTGCAAAAACAGAATCGGGTTGGTCAACCACCCCGAACGAGACTCTGCCCTTCGACGGAGACTCGTCAGGGTTTCTCTCTGCTCAGAGGCAGAGAGTTCGACCGTCCTGCTGGAATAAATCACAGCAAGGCTGTCAACGGTGGACAGTATTATATTCCGTCCCCCCACGAGGGATAGATGTGGCACAAGGCCGAGTTTGATGTGGGCTCGGCCAAAAAAATGCCCGTAGAAACTGTAAAAACAGAATCAGGTTGGTCAACCTCGACGAACGAGACTCTGCCCTTCGACGGAGCCTCATCCGGGTTCCCCACTGCTCAGAGGCAGAGAGTCCAACCGACTTTCTGGAACAAGTTACAGCAAGGCTGTCAACGGTGGATAGCGATATTGTTTAACGTGTTTAAAGTGAGTATTCCCGAGCCTGTCGCCTCGGCCAAAAAATGCCCGTAGAAACTGTAAGAACAGAAGCGGGTTGGTTAACCTTCCCGAACGAGACTGTCCTTCGGCGGAGCCTCGTCCGGTTCCACTCTGTCCAGAGGCAGAGAGTTCAACCTACTTGCTAGAACAAGTCACACCAAGGCTGTCAACAGTGGACAGCAATATTTACAGTCAAGCCCCCCCACGAGGGATAGATGTGAAACAAGGCCGATTTTAACGTGGCTATTCCCGAAGCAGTACGGTGGGCCAAAAATGCCCGTAGAAACTGCAAAAACAGAATCGGGTTGGTCAACCTCCCCGAACGAGACTCTGCCCTTCAACGGAGCCTCGTCAGGGTTTCTCTCTGCTGAGAGGCAGAGAGTTCAACCGACTTGCTGGAACAAGTCGGGGCATGGCTGCCAACAATGGAAAGCAATATTTACCCCCCACCACGAGGGATAGATGTGGCACAAGGCCGAGTTTAACGTGGGTAACCCGAGCTCGTAGGCTTGGCCAAAAAATGCCTGTAGAAAAACAGAATCTGGTTGGTCAACCTCCCCGAACGAGACTCTGCCCTTCCGCGGACTCTCGTCCGGGTACCTCTCTGCTCAGAGGCAGAGAGTTCAACCGTCCTGCTGGAATAAATCACGTCAAGGCTGTCGACGGTGGACAGCAATATTTACTGTCCACCACACGGGGGGTAATTGTAGAACTAAGCCGAGTTTAACGTGTGTATTCCCGAGCTCGTAGGCTCGGCCAAAAAATGCCCGTACAAACTGTAAAGACAGAATCGGGTTGGTCAACCTCCTGGAACGATACTCTGCCCTTCGGCGGAGCCTCGTCCGGATTCCTCTCTGCTCAGAGGTAAAGATTTCTACCGTCTTGCTCTCAACGCTGTGCCATAACTTGGCATCGTTTCATTCAGCTTTTTCGTTTGCTGATGTTACTAAATATTATCTTAATGTGTCCCACTTCAAATTTCGATGTTTCTGAACATAAATTTCGAACCGCTATTCTACGATAGTTTAATCGTATTAATCTTCTGAATACTGATTTACCTAAAAAGTTAGAGATTTCAATATTTCTACCACTATCTGGTGACAATGATGGCAGATACAAATTCGATCGTTCTGTTTAGTCTGTGAGGCTTCAAAATTCAATTGTGGAAATGCTTTTCCTAATTATCAATTTCATACAATCCAGCTGCAATGTGATAAAGCAATGTCTTTTTTCAGGCTTTATTTGATGGAGATTTTGTTGAAAAAATGGAATTGCATTACACATTGCTTGCTTTAATGGCGCCTTATATTGGTTAAAACAAAAATTCAAATAGTGTATCAGATTGATGAGGATCTTTATAAACTATGGAGAAATGAAACCTTCTTGAAATATTCAATATATATATATATTTGCTTCGATAACTTTATAAAAAAAACTTCATCTACTTACTAGACCTTGCAGATTTCCATATTCCAATTCTCAACATTCTCATAGTTTAGACGAGTATGAATATGCATTTATTGAATAGGATTGTTGTTAGGCAGCAATTTCAAAAACAGTTTAATTAACAGTAAGATAAGCTTGTTTTCAAATTTCATATCTATGGCTATGCCAACTAACACATTTCTATTTTAAATCGGTTTCACAGCTTTGTTTTTATATTAAATAATATCAGACATCGCAGTGAAAAAGAGAAAGAAATAGAGAAAGAGAGGCAGAAATAGAGAGAGAGAGAGGCAGAGAGGAAGAGACTGTGAAAAGCAGCAATACTCTTAAAATACTGCACAGTAATAAGGCTACTTTTGCAGTTTGGCAAAATATACTACTTAGCCTCCTTTGTCCATTGTTCGTTGAAAGCCATGTCACAATATCATAGAGATCGTTGTTTGACAAAAAAATCTCGTTTTTACAGTTTCATAAATGGTTTTAATTTTTTCGTTACGGCACAAATACTTACATTTTTTAGCGACAGAAAAAAAATTAAATTAAGTTCTCAAATAATGTTCCTGGGAATTTCAGGGTGACTTTTTGTCAGCCCTCTTATTTGCCATTGCATTTATTCATATCATGTTGGTTCTGAGGAAGGTGAGGATAGTTAACGAGGAAGAAAATGGAGGTCAATTCATAAATCATTTCCGGTTTATGGATGATCTGAAAATGTTTGGGAATTAAAAATAAACTATATTCAAACGTTTACATTGAGTGATAAAACATTAACGTAATAATAATAATTATTATACATGTTGATATACATCGAATTTAGTGTATATCAATGTGAACATAATTTTGTATATAAGGGGACTCAATAGATACATGGAGTAATAATTATGATCAATGACTATGATGCTGACAGTTGCGTTATCTTCAAAATTTAACCCCATTGTTCTTTTTATTTAAGAAAACATGAATTGCAAAATTTCATTTGTATATAAAGATGGAAATAGAGATAAGAGAAAGGTAATTTCCCGCTGTTGGTTCAGAAGTGCAAAAACTTGGAAAATCTTTTATTTCTCCAATTACAGAAGAATGAAAACCATAACAATATTTGCATCCGAATATTGGTAAATGGTTAAAATAGAAACTATTTTTTCTGCATGGTCTAAATAGACTAAAAAGATCAGCGAAGCATTTAATGTTTTTCACTTGTCTTTCTGAAATTAAAATATAATCTTTGTCATTCTTGACTTTTCTGAAATTAAACCACAAAATTCTGAACGTTAAACGTTTTCATTTTAATGAAATGTAAACATAATGTGAGGTTGAACAAATTCATGAACAATATAACTTTTTGGAACTGTATTTCTGAGAAGGATCATGAGAGATTCTATGTCACTTTTTTTAATGATCAGTTACCAAATCTAAAAAAACACTCCGGTTATTTGCATTGATTGATAGAAATTCCAGCGAAATAGCAGAAAGAACAATTCGATGCAACAATCTACAATGTATTGGTATATTTTCTGTGCAGTAACATCATTTTAATCACATTGTTTATTGAAGAAATATACATGCGTTGAGTTCACTATTTACATTATTCAGACTATTGATAGATACGTTGAGTTGTTTAACATTTCTCAGCTAGATGAAAAGGAGATCTGAAAAGCGATATTTTTATTTTGAAAAGCGTATGGGGTTTCTAATATTTTTATCTATCATACCCCCGTAAATTAAAATACAGACAAACAATACGATTTAATATCTTTAGGCTCCAAATTTCGTGTGCTATTGTATCTGTTTAAGTCTGACATTTCCTCTTTTTCGTCTCTTACAGTGTACCTCCCCAGTAACCACTGCATATATATATATATATATATATATATATATATATATATATATATATATATATATATATATATATATATATATATATAATCATGTACAGATTACGCGGAGAAAAAATAATTGTAAATGTGTTCACCATGTAAAAAGACAGATCGTAAAATATTTAAAATTGGTTTCTTTTGCGATTGTAATTTTAGATGATGAATCATTTTCCCATTTTCTTTTCTGCATTCATGTTACATTTCAGTAGCCTTGATGCTTCTAGCCATACATTTTGTGCCCGATTGACTCCTTAACATATACGCTTGGGATTCCATTGAAATCATAAGACAACATGATGATTGAGGACATCCATATGCAAATATGAAACGCAGATGCTGCGGATAAATTGGCAAATTAGTGATCCACCAAGCCAAGAACCGACAGATTACTGGAAACACAAAATTGATCAATCGGGTCTATATTGAGCTAAGAGAGATGGAAGGAAGAAAGAGAATTAAATTGAAAAAGAGAGAGAGAAAGAGGGAGAGAGAGAGGGGAGAGAGAGAGAGAGGAAGAAAGTGACAGATCATAACCATTCGTCACTTCTCAAATTCTAGCTATTCTCGTTCAGTACCTGGGACTGTTATAGATTGAGAAAATAAAAACGGAGACAAGAATAACCAATGGAAACAGAGAAATAGTTACGTCATCCAGTCTGTAATGAACCATTATCTCTATTGTCAGAGGAAAAATATTTCAAAAGTGAAAATGTTTTTTATGTGAAGAGGTCCGATTCTCCGTACTAGAAGAAACAATTTGCGAACTGTTGTAATACAAAGTATATCATGCACGTTGATTGAATATGCATCACACCTGTCATACACACAAGATGTAACTTGTTTGATTTTCTTCAATGAATCATTCTGAGTGGTATTGGAGTTTTGAACACTCCGCTTTAGCTGATTAGAATAAATAGCAATAGTGATCAAAGCAACAATAGCGGCAGCATAGTTTATGAATAGCAAGTCAATATTTGATACAAGAAGGCGCTGAAAAATTCTCCATCTGCGAACATTTCGGCCCTTTTTCATAATAAAGTTTGAATATTTTTCATTGCTTTTAAAATAAATAAAACATGTGAGACTGCATATCGGCAAGGTAATAAGATATCTAAGAATACATTGCTTTTTCACTGCGTCAGTGTACAAAGTAAACCGTTGTGCAACATATATATATATATATATATACAATATATGTATTTTGTCTGTTTGATACTAGAATAATTAAAAAGCAAAAATACTATCACTATTCGCGGATTAGTAAAAGAATATGATCTTTTCATTTTCAAAATAATTTGGTTTAGAGACAAAACTTATATTTTTTATAATTTTATGATTGACAATTAGGATAAATCGGGTTCTTTTAAAAACGAATTTTATTTTTAATATCAACCGTTTTTCGACTGAATGTCAGATACAAAAATGAATACTATAAAAAAGCCTTTTAAGTGAAAATTCCTACGATTAGTTTTCATCTAAAAGAAAAACAAAGATAATTGGTTTTGTCAACGAAAACTTATCAACGATCGATAATCTTCACTCATATTTTCATCAATGACTTGTGAAGTAAAATTGAATTTCTCATCTTTATATAAATTTACATTACTCAATCATGAAAATCGTGGCTTAAATAGATGGTTGTTAGCCACTATTATCAGAGGCCATGATTCGAATCAATTTGAAAGTCAACATGTGACATTCTATGCAGAAAGGCCAATGTCACCAAGATGATTGGAGTTACACAATATTTCCTTCACTTTTCCATCTGTAATGGGCGAAGCTTATTAAATATGAAGCTGAGTCGATACAAACAAAAGAAAATATTGTATTACGTTGCTGATATCAGCAGAAAAGTTACTAGAGAAGCATCTGTTCCATTTCCTCGATTAGGTATGCATTAAAGTTAGATTCCTTTTTTACATAACAGTTGGATAGATAGTCGGCTGCCATGAAGACATTGTTAGCTTGCAAAGCTATAATCAATTGTAACTTTCTGACGCATTCTAATCAGTATATTTGCCAACAAGAAATCTTTCAAAAACTAAATAATTAATGCTGAATCATTAGATAAACATTATCTTTGCAACTACAAAGAGTATGGAATATCAGTGCTATAGACCTAGAGATATTTAATTATGAATGAAGACTATATTTCTAGATGAATCTTCTCTACGGGAAATTCATTGTACGATTTGTAAGGATTTTTGACAAATCAATGTTGAAATTAATCTTCTTTAGAAATCAGTTTCTACAAATCCTGGAGCTGAATTCAACTTTCTGTGAAAAAGAAATCTGCTTTGGGGGTTAGAATAATGTAGAAAATATTGCATTCAAATGGAAATATTAAATGGATTAAGAACGATAAAAATATTTTATTTAATAAATGACGCAGTCTGGCCAGGGAATCCGTAGTATGAGCGAGATTGTGGATTATCCCTAGAACATTTGGCAAAAACAGGGAGATTTCTAAATAATTTTATGATTATTATTTGGTGGCAATTTGAACAGATCATTGACTTTGAAATATTGTCAAATATTTGTACCAGTAACGGGAATCTCCCCAGCTGGACATAATAGACCGCTTTAATCAATACAAGAAGAGCTCTTCTGTACTATTAGAAATGTTGAACTCAGACGTCTAAAATGAGTTAACAATAAGGTCTCGATCTAATTATGCAATAAAACTTTGATTTATCACACATACAGATTCCGGATCTTGCCCCTTTGAACAATCAGATTGTTCTGTATATGTCATTTCTTTGTTGGCACAACAAGAGTTACAAGATTATGTTAGTTTTGAATTTGCATTTCGCTATTTCAGTTATTTGAGAATTTGAGCATTTGAGTATCAAATACTATCACTAGAAAAGACTAAATAACAATAAATGTTCACTTGTTTTAGCAATTTATACGCATTAGAAAAATGCAAAAATAAAATACAAATCATTAATGCTTCAATATCTTGCATCAGGATTTCTTAATCAATCCGCGTTATCCTGTAATAATGCGTGTTTATTCACTTTTCCTACGTAAATATAGAACATGGAAAAGATATCGTTCGCATAATTACAGAAGCATAGTAGAAAATACAAGTAGTAACATGAAACTTGTCCCAGGAAAATATTTCTCTTCAACTTAGTTGAAGTTCATAAAATGTGAAATTTATACTCAAAAGTTCAGAATTATTAACCATGTCAATTAATCAGTAAAATTGTAGACATGTAATCTCTCATCTTACACAAGAAATGAGGTAGCAGTTTCATTCTTATTCCAACGTTTTCAATTGCCTGATTGCAAAACGAATAATTAACACGGATTAATCACCAGTTGCTCTCTAAACATAGTCTCTTCCACGTGTGATAATTCAAAGATCCCTTACAGTTTACCAATACCTCTTTATGTTACATTAGCTCAAATAAACACGAATGATATTGAGATCTGAGAAAAGCAAATATTTCATTTTAATGCAGCAAATATTTTCCTATTCAGCGAGATGAATTTGAAAATTCAAGATCGCACAATAAGCAATTAAATTAATTGATTATATTATACTTATTCACCTTAGATTAATAAAAAAAAAGCCAAATGGAGTAAATTAGAATAGGAAGATAGTGTTGTTTCAAGGACGAATAGCCGATGAAAAAGCATTCTAAATATATTTTATTTACAATCTTTCCACTAACCATCTTATTTCTGTGTCGTATGCGTATATTACTACACATATATTGTTCCCATTAATTCAACTCTACCGTCCTGGGTATGACGATAAACTGCGTCCAGCAGCATGGCCGCTGAGTTTTGAGGAGCGTGGAACCACCTCTTAATTGATGGTGTTCTCAGGTCCACCCTGACCTGGGGTGTAGCACCTGTTAGGGTCTCAGCTATGGGCAAATTGTTAACCCCGAAACTAGGGTCAAAACACTATGTAAGTGTAAAAATAGGTTTTAATGCCAGAAATACTTAGAGAAATTATTACCAGCAATAAATATTTGAGGAAAAAGACTATTACCAACAATATATTTTTGAAAAAAAAATTATTACCAACAATGTTTTTAAAAAATAAATATTACTAGCAATACATTTTTGAAAAGAATATTACCAGAAATACATTTTTGAAGGAAAAATATTACCAGAAATAGATTTTTGACAAAACGAAATATTACCAGCAATAAAAGTTTTGTCGGCATTAAATAACCCATTAAGATTGATATGCTGTAAAACAAAACGAACCAAACCAATTAATTCAACTCTCATTCAGAAGTGATTCAACACTTCGCAGACACCACTTCCGAGTAAGTCTCCCCCCATATAAGAGAATATAACTAAGGATTATGAACTCACAACTCTTTGAATTGTCACTGGATCTATCCAGCATCTTTCGTCCCTGAAGTCATCACTCTATGGAATTTTGGGACTAATAAAACTAATGTCTGAGCAACCATTTTTACCAGCTCTCATATTGCAATTTTTCTGTTTTTATTATTGCATTTTTTCCAGAGCTTATATTGCAATTTTTGTTGTTATTCATTGCTTTTCTCTAGCACTCCTTATTACCGGTTCCCATATTGCATTCATATCTATGTTTCGTCGGCCCAGGCGATTTTTGTGGCCTAGCATCTGTGTTGATTCCTTAAGTTTTCGTATTTCCAGTGATACTCTCTATTATTTCAACCTCATCCCACAGGGGCGGTAATTACCCTTTTCCTTCGTTATATGGTCAGCTACGACTTATTTTTCTATTACCACTTTACAACGTTCTTGCAGTCTTACCTTAAGAGGGCGGCCTGTTTCTCCATTGTATTTCCTACCATAGCTACACAGGATCATGTTCTCCTCTATGGGGGAAATATTACTTGGAAGAGGTGTCTGCGAATTGTTGAACCACATTTGAAGTTTGTCTTGATGTTATATGGACCACAGATCCTTTGTATTTTTTCCGATAATCCATTCACATGGGGTAGGCAGACTGTTTTTTGAGTGCTGTTATCCTCTTTTACCCTTCTATCCCAGTTTGTTGCAGCTGCTATCTTGTAACCAGGGTAGCTGCTACGTTGTAAGGTACTGCTTATACTAACTATTTCATATTGGTGTGTTTCTGGATCGCCACTTACGACATTTGTTCAATGTTGTAAGTAGCGGAAGATCCCATTCTTTAAACTGTATGGATAGTGGGAGTAAAAGTTGAGGTATTCTCCAATGAATGTTGACTTGCAACCCTGCTCTGTTCGAGATATGAGTACATCTACGAAGGCGAGTTTCTTCTATCTCAGATATACAGACGGATATTGAAGTATGTATCAATTTTCTAAATTATTATGGGTATATTATTCGTGTTATTCTTTTTACAATGTATATTTTTATGTTAAATGAAGACATAACAGAAATGTGAGCCAGTGTATAAAGATGTTGATTAGATCCAATGACTAGACCCAAATAGTTGTGAGTTCAATACCAAGTCACAGTAGTGATGAAACAAACTTGGAGGCTTGAGACAAAGGGAAACAATTGAGTCATCCGGAAGAGACATAGCACGTGGAACTAGATCAATCTACCCCAGTGGACGAAATAAAGAGTTTGATTCGAAATTCCAATCACCTAAAAAAGGCCGGAGCGTACAACGGCCGAAACGTTGTGAATATGGCAATGAAAATGAGGATAACAGTCCGAATAATTTAAATAATGTAAGTGAAACATACTTATATTAGGCTTAATTAAAAAAAAATAGGAGTCATGAACAATATTCTTCTTTAAGATCATTTAAGTTGATTGTTGCTTAAAACCGTTTTCAGAAGAAAAAATATACTCGACATTAAAGCCTACAAACACATGAACATACATGCATATATAGAGAGAAACATGCACACATTACATAAATATATGTAAATATATTGTAGTATGCATCGATAAAAATTAATCAAGTATATATATATATATATATATATATATGTGTGTGTGTGTGTGTGTGTGTTGTGTGTGTGTGTGTGTGTGTGTGTTAACGAACAGAGATTGATAGAGAGATTGCGATTCCAGTTATCTCTAAATGCACATTAGCTATGAATATATATATGTATGTGTATGTAAAGCAGTACAATATTTCTGGTATCAAAATGCTATTCATTTCGAGACAAATGTGAAACACAGGAAATAAGAATTTACCTAAGCAGTTAATTATATCGGGTTACCACGTATAAAATGTCTACAACTTAAAGCAAACAAAAATAAGTTTTAAGAATATTGTTAAAATAATCTTAGAAATCTTGGTGCCGATGCATAGAGCAAGGAAACATTCACACAAAACCGATCTGTAAGTGGTAAATAATGGTTGCAATAATGGTCGTAAACCGCTCGTGGTCGAGAACATTAGAAAACCGTATAGGATCCCATCACGAGAAAAATGTCAGACTGAACATACAGGGCGAGTTTGACATTTCAGAACACACATCATTAAATCAGCTCACTTCAAAATTAAATCAGTGCCTTTTTTCTACCAAGAAGAGGCATTCACTATAGAAGGGTCGATCCAAGTTAACGAATATGCTTCAATTACAAGAGTCTAAATTCAATACTCAAAATGGTATACTTCATTCACTATCGTGATATTATACCTTAGAATGAAGATATGTGTGCTCATTTCAATGAAGCTTCTTGCCTGCATTCTTAGGTGCATGCTAATTGCCGTGTCAACCTTGATGGTTATGCGTGTTAGGTAACTAGATATGCTCTGAACCATCAGGGTATCTCTCACCATTCCGGAAATCGGTTTCAGTGTGCTTCTAACACGTTTTCTCTTCTGCAATTTGACATTAAGTGGTACTTTTATTGATTCCATGTTTTTAAACAAGAGACATAATATTCAACATTGTACACAATTCCGATTTGCAACATCAGTTTATAAAATGTGTTCTTTTTGGTAAGTACATTTTACTTTAATACTAATTTAAAGATTCTTGAATATATTAGAGCCAGACTTTTTTGATCTTATTGAAAAAATACGTTCAATGTTTATTTATTATCCTTTGATTTCTGTTCAGATTATTCGCAGGTTTCAAACTTGTAATTGACTCAAGGAAATGACAATATCTGTTCGCAGTTTTGAGGTTATATATTACGACCCCAGGGAATCATATGCATCTGAATTTTAAAAGAATATATGAATAACTACATTTGATTTACATACTAACATTTGATATGGGATAAAGACACACACACACACACACACACACACACACACGAACGCACGCACACATATATATATATATATATATATATGTGTGTGTGTGTGTTTTTGTGTGTGTGTGTGCGTCTCACGTACCTTGTCTCTGCCTTTATATCTGCTCTAGCTTCCCTCGTTCCCATAACTCTTTCTTTGGCAATATATATATATATATATATATATATATATATATATATATATATATATATATATATCGCGATTTATGCATCTGAAAATAATTCATATTTATCTGTATCTCACTCATTTAAACCGTTATTCAACTCCTCTCTTTAAAACTCCTCTGTTCAATTTTAGTCCTGACCTTCATCTTTATGCCTTCCTGTTCTTCTTACTTCTGTTACACCTCTCTCTAGAGCTTTCATACATTTTCCATCACAACAGGCTTTGTCGAATCTTTTTCTTGGTTCAGGTCCTTCCACGACAATCTTCAATATCAGTTATGGGTCACAATGCAGTCGGGTCGGTTGGTAAAGTTCACTAACTGGAATCCCTCCTTCACTCATGCACTCCCGTGCCAGTTTATTCTGCCCGGTCGACGACACCGCATGCCTCTTCAACCACCACCAAACCAGCAAGGCCACGACTATCATTAGTATAATTCGCACAACGGTCGGACAGGTTATTATAGCAACCAAATTCTCTCTCCAGTCTGAATTCGGCGTACCTATCTTATCTAACTCCGACTTCAACCGTCCAAGATCAATCTTATCGATTGGCTTTAAGAACGACGGCATCTTTTCTAGCGACATCTTAGTAATCTCTCTTACAATGGGTTCCCACAATCCCGTCCATCCACTGGTATTCGATCCTACCAGCTCTAACAAAACCTCATTCTCTTTAAACTTCTTCTCTCCTTGGTAGTAGGGGGTAAAGGGGGAATAACTTTTATCGTAGTGGTGGGCTTCCCTTCACATACCTTAGATAATTCGATCTCTTCTTGTGTGGCCACCGCCCAAATTCCATCAGCGACACTGGTTGCTTTAGGTAACATTACACTAGCCAACACCTCTACCTGACAATGATCTCTAATTCCCTTCTTATTTTTTGTTACATAAATCTAGTACACACAGATTGTGACTACCTGTCACGTAAATTGGACTTACAGACCCACAGATACCTAAGGCATCATCTTGCTGTTTCTCCCTTTGTTAATAGCATAAACTCTGTCCTGGCTAGGTTCAGGGCAACAAATTCCGTCTCTACCTTGTACCTAGCCACCGCTCCTGTCTTCGGACTTAGTTTTGGATAAAGAAGGGAAGATTCATCACTTGATAAATTTCAAAGGTACTATTTCTGTCCAGGAATGGAACCGGCACTAGCACTAGCATTTTGTCATCTTCCAACAAGGTAGTACATCCCAAGGCGCTATAATACCTCCATAACTGCTGGGTCTACAGGTAATCTAAGGTAATGGAGTAGTTTGGCTTGTATCTCCAGTAGTACTTCCATTAATCGTTCCGGAGTTATACTCGGAGACAGGCGTCCCAGCGACAGCATATCTATATTGTGCTCTCACATGCTCTAAAAACATCGTCAAAGAGTGACTGGGTTGACGTACCTTACTCATTATAGCTAGAAATTGAAAATACCTTTGTAAAATCCCCTCTAATCTATGTAATCCGGTTGGTACAGATGTGGTTACATTTATCTTCTTTTCTGTAGGTGAGAAATCAACCAATTGATACTCCCTCTATTCTTTGCCAATTCCTTAGCCTAGTAACATTGAGTATAGATACGCTCTCTCTAACCAACTGCGCAATTGCTTATTGTCTCTGTTCTACCGCCTTTAATTTCCTCTTAATTACTCTCACTTCACCTTCGGAGACTACCAAACAACACGCTTAATGCCTTTCCCATTATAATTAATACTGCCCTCTTTTGCCTGGTCTGTAACAACTTTATTCCTTTCAAATAGTAACTCATATCCTTCCATTGTCTCTCAAGTATTAGGGATTCTTGAGCTAAGGGGTATAATATACGGTGGTACTCCGGAGTCTGTAAATAGTCTCCGGCAACTTGGGTCCTGGCTGTATCTAGTTTGTCCACTTCGGTCTTCAACTGACCCAGTAAATTTTCATACGGCTGCAGGTCTATCACCAAAGTTATCAACCACTTTGATCTAGTTATAATCACTTCGCTTAAATACAGTATTCTCACTGTGTTCCCAGGTATTAGCTACCACAGCTAGCATCGTCAGTACCACGAGCCTCCTCTCGTCCATGTATGCAAAGAGATGGAGAGTATAATTTGTCTTACTCAATCATTCTCTTATTATTGTTTCTAGCGGGTGGTTACATCTTAGAGCGATACCTCAAGCACCGACCCACATCACCACCAGCGCAGTGTATGCATGGGGCCCGTCCATACAGTTCACCAGCACTGATGATAAATGCACAGTTAGTCCCAGACCATCACTCATTCACCACAGTCACTGTACTGGTTTCACTTAATCTTTGGGCTCGGGCGGCACCGCTCCCCTCAATCGCCGTTTTAGTGGTAATTACTCATCAAAACTAGTTGTTTTATCAGCCCGCAATTTTCTCTGCAATTGAGCTAACGGAATTTCATCCTCTTCCTCCCATTCACTCAGTTCATCTTCTTCCCTAAGGTTAGGCTCAATCCCTGCTTCCTCAGAATGTCCCGCTGGAGTCCGACTTACCTCCCTCAGGCTTCGAAGTGTAGTTGGGTTAATTTCAATCTCCTCACCCCCTTCACTTTCAATCTCAGTCTCTAACCCTTCATTTTCTACCAACGTAGTTTTCCTCAGCCTTTTCTGTTGAGTTTTTGTTTCGGCTCCTTTCCATTCTCTTATTTCAGATAGCTTTATATCATTCGCGTGCACTCTCTTTAACTGTCCGGTCAATTGGTCCCAGATCACAAAGGAAACCGGACCCGTCTGTTCCACGATCCTATAGTATGGACTCCATTTCTGGTCCAATTTACCTTCTCTCAGGTGTATTTTATAATACACTGGATCACCTATCTTGAAGGAAACTTCTCTATTTTTATTTACCCTATCTTTTCGCCCTTTCTGGGCTCTTTGGATCCTCCTCCTCACCTGCGTAAAAAATTTATGGGGTTGTTCTAAAACTATTTGGTGATGATCCTCTCCTAAACACTTCCACCTAGGTCGTAACAGATTGTCAATATGTTAGACTATATCCCTGCCATATATTAAGTAATAAGGTGAATATTTTGTCGTCTCGTTCATCGAGAATCTCACAGCTGCTAACGCTTGGGTTACGAATAAATACCAATTTTCCCTATTATCCTCTGTTAGTTTATCCAACACATCAGCGAGGGTCTTATGAAATCTTTCTACCTTACCATTTCTTTGGAGGTGATATGAAGAGGTGGTTATGTGCTGTATGTTTTATTCTCCCAACGTCTCTCATAATCTGATTAGCATTCTCCGATCTATTATCGGTAACCAACTGTTCGGGGGCGCCATACCTAAGGAATATTTCTTTCAGTATTATATCTGACACCGTTCGTGTCTTCTTATCCGGTATGGCAAATGCCTCAGGCCAATTCGTCAGCCAGTCCACAAAACTCACTATGTAAAGATTACCTCTATGTGTTTCTCCATAGGGCCCGGAAATATCCATACTTACTTTCTGAAACGGATAATTCGGAACATCCGTTTCTAATACTGGGTCAATCCTACTCCTTCGATTCTGTACTTGGCATGTTAAACATATTTTAACCTGGTTCACAACATCATTAAACAACTTAGGCCAGTAGTAATTTTTCATTATTAATCCATACGTCTTATCAATTCCCAGGTGTCCTAACCTCCTACGCCATTGGGCTAGAATTTCAGCTAACTTCTCAGGTATCACCATTTTTAAACTTCTTCATCCCTTCCTGAAAGATAATACAACACTCCATCGTGCACCATATATTTAGAGGTACGCCCTGACTCTACCCTGGACCTGATAGTTGCTATCTCGCTATCCTCTTGGTTTTGCTCAATAATATCTCTCCAGTGGGGGTCGGAAACTATCTCTGTTTCACTCATTTCCTGATTTTCCCAACCAAGTCTCCCCTTCAACGCCTTTGAATAGATCACATTAATTTGGAATGCTTTATCACCCACACCCGGCTCAAAACTGACAGATTTGGTCTCTAATCGCCTCGGAATCATCAATAACAGGTCAGCACAGGTATTATCCTTTCCTGACAAATATTCTATTCTGCAATTATACCCACTTAACTTCACTGCCCACTGTTATATCTTCTTATTTGTCCACTCCGCCTCTAACAAATATTTGAGGGGTTTGTTGTCTGTCCCAGTTCCTTAGCAGTAATGGCTGTTACCTCCCGATTACTGTTCAGCAACCCCCTCAATTTCCTCCTGTAACGCTCAGGGGCTGTTATATCTTCATCCCTTATCTCATCGCCATCCCTTATCTCATCGTCTTATTCCCAGGCTTATTCTCATTCCATACTCTCACCTGTTCGACTTCTCTCACTGGGCACGCCTGTGCCAGCCCCGTCTCCCTGCTTTATTTTAATAGTTTTATTGGCAGTATTGGTTAACAGTAAGGGAACGGTCCCCGACCTCTTCACCAACGAATCACACACGGTTATGTCCCCTTCACTATTATCATACCTATCAGTAGTGACCACTTGGTACAGGTCACTTTTAAGCACTCCTTCTGTTATAATCTTGCAATTCCCAGATACAGTAGTCTTAGGGGGAAGCTTCATAGCTGTCTGGGCCACCACTGGCAATTGTTCATAATTATTCTCTCCCAACAGTATCCCTACCCCGTCCAATGTTAGGGTGGCGGCTCGAAATCGATCTGTGCCTTATTCTGCCTAAGCCAATCATTCCCCAAAATTAGCTCGCCACACATGTCAAGTTCCACACAAACCTTAAATTTACCTCTGGTTCTTGCCAACTGGAAAGGTAGCCATATCATACCCTCTATCCTCATCCTGCTACTATCAGCCTGAATTATTAGTAGATCGACGGGACTAAGCTTCGTTTTCAGTCCCAGCTGTCTAAAAACCTTGGAGCTAACCAGTGACACTGAAGCTCCAGTATCGACAAGGGCCTTCACCTTCTTGTCTCCCAGCAACACATTACAGGTGAAGTCTGGCCCTTTCTTTCAGGAAACTGTATACCTGAGCCTTTCTCCTTCCCGTGTGTTCTCTCCCTTCCTCTCGCTTTCTCGACAACCGAGACGTGGGAATCGGTGACAGGAGTTCACCTTTTTCTAGGGGTTCCAATTTCTGTCTAGGGGCCCTCCTGGGTGGGATAGAGCTCGGATGACTCTATTTTCTCGGACTAGCAGCCCATTCCTCCCCTCTATTCGAGTTAGGGTTGTTCCGTTCAGTGTGGTCCATCTTTCTCCTGCGAGGACATGTTCGTCTCAGGTGACCCGCTCCTCCACAGTGCCAACACCTTCGCTCCTTACAACTGGCCTAAATGTGCCCGACCACACCACATATCCAGCATCTCAGAGGTCTTTTTTGCACTGGAGCCATCCTGCCTCTTACTTTTTCACGGGTGACCCATCGGCGTTTCCCGGATCCTTTTCTTTCTCGGTAGGGGGAAACAGCATATTAACTCGCTTTATACCTAGTTTACGGTCTCCCTCTGACGTACACCCCCGAGCCTTGTGCCCGAACTCGCAACTAGTCATGCAGTTCGGCCTCAAAGACCTTGGGTCGCCTCTATAGTTAGTTGGACACTCGCGGACCCGATGGCCACCATACTTGAAAGTCCAGCACACCAGCCCATATCGGCCCGGTGTGGGCCTGTGAAACCCATAACGCGGATCCTAGGCTCTCCTATTGGGAACTGCCTCAGCCTTCCAGTCCTCTTCCATCTCTTCTTTCGGTTCCCGTATCTGGATCCGCTCCCAGTCCTTCTTTTTCATCACTACTTTGGCCACCTGGAGGTTCCTACCTACACCCTCTCTATAGCTGCGGCCAGGCTGACCGGTCCCCACTTCAGAACGTCGCAACACAGGTCCCTGTCACTCAGCGCGTCCACCTACACATCGGCCAACAAGGCCCGAATAGGACCACTGTGCCGAGTCGCCAACTCCGGAAAAGCTAACGCCGCTAGCCCCGCGATTCTTTTCCCCCAATCCTCATTAGTCTCTCTTTCTTGTTGCTGCAGCCGGAATAATTTGCTGACTGCCTCAATGGCTGTACAGTCACTTGCGTATTGCCGCACCAGAGCAGATTTAAGCTCGGTCCACGTCAGGGCCGGGTTTTCTCTGTACCCCACCCCCTATGAATTTGGACACCTGCCCCACTGCGGCGGCGTAAGCTAAGAGCACCATTTCGTGGTCCGAGAGGCCATAAATCACCTGCTTCTTCTGAATGGACAGAATCCATTTGTGCAGGTCCGCTGGGTTTCCTTTATAAGTAGGTAGCTTCATGCTACCTATCAGCCTCCTGAAACCCATCGATATTTCGGGGAATCCCACGTCTCCAAGGTCAACTGTGGAGTCTGATCCTGCTACGCTCACCCTAGCGTCTTGTCAACTACCACTTTCTACGACAGAACGAAAGGAAAAATACTTAACACGGTGGTGGCACTTCAGCTGCGTACAACGTCGACAAAAACAAGATCAACAATGTTACTGGTAGATCTAAGTGCAATAAGCGAACAAAGGAAACCAAATAGTGACTTACTTGAGGTCCGCCGCTGCGTGTTTTGTTACTTTTCCTCCTTCTTTTGCTTCTTTCTCTTTTCCTCCTTATGTCCCTTTTAGACCAATATAATCCGAAGACTAGTGTCCCTTCTGGTCTTACTTGGTCCCGACTGGACAACACAAATGCAACCTTCTCTCCACTTTCAGACGGCCGCGGTAATTTCCACGGGTCTATCCTGGTCACGGACACCAGTCTAACACTTTCGACCCAGCCCTTCAACCTCTGACGTCTTACTCCTTGGGATGAGGTGTCTACTCGGTCTTAAGCGAACTTAAGGGAGTAACCATAGGTCCTCTGAGCATCCGTGGATCATTCGACCGGTACAGTGGTTTAATCCTCTTCCTGCCCACGTTGTGATTGGTTTGATCCAGAAAGCAGAATCGATATTCATCCATTCACGGTCGACTGAAGATGTAGACACGCCTGGAGAGCCTGTGCAAAGAATTTTAGAATGCACCAATATATATATATATATACCTGCAGAAAGCTGGACAAACAACTATTCAATCTTGAATTTTTAATGTCTTTTATATAGCAGAAAAGAATAGTACCGAAAAGAAACGGGCTACAGCAAAGAAAGTAATTGACGTAAAAACTCATACACTGGATTAGAGAGAGAGAGAGAGAGAGATAGAGAGAGAGAGAGAGAGAGAGAGACAGACAGACAGACAGACAGACAAACAGAAAAATACATATAGTATTAAAAGTATCTATAGCTGCGTTCAAAAGCCAAACGAATCAAATAATGAGCTGGCAGTAGAGACACGAACACCATTTACGCCCAATCTGTGAGCCACCAATCTCTGTCATTGTTCTATTGCGAGCTATGAACAATAAAACTTTGTAAGCCTGTTGGTATAAAAGCAAGATGGTGGGGGCTTTTGTGGATTTCTCAACCATCGATCGATTGTAAATGCTGAGTTAATTGCAGAACTTGAACAATCTCATTTCATTGACGAATCAGATCTTTTATACAATCCTGGTGGTGCGGAGGTTGCGGTAAGCTGGATAGGTACACTGAAATTTTCTGGTAGAGATTGTATTGTTGCTAAACTTGTACAGTAAGGTGGAAAAGTTTTGGAAATATGTCTTTCATTATCCAAGGAGAGTGGATGGTAGGTAAAGACTCCCTAAATGGTGGACGGTTGAAATTCTCGTTTTATTTAAAGAGGTTTTCTAATTTTCTGTGATCATTTTCATGTGATTTCCATTTTGTCAATTGTTGGAAAATTATTTGTTTGAATAATTTTTAATCGACTGCTGAAACAGATGGCACTAAACATTCTGCCTAAGTCTCAATGCAGGTTTGTCCAAATCGGTGTACATCAGGTATTATCTTTACTGCTAGGAAGAATTCAGAAGATGTGCATTAGAACAGCAACTTGACCTTCAGCATTCTTTCGTCTATCTCACAAACGTTTTTGACATTGTCAATCCATTCTTTATATGTCAATATGAAGTTGAAAACTTTTTGAAGCAATAAAATCTTTTAGCACCTCCACCTTTCGCAATTTTCTTTTCCGTACTTCTCTTCCGATCTGCTGAAAGCGATGTTAGTACTTATATCCGCTAGAGAGTATCCGGGAATCTTTTGAACATCCATCAATTTATCGTTGCTTCAGGAACCTTAATGTGTCTATCCTATGCTGACGACTGTAACTTTCTCACAAACAAAGAAAGTCTTTAAATTCTCTGTCGCTTTTGATGAATTTGAGCTTTCGATTAATTTAAAACAGAGAGTAGTCATGCATCATCCTGCTCCTGGAAGGATTATACTCCACCATCAACCTACGTCAAGGCTAGGCATTTGAATGTCGTTGAAACGTTCGTTTATTTTGACAGAAAGCTGTTCAGATTCAACACTCTCGAGAAAGTTGCCAACACAATTATCCGGTACTTTTGTGCTACAGCGAGAAAACATTATCAGAATCGAATCTAGAGTTATGAAGGGGAGACTCTGATTGACTGGTCATTTTGAGGACAGTAGGCCTGAAAAATAAACACTGTACAGTGAACTTGTGTAAGGCAAACATACACGTCGTACAAAAACTACAAAATCTGTCTCAAGGAAATAACTTAGAAGGTCAAAATAGACACGGGTTTTGGGAACATCTTGCGTATAAAAGGTCAACTTGAAAGAAATTGCAGATTATTGGAATTAACATCTTTGACAAGATTGAATATGCAATTGTTTGCTACATGTAAAACGTAAGCCTTCTCCCAGGAAAATTTAAACAAATGTGGGAGCGTATTCCTTTCAGAGAGTGGCTTTATTAATCACCTACGTTATCACAACAACAGGCTATATCAATATTCAGCTCAATTTTGCTTAAATTCTGTTCAGCAGCAGGTCAACACGTGTACTTTGCTGGAATCACTTTGATATAATTGCAGCAAGTTGTCACTCGCTGTAATAATGACACGACATATATGTCATCAGCGGCAATGAAAAACAAAAAGGCCATGGAAGTGGAGACGAGTTGACTTTTCACTAAAAACACAGATACACATACACACACAAAGACACACAGACACACACACACACACACACACACACACACACACACACACACACACACACACACATATATATATATATATATATATACATTATGTACTCATGTATCATGCTAGTTAATTTTAAGAAGTTCGATCATACATGAAATATAAAATTACTGCTGGACTACGCCGATGACTAAAATATATATCCATTTATTGTAGTCAAATTAGTTTGAAAATTAGGTTTTCAAAGATCGCATGATACGCGAGACTATACGGTATATATGCATACCATGATTAACCATCATTTTCAAAAATATTTAATTTAGTATTGTCAGCCTACTAGATAGATTATAAAGATACTGGTATAGCGGAATGAAATGGCAATGGTAGACAACGCCACTTTAACTTGGCATAATAGAAATGTCTAAAGAGAATCAGTTGTTCTCTGACGTAGATGGGAGATGGCGGGTAATGGTTACGTTTCATACTATTCCAGTAGTACTTAAAAGGGGAACTATTTGTGCATGCAAATGTGGTTATTTATCGCTAGTTTATAATGTTGTCTCGTTTTTTCCTCGTTATTTATTCAGTATTTTAATCGAATGTACCCCAAGCAAGACAGTAAAACCAATAAGACACAAGAGGGCAATGAGTGTAAATGAATTAGAAAACAGAAAAAAATTATTAAGGGACAAGATCAATAGAAAAGTAATCACGAAGATAGTAGATAAAGACTGAAATTGCATTTGAAGATCAAAGTTGGCCGAAAAGTATGGAGCCGGAAAACAGTTCTACAAGCAGGAAGTACGAAAAAAATAAACTGTTAGCATAGAACTTACCGTTTACATCTAGCCAATTCAACTGTAATTTGATGAGACCTTGTTGCCAATCTAGTACTATGCTTAAATTTATAAAGTCTAGGTACCATAGCGGAGAGCTAATCCGAAAAATTACCGTGGAAGTATTAATAGGAAAGGCACAGGGAATCCACTTTACGGCGATGAAAAAGTGTCTGAAACGGAAACGACAGATCAGGACCAATAATATTGTTGATTCTTCTTTGGATTTTATCAAAAATCTCTAGATATATAAAAGGAACACCAGACCATGTGTGAAACAGAGAAACATAGACCAATGGTAGAAGATATATATATATATATATATATATATATATATATATATATATATATATATATATATATATATATATATATATATATATATATGTGTGTGTGTAATATAGATTCTGGAGTACGACACAGTTAACAAACTTTTTAGCAGCTGACCTACCAATGGATTCCATGTATACTTTCCACTTCATATCAACCGGAAATGTTAAACTTAGAAGGCGCAATGAGGTTAGCCTAAGCCATGCTGATGTATATCGGAAAGAAGTTTCTCAGATGATTGATAGAAAGCAGTTTACTTTTAGAGGCGTTAACATTAAAAACCATTGTTTGACACATTTCACAACAGATTGTAGGTCGTTTGTGATATCAGCTGCAAATCTGACCTTAACGAACTGAGCAGATTTAGTACACGAGTAATAGGTTTTGTCATCAGTATAGATAAAAAGTTGAAAATTGATGTTATCATTGATTAATATTAAGAACAAAAGTGGTCCGCATATCGAGTCCTGGGGCACATATGCATTATTACGAATAGTTCCAGAAAAGTTGTATTTAAGGACAACTTTCATTTTACGATTTCATAAGGAAGACTAAATCAGTTCAAAGATTTGTCCGGAGACAGCATAATTATTCAACTTGTGGAGAAAACCAGTTGCCGAACACTTTTAAACGCTTTCGAGATGTCTAGCACGAGATTCACCATTCTTATTTAAAGCGTGATAGAAACTTTTTGCAATGATCGTTAATGTATCAGCAGTTGACCTAGAGAAACGAAATCATTATTGCTTATCTGAAAGCGTTGTAAGATGCTTAGCTAATTCAACATTGATTAGGGTCTCTAGTAGTTTGCCAAAAAGATAGACGGCTAATAGGTCGATATGTCGATGGGTCTAACGGTACACTTGCATTTGTAAAAACTGTAAAAAACAAGGAGAATTACCAACAATCAGGAAAGCAAAAGGCAGCGAGGCATCTATTATACACATTAGAGAGAACAGGAGCCAGTTCCAAAATACATTTCTTAAGGACTGTTACAAGGATACCATACTTTGTGGCGGATCCACATTAGAGATGATGGCAAAAACCATAGAAAATATTATATGCATAACTTTCAACAGAGGCTCAGTTCTAAGATAGAATTTAGGTAATGATACTCCAGAGAAGTAAAGAGTAGAGTTTAAGGAGAATTTACTAACGAAAATTTAATAAAGTCACAAATAAATTTTATCAGCAGATTATGTTAACACCTGAAATTGATTGAAGATAGGAATAATAGAAAAATTACTCGTATTACTTCACTATTACAGAGCCTCCAGTAATTACAAGCCATAGTTGTTAAATGAAATACGGTGCCCCTAAGCAAAGAAAGACTTAGCTTCTTCAAGGTAACGTTTGCATTTATTACGTGGCACCACGAATAGGCGTCTGTTGCGATGAAAACTGTCACGCTGGTGTAGTCGGAAATAGAGGTTCATGTGGGCTATAGCGACACAGTTTGATGTTGTGAACCATGGAGAAGATTGTGGTTTCATTTAGTATTTCCGAGAGGGAATGAAAGCATCTATGCCAGTTTTGGTCCAAGAGAAAATTTCAGTATTTCACTATAAAGGTTAAAATATCAGTCCAAGGGGCGTTTCGGTGAAAGTCACGAAGTGAATTCCAACGAGAATGTTGATACAGGAAATTGGTATTATGAATAGGATGTTTCTGGTTCCAACGAAATATCAATATTTACAATAGTGTGATCTAAATGGCCAAGAAAACTGTTGTGAAGCACGAGAAGAGCTTGAGGAGGAGGTAAGGAATAAACCAAGTAAAGAAATATTTTTTCCAGATTTATTAGGGAAACGAATAGCGAAATCCACGATTTGAGTAAGAGACTGAGAAACGGAAACATTGAAAGTTTGAATACCAGAAAAATGAGTAACAATAAAATATTTAAATCTCTTAACATGATTAACATTAAAGTCACCAAACCTGAGCGACATTTCAGTACTATCAGATATTTTGTCTAATATATTACAGTCCTGAGAAGGTAGGTGATAAATAAAAAGTACCTAGTTTAGAAACAGTAATAATGAAAGTCGAAACCAGATGAAAGAGGTGTCAGGGGATGCTAGTGGCAATTCTCTTGCCATTAAAAGATTATCCCGGTTGTAAACACAACAGCCATGCGTTGTGAAGGATGTTTTCTGTGCGTAATTTCTTTATCATTCAGATAATGATATTTATATTTTTACTTCGTTAATATTCTAATTTTACAGATGCTTGGTATATAACAAAGTTTTGCTAGCAAATGTCATTTAAGGGACATTAGTTCTTTATTCTGCAGTTACAGGTGGGTTTGGTTTGTGCGGGTGGTTTGTTGATTATTTTTCTCTTGTGCCGTATCTGATTTCTACTGTGTCTTATTGAATATCATATAGGGAATGTTTGATTGGGGAGTTATGGGTTTAATGAATATTTTTTCAATATGTGTCTTTACCTCTTTGCTGTACATTTGGTAGATCAATATGATGTTTCTTTTCCTGTTGGATTTTTTTTTATTGTGTGGTGTATATGTGAGTATTGCATAAAATCATTTAGGCTCTTTATTAATCTTTTGGTGCTGCATTGGAAATGGTTTCATTGGAAGAAATGTTGTTGAAATTGGAGTTTTTATTAAGTTCTTGGTTTAGAAAGAAATGAGCTATCCACCTCATTGTTTTTATGAGGTTTTCTATTTTTTCTATTAATTTTAGTTTCACTTAATAGGTAGATGGTGGTGGTATCGGTATGTTTATTAGGGAGTAGTAGAAGCATATACCGTTTTAAAACAACATAATACATTTTTCCACCGAAACACTAGGAATTTCGAAGGCGGTTTAACTAAGAAATATACAAGGTCATAAATAATTACATGATTTTCAGCCACCCCCCCCCCCGTCCCCCCAAAAAAAACACTGAAAAGTGATATAACTAAAAACAGAAAAATCACCCAACGTATTGTTCGCAGCGTTCAAACATAAAAAAAATATACGAACTAACGCCCCCGAAGCGTAAAAAATAATGAAGGCAAACATGACTGAAACATAAAGAAAAACACCAAAAAGTACAGAATACGATATTAATATAGAAGCTAAAACAATCGCCCAAATATTAGCGCTAAACGGCCGAATAAATTTCATGGCTAAATCACGCGCTTTGATTACGCTAAAAGGCGACAAATAAAACTTCAATGCAAACAACATGCATTCTCATAAACTGAAGTAAAAGTGAACTAGGTAAAATAAGTAAAATAATACTAGGAAGAATTACCTCAAAACTAAGGACGAAGATAGGAGTAAACCAGTGGAAAATACAAAAAATACTTTAGTTTGGTTCCACAATATTAAAAAAAATCATAATTGCGAATTTATACAACTAGATATAAAAGATTTTTACCCCTCTATAAACGAATCCATCCTTAGCTCAAGAACAAATGAAATAATCACAAACCTATTAAAATTATTAAGTACTACCGAAAATCACTATTATTCGACAATGAAGTGAAAAAAAAAACGGAAAAAAACCCGGTCGTTCGTCTTAGTTTTTTTGCTCGCTCTGGCCACCCTTAGAAACACCGTTCAGAACGCCTTTTCTGCCGCCCGCCTGTCGATCGCTCTTTTATTCTCCCCGAAAGTAATCGATCCGGGTGTTTGGTTTAAATTAGCATATGTATATGCAAATCGCGTCACTCTCCCAACACCTGGCTAGTCCATTGTGCGTTCATTTTACTCGGATAAATCAACCTCACCTGGTTAATGCGAGGATCATAACCGATTCGCACCGTAATTATCCCTTTTCGCAGTGGTTGAACGAAGCTTTCTCTTGGCAAATACTTCGTTACAGACAATGAAGACGCGTAACTAAAGAAAGAAGGAACGTTTGCTGTTACAATAGGAGTTTTCATAGCGCAGAAATATGTGAGATTATTGGCATAAATTTACTACATGAACTTAGAATACTCTGTAAAAACTATATAAGCCTCTAAATGAATCGGTCTCATAATCTTT
Source organism: Acanthosepion esculentum (assembly GCA_964036315.1). Classification (NCBI taxonomy): domain Eukaryota; kingdom Metazoa; phylum Mollusca; class Cephalopoda; order Sepiida; family Sepiidae; genus Acanthosepion; species Acanthosepion esculentum. Next base: position 876,799 of record OZ038477.1, read on the forward strand.
AAAGAAACTTTAACAGAGAAACAACAGGCGAAACCAGAAAAATAATCATAAAATATTTTAAAATATGGTATTAAATATAGACATAAAACAAATCTAAAAGAAATAGATTTCATTGATGTTGCACTCAACCTAAGAAAAAGGACATATCAACATTCCACTTTACATGCACACATCTTCTAATCACCTACCAACAATAACCAAGCAGATCCTACAATTAATTAAACGCAAATTATCTGATGATTCTTCCAATTAACCATATTCATCGAAGTCAAAATAATTCGGCAAAATTCACATAACCACTACACAGTACAAAAGTGCCAACAGGAAAAAAACATATTGTCAAACCCACCGTACAAGGCTTAGGGTTAAAAGCAAACGAAGTAAAATATTAATTAAACTCACACAAGACACTTCTTCCTACATCAAGCACTCTCCACAAGATATTCAACGGAAATAAAGTAAAAATCAACTACAGTTGCATCGAGAACATAACAGAAATTATGCAAAAAGCACAACATAAAAAACCCAACAAACCACCCGAAAAAACCAAACCCTCCTGTAACTGCTAAGCAAAGAGCAACTGTCGCTTAAATGGCAATTGCTTTATAACAGTATTATATACCAAGGCACTATAAATTATGTAGATTAAGAAGAAAAATATACATAAGAATAACTGAAGGAACATGGAAAGAGAAATTACTCATACAAAACATCCTTTAAAAATAGCCAATATTATGCGAACAGATGAGAAATTAAAACCAAAAACTAGATTATACTAAAAATATCATAGAAAATAACAAAAAGTAACAACCGACCCCACCCCCAAATAAATAAGCTGTAAAATTGTCCGGAGGAGAAAATCGATATCATCACTTTGCAATAGTATCACAATCTGTTAAATAAATGATAAAAACTTATCTCAAATTACAGACAGAAAACACATTTTTATCGCGCTATTTAAAAATTGAAAACGAAAAACCTTGTAAAATACGATCATTTAGATTATGTAACATAATTTAGACAAATCCAATAATTTAAACTAGAAAAATGATTTAAACTAGACAAATAATTTAAACTAGAGCAATTCTCTAAAAAATAAATTAAACAAAAAATCTAAATACACAAATTAGGTGAATAATAAACAAATTTACAAACAACGAATGCAGACATGAACACAAGTAAATGTGATCAAAATCAAATAAATAAGTAATCAATAAGTAATGAGCAAAATGTTAACAAATTACATTATAAAATAGCTACAAATAATCGCATTAGGATGCAAAGTTATTTTCTTCAAGCATTCCCTCCAGACAAGCAAAGCGGGAGTGCCACTAGCTCGCAAGGGGTTACAGAGGGTAGAGAGCAAGAGTAAAAAGGCGTGTTTGGGAAGAGGATAAAGAAAAGGACGGGGAACAATGTCAAGATATGAGAAGATGTCGATTACATTGAGCTTGAATATTTGAAGATTATATTTATCAGGGAAGCAAGTAAGAGGAAGAGAATTACACAGACGAGAAGTGCGAGAGAAGAAGCTGTTTGAGAAGTAGAGACGGTTAAATTTAACCGTTTCAACAGTGGGACCGAGAAGCCAACGTAGTAGCTCGCTTAAATTCATGCAGTCTAGCAACCAGCGAAAGCAAGTCGTCGGAACAGTTGCCGTGAAAATACTTATAGAAGAGACAGAGGAAAGCCACGGCATGTCTGTGAGAAAGCGACTGTAGACTAGATTCCAGATTAGGACCTATCACATTGCATACCCGTCTCTGGATTTTGTCGAGGACCTCGAGATTTACAACGGGGGCGCCAGAAATGACAGCAATATTCCATGCAAGGACGGATGGTTGATTTAGTGATTTGAAGGATGTATTCAGACGAGAGAAAAAATTCTGGCACAACACAGAGAACCAACTTTTCTTGTGGTAGATAATGCTATGGAGTCTATGTATTTGTTCCACCTCATATCAGCAAACAACGTGAGACCAAGTAGACGTAACGAGACGCTTTCGTGGAGTTGGCCATCAGCCATTCTGATGTGGTGGGAAGGGTGTGTACTCAGCGGTGGGTAAATGAGAGCAGTTTCATTTTGGAGGCATTGAAGTTTACAAGACATTTCCTGCCCCCAGTCAACCACAGATTGGCGGTCCTTTTCGAGACCGGCGGCCAGGTTATTTTTGTCAACTTTACCATATTTACTATTGAAGAAGGAGTAAATAGTAGTGTTGTCCGCGTAGATGCTTACTTGGAACTAATGACATGGGGAAGGTTGTTAATGAAGATCAGGAAGAGTGTAAGACCCAAGATAGAGCCTTGGTGAACACCGGCGTTCGTGATAACGGAGCTGCAGAACTCAAAATCATCTATGAAAGTGTAAACGTTTCCGACCACCTAATAAGCGTCAGGATAATAAAATAAAATAATATTCATAATGCACCAATGAACAATATATAAATAGTCGATGCAAATCACAACACACATGGCCTGAAGTTTGCGTTGAAGTATGAAACATACTATCGCCGCTAGAAGTTGATCACTGTCATGTACCCAGAGTACATGACAATGATTAGTAGTAGTTATTAGGTCGTAGGGAATTACGTATACTGACCATTTATTTCTTATATGTCTCTGGGTCACCACTTATGATTGTTGCTCAATGTTGTAAGCAGCGGATGATGTCTTTCTTTACACTGTATGGTTGGTGAGGTATTTTCCGTTGAATGTTAGCTTGCGGTATAGAGATGTCTTGAACACACGCCCTGCTCTAGGTACATGACAGCAGCTCCGACAAACTTAGATAGAAGAGTGCAAGAGGAAAACAACACCCATAAAACAGCCTGGTCTGCCTTCTTTAAGCGATGGTATTATCGAAAAAAAATACAAAATACGCGTGGTCCATATAACATCAGGGCATTCTTCAAAGGTGGTTCAACATTTCGCAGAAACCTCTTCCAAATAAGACCTCCCATAGAGGAGAACATGATTAATGATTGTCTGTACGCCATCCTGTGCAACTGTAGTAAGAAATATTAAGGAGAAGTAGGCAACCCCCTTATAAGACTGCAGGAACAACTTAAAGCTTCAACACGAGGGCAAACAAAAAAATCAGGCGTATCTGACCACATATGGTGGGAAAAGCGTGATCACCGCTCCCAGTAGGATTAGGTTGAAGTAATAGACTGGGAACATCACTGCAAAATACGAACAGAATACGAATCAGCGCATGTGCTTGGCCACATTTATCCCCTAAGCCAGCCATGCACAGAAATAAATACCATATGGGAACTAGTAATAGAGAAAGACGATAATAAAAAAACAAATTTAATATGAACTCTGGTAAAAAGATTAATGAGACATTAGGTTTGTGAATAAGGCAACAAAGACAACGCTTAGAACAATGTAAATATATATATTTAAATTTTCTCATTCTTTTATGATCTCATTATTTAAATCCATGTTTAGGACCTTAAGTTTTTATTCGTACTTGTTTTATATATTTACTTATTAGCTAATGTGCATTAATGTCACTACATTTTCTGAGTGGATTTTAATTACACCTCTTAAGTAGATTTCCTATTCCTCCAGATATTCAACAAAGGAATAATGAATATCTCTTATGCGATTGATTCCAAAGTTTCGTTCTTTTCGCTGGCAGAAACAAGAAAAGGATTAGAATTGAATATACTTAAAAAAAATATAAAGCCTACTGTGTTTTATCCAGCTCGCCCGAACTTGAAAATTAGAAAATAAGGTGAGATTTGTTTTCCGATTTTGAATTCAAATGAATTCAAACGAATACATTCGATTGTATGGCAATACTCAAAAGAGAAGTTACAATCAAATATTCATTCACTTGACGAAACATAACAGAAATTGCTCTCACATAAACCCAAGAATAATTAGTGGATTCTGCAATTTCTAATTACGAAAGTATTTGAATGGATAATTTATAAAATTGAACAAGCTAAGCACAAGTTTTTACTTGGGATCATTAATTCTAATTACTCCTTTACAGTTACAAATTATTCTCCTTTCAAATATTATTGCTTGCTAATATCGGCACACTGAGTATAGGTGCAATAGGCTTAGAGGGCGCTAGCACATCTCCATGTAGTGTTTGTTAGCATCGTTACCATTTGTCCTTAAAATCGTGTGAGTTTATCTCGGTGTTTGATTCCTGCTTAGAAACGAGGTTTCTGACTCGTGATATACTGCATTGATTCTTAGGTAAACGTTATGGTTTCACATCGGGCGATATATATGAAATTCTTTCTCAGTTCTGGATTATTTGTCTGTTGTTTTTAAATGTACTGAATATCAACACATTTCTGGTTTGGCGTTGTCTGTCCGATGGTCAGGGATCCGAATTTTAGTTTAACTGCAAAAAGAGGTTATCCCAAATGCAGGTGCATAATATCGTGACTCTTATATTGCCATTTTGTGAATGTGAACTGGGTCGGGTAGTATTTTCCGATTAAGCCTCTCGATGCCATGATGAAGTGTACCATTATGCCAGTGATTTCTGGCAATTAATCCTGTGAGGTTTCTGTACAAACCATTTGGCGGAGTTGTTGATTCGCTACTACTGTTGCTCACCTCCCTCATGTTCATATCTGAAAATAAAACTAAGGTAGTCTATTCAAGTTAAATAATATTCCATATATGGCTACACACATCTACTCACATAATGAGATCCTTTAAATTGCCTTGCTCATGGGTTTAGGGCTTTTATCAAATATGGATTCCCAAGTGATAGTGATGCACAAAATGGAAACCCTTATTTCACATTCATGTCCGTTCTCTCGTGCTACCCTCGTTCATAGTATGTTTTGTTTTTAATGTCTATCATCTCCATGATGGGGTAATTGTAATATTTGGTATAATTGCTGAGTATATTTATCGTATCATATTTGATTATATCCCGGTTAACATTCATATTTCTGGCGAATTCAGTATCCATCATTAGTCTACTCAAACAAAACTCATAAATAAATTAATTACTGTCATGACTTCTCCATCGCATACGAACTGTCGCAGATCATGGATGAGCCTACTCGTGTTCCAATATATATGCCATCATTAATTTTCTAAAAATCTCTTTCACTTCCTGTACTAACAAATCCATATCAAAAGAAAATCTATCGATACACCAAAACGGACGATGATAGCCTCAGATCCTCTCTCAGCATTCTTTTAAAAAAACAAAAGCTTTCAGAAAAGACTCCTTCACCTACAAATTTATTTTGTTTTATTTTGTTTTTGTTTTGTTTTTTGGGGATTTTTTGTATGGAAAATTTTATCCAACGCAAAATGAATCAACTAAGACCAAATAAACAGACTTGGTCCCTATCTGAATGTGCTGCTGACAAAATCACTATTACGATCTCTCTAAGAGGGAACAATGTAGTAGAATTCTTGTCACATTCTGAACGGCTCGCAATAGGTGTAAAAGAATTCTAGCAAATGCAGAGAGCAACTTGGAAGAGTCAGCCCAAGTCACGGATGAAAACCAATGACTTCATTACCGCGAATTCTGAAAAATATCAGAGAAAATTCTCAATAATGTTAAACCATCACAGCTTATTATTATAAATGACCATGAGGTTATTTTATCCACGTAGGATAGAGCTAGGCCTTCTGCAATTTATATTTACTCAAAAACCACATTGAACAAGGGTTATCGCATATTTGACTCCTCCTGTAACGGATCACAAACTGAGTGATATCTTGACTCGAGAAGTCTTGGCTCCCCGAAAACTAGGAATCTAGATAAAATTCATGTGATTGTTGCTAAGAACCATAGTCCAGAGTTAGCTCCCGTCTTGGCAAAGTCGTTTAACTGCTGATTGAAGGAAAATTGTTTCCTAACCCTTCATTTGTTGAACTTGTTAACAAGGATGTAGGAGAAACTCACGTACCCCATCATGATATAGACGCATTAGCCTCATTAGTGTAATCAGTTGATGAATCCATCATTAACACGAAAGTCGTTGATCACCTCAGCACAAACATATTCTTGAGCAACAAGCAGTATGGATTATACTCTACTATTGCTGATGTCTTATTAACTATAGCATCCGTGAAATATTAGATAAGAAATTCATCACGTGAGCGATCCCCTTATCAATGAGGTCAATGAATGTCATTGCTAATGACCAGTCCTACCCTATCTTTTGCTTTATATTAATGATCTTGCAAAATTGTAAGTAAATATATATGCAGATAATACCTAATAAAAAACCCAAATGAGAAAACAATCGTATAAAAATCGATATATTTAATTTCTCATCATGAGAGATTCAATATATAGCACATAGAAAACAATTTTATAAGTAATATACAACACGTAAAAGAATGGTAATTAGGAAACTTATCATCTCTGCTAGAAAAGTAGTTTTTATTCTGAACCATTACCTGAACGAAATATTTTACGACCGATGACATTCGTAATTTCTCGATACTACAAACGTCATATTATTAATAGAATTGACAAACCATTCAGAAAAAAAGAATAAAAATGCAAAGCTGATAAACTTGTAGATTGTTTTGAAAATGTATTTCATTTTCGTTGAAGAGAAATATTGTTGAATTAAAGGTGAGAAACCGATGTGTGGAAATCAATTTCTTGCTACCGATTTGCAGAATTTTACTTTCGGTGTTCTTTACTCAAAGAAGGTGCATTTTGTAAGAAAAATATAAGTAAACAAAATAACTTCCTGGAATGAGAATGTTGTCATTTACCATTCACAAATTTGGTCAGTGACAAAACCAAATCAAAAACTTTAAACGTATATTTTCGAAGCATACAAAATCTACTTGATGCATTTCAATATTTCGTTTTTTCCTTTCGTTTCAGTTTGCATCATTAGAAATATCAAATGCAGGAATTCGCGAGAGTACTGACATTTGCTGGAGATATATACTTTTATAGACAGGGCATTGCCTTCTCCATGTTTAACTGGCAAAGTCTTAAATAATATATTGATTTCCTAACCAATAGTGTCAATAGAGGTATAAAAAGTTTAGATAAATATATTTATACATATTTTTATAAACTGATCTTATCCTCTGCCGTCAAGCGCTATAAATTTTGCTTTCTGAATGAAAATCACTATCATCTCTTTATCCGTTTTCATTGAACAATTTGTTTTCTTTTTACGATGTAAAAGATAAGTCAACATTTTCAATCGCTGATATCTTACAAATGCTAATTTGTTATTTTTCTATTGTTTAGCATGAGAAGATGAAGAAATCGAAAGGTTTTATGAATAAGACCGCTTACAGGCACGTGATTATTACAAAGCTCATTTCCCAAGCAAATACTCAAACGATGTTCAGTAGTTCTGATCGTATGCCAGATTACGCTCGATTTCGTGAATAGATTTTAACATTGATACTTGAGAAAATGGAATATCTCACCGTTATGAATGCTTTCATTTATTTCATGCAAATCAAAATGTTAGAAAAAAAGATTATACAAGCGTTAAAACGCACTGCAGAGATAGTCAGAAGCAACGGAAACGAGAAAGGATAATTCATCCAGTATCCCTGCAAAATGAAGTAGACGCTATAGAAGCGGACAAAAACATCGAAAACACTGCAGAGTTAGTCAGATGTTATTAAAACGTAAACTATTTGATCCCCAAAAGAAAATGCAGTTTTTATCAAAACGGAAAAATACATTCTCAGTAAAACAGAGCAAAGTTAGTACCAAGTTATTGAATTTGAATAAGTTAATTGGTCCAAAGCAACTGCAGGGATATTCAGAAGTTAAAAGATTGACAAAATTCATTTTTGAAAAGCAATGAGCAGTTACTTAGAAATGACATAACCGGCAATACGTCGTTCTTGAAGTTCTGAACATTCATTCGTCGAAATCGACAGTGGAAGGTGTCTATTGAACTTAATTCGTTAAAACGCACTACAAGGTAAATACGAGTAATCTTTTTAATCGAAATCTCCCCAGGAAACAGTAAAGCCATTAAAACACAAGGGATTACAAAGTGTGAAAAAATTAGGACCAGAAACAATGTTAAGGAGCTGGAAGAGGAAAGAGTAATCAGGTGGTCGGTAGATAGCGATTGACATGACATTTATATTTTTGAAGATTAAAGTTGGTTGGAAAGCATGAAACCGGAAAAAGTTCCACAAGCAAGAAGAGAACTGTTATCATGGAATTTAGGGTTACATCTAACCAGATCAATTTTAAATTGTTGAGCTCTCTACGACAGTCTAGTACTGCGCCTAAATTAAAATAATTCTAGATACCACAGCAAAGAGATCTTCCGAACTGTTCCCATGAAAGTACTTCTACAAAAAACAAAAAGAGGGAAAAGTGACTGAAGCCGAGCCGCCAGATCAGGACCAATAATATTATTGATTCACCTTTGGATTTTATCAAGGATCTCATGGTAAATAGTAGGGGTATCGCACAATATGTGGCAGCAATATTCTAAGCATGAACGAATGGTAGACTTATTGATATGTAAGATAGATTCTTTTGAGAAACAATGACTCCAAAGACACAGTGAACCGACTTTCTCAGCAGCTGACATAGCAATGGATTCATTATAGTCTTTCCAATTCATGACAGCTGAGAAAGTTAGCCTGAGAAGGCGCAACAAGTCACTTTCCTAGAGGTTAACATCAGCCATGTCAGAGAGGGGTATCTCAAATGATTAATGGAAAGAAGTTTAGTTTGGTTAGACGTAAAAATTGACGAGCCATCTTTTATCCCCCGTTGACTATGGACTTTAGGCCGTTTTGAACATCAGCTGCGATTTTGACCTTGTTGGACAGATCAGCGTAACTATCGAGGCGGGAGAAAATGTTTGTGTCATTAGCGTAGATATCAAGTTGAGAGTTGATGCCATTAGGAACGTCAATAATGAATATTCAAAACAGAGTAGGACCAAGGATGGAACCCAGGGGTTAAACCCGCGTTGGAAAGGATCTAGATGTGTGGGCGCACAGGAGAGCCTTCATTTCACGATTTGATCAGTTCAAAAATCGGATATACCTTAACATTTTAGCCTGTGGAGAAAAGCTGTATGCCAAACCCTGTCAATGGCTTTCGAGATGTCCAATGCTACACCCAGGACATTTTTTTCCGGAGCATGATAGACTCTTTCCGCAATTATCGTCAGTATATCAGCAGTTCACCTAGAGAAACGAAAACCATATAGGCCGAGTTCACCAGAGTTCTTAAAAACTGGACCAACAGATGATAACTTCTATCAAGCAGGAACAAAGGAAGCAGCTAATCATTTATTATAAAGTTTAAAGATTTACAGAAGCCAGTTCGGAAGCACACGTCCCAAAGACTATTATAGGTATACCATCGAGTCCACATGCTCTGTGGCGATCTAGGTTAGAGATGATAGCAGAAACCATCAAATGGGGCTATATGCATATCATCCAACAGATAATCAGTTCTAAGTGGTAAATTAGGCAGGAATACTCCAGATGAGTCATGAGTAGATTTTAGCGAGAATCTAAGACAATATATTCAACTTTATCAGCGGAGGATGTTAGCACCACAAACTGATGAAATAGGTTCAACTATCGCTTGGTCCGCACTACTCGTTTATTAATCAGAAATAAGGATTTATTCCTCTTCTCCTGTTTAGAATATGTTTTACTGGCTCTTTCTTTCATGGCCATAATGATTTAACTCTCTTATCTTTTTGGTGATCTGACTGATCGGTGTCTGTGGCTCTTCATTATGAATGTACCTATTGTCAGTTTTCTACTTACTGAATCCGACTGGTAGTAAGTAGTAAGTATCTCAGAGTCTTAGGTAGTGTTTAGAGAGATTATTCTGAGCAACAGTACCATAATATCAGCGTATTCTTAGTGCCATATCGAGTATGGGTAGGTGTCCCTGCATATACTTCCGGGAGTAAATACAAAAGCCACATTTAATCTCAGCCACGTTCTGGCCAGCTTATATTGCCATTGAGGGCAGATAGTGATATATATTTTAGCCTTTTCCATTTTCTCCTCAAAACAAATCTCATGACAGATACAATTAAAAGAAATACGAGAAAACCAGTAAACAAAAAAACAAACAAACAAAAAACACCTACACCCTCAACCTTTCTTTCTACAATATTAGTGGTATTCGTTCCAATTTCTGCAGTGTTGAATCTTTTCATTTGAGACGGTTTCCAGATATCTTTGCACTTTGTCAAACCAGTTTAAATGTTACCATTGCTACCAATGAATTCTTTGTTCTAATCTATCTTTTTGCTGTAAATATTCCATAATACATATGCAAGGTGTTGGTGTTTATATCCAGGAAAATTTGCAAATGGCAAGGGAATTGTCCTTTGAATTTCCAGATTATTGTTCATGTGCTTTCAAGTGCAAAGAATCTCTATTTAATTTTGACGTTTGAAAAACGAAATTTATCGCTATTAATCCTCTAAAATGATATCTTCTTGTTTCCCATTAGCATGTTCAATACTAACCTTTATGACTGACTTTTTGAGCCTGCTCAGGTTAACATTCGCGGCTGACATGAAGTGCAAAGATTATATTGAATGCATTACTAGGTCAGTCGCTATGAAGGTTGGTTCATTGTCTCATACGAGACAGTTTTTATCTCCAGTATCTGTCTTGCATATTTATAAGTTTACAGTTCGTCCATGTATTGAATATTTCTGCCACATATGGCTCAGTGCTCTTGTTACATATTCAGAGGTTCTAAATAAAAACCAAAGAATAATCAGCAATATTATTGGTCCTGAACTAGCGTCTCGGCTACAGTCACTTTCCCACCGCTGTAATGTGTCGTACCTGTGACTTTTCTATCAATACATTCATGGTAATTGTTTGGATGCACTCTTTACTATAGTACCTAGTCTTTGTGAGTTCAAGCGTTCTAGATTAGTTGCAAGGTTTTATTAATTCACAGGTTTTCTTAAATATAGTTCCGTACTTCTCATCTGCGGAACTCTTTTCTGCCAACTTTGATCTTCAGAAACTTAAAGGCAATATCAATCGTTATTTACTTTACTTTTTTACGTTTTGATTGTACTTCTATTGTTCTTACTCCTTAAAACTCTTTGTCTTGTTTCCTATTCTTTTACATATACGAACCCTGTGTCTTAGCAGCTTTACTGCATTGCTTGGTTTGATATTTTTAAAAATACATAGACACTGTTCAAGTGGTACACTGTAATCATAATAATAGAAGTAAAACAACCTTTATTCATCCAAATTCAATATGGCCCTGATATAAAGTTATAAAGGCTGAAAAACTCGTCGAATATAAGCTACTAAACTCGTCATAGCACTAGAGGCAGAAGAAAACTTTATTCAAAATGCAATACAGCGTTAATCCGAGGATTGAGAAAAATATTTATCGAAATTCGCTGTTTGCTTGAGATACCAAATCCAAAACATTCTCAAAAAGCTCATTGAAGCGGTATTCAGAGCAGAGAGTAACAGAAATAAGTATTTATTTTTTGAAATATCTGCCGAGATATTCATCGTTTAAGATATTCAGCTGGCAAATGCTGTGCTTGCGGTAGTCTTAAAGAGTTAAATTATACCTCGAATGCTACCGAAATCCAAGTCTGCTTCTACGAGAGGCAGTCCACAATGCCGTGCTAGACAATTTTCGCACCAGAATCTCTTGCAATTTTCTCACTAATATTATCTCCGTTAGTCTAGTATTCGTTCGTACATCTATTATTGCTGTCGTATTTGACTTTGCGCTTCTGCTCTGTGTCTAGAGATTCGTGATAAAATACGATAAAGAATCGTTAATATTATCGTATCTGACCTGGAATTACGGCTATAATCTCTTTCCTACCAACGTAATCCAGTTTCATCTTGCGTGTGCTATAATTTTCACTGTGTTTGTTCAGATGAGCATTCATTGCAGGCATCTCATCTTCCGTGAAGTACTAGAATAGCAACAAGGTATCATAACTTCACTGTTGAATTTACAATTTGTAACCATACGTACTATAGTAACAGTTTCTCGCACTTTTCCCTTGTGGAACTCTTTCCGGCTTCTGTGCTTCCTCTCAAATACGATCTTCCAAAATGTAAATGCAATATCAATCGTCATATCCTGCTTCCTTACATCCTGTAACTTTATTTTTGCATTTGTTTCTTCCTTTCTCATTAACCCCTTACATATTAGTAGTTTGTATAGCCTTGCTTCATGTGACATGATTAAAAAACTGAACAGGAGAAAATATTCATTCTCAATACGCAATGCAGAACTACTCAAAACTTATATATTTGGAAAAATGCATCATTCATCAAAAGCCAATCTGTAGCCAGTAAGATTCTATAGAAGTGGAAAACCTCTATTTGCAGAAATAATTCCTAAATTGTCTCAGTATATACACGTATTCAATGAAATCATCGGCAGATCACGTCCGGTGAATATGCAATTTAAATTATTTATTCATTGGAAACCGTATCAGAGCTACAGATTGAAAACTGAAAATGGAACAATTTTTATTAATCACAGCACAGAAACTACAAATGTGGGGGGAAAAATCATGCTTTGAAGCGGAAGGTTTTAATTAATTAAAAGGAGAGGCAGACATAATGAGGTGATAAATTAGAGTGAAATAAACAAACATTGAAACAGTCAATGAAACAGATTACAGATTTAGTCATCGTTTACTGAAATGAATCATCTACATTCATCGATAACCACAATAGATGGTTCTGGCTACACAAGTAGAAATGTTCATTCATAAAAAATATCTGCGTACGACTGTAGTGATTTTTGAATAATAATTTTTTAATGCCTATAATATCTGGTTAAATCAAAAAATGACAATTAAATTTTTACTACTTTTATTTCAAAACTTATCCATAGAGAAATATTAATTTTCGACGAATATTCTTTCTCTTCTGTATCCACTAAAAAGTTTTTCAATCTTATTTGACGATTGGAATTTACCGCTTCTATAAACTATGCTTTGTTTCCGACGTATGCAGTGTTTAATGACTTCAAAAGAATGCAATATTTCCGCTTTTGTTGAATCTGACTTGTTTTCCTTTTCAATAGCCTCCGATTAACTCTACAGTGTCTTTTGAAGAATTAATTTTCTTTGTAATTTCTGAAGGGGTTTTCCTAGATTTATATCATTCTATTACCATAGTTTTTAAGTAAGTTTGAATTCAAACTTACTTAAAAACTATAGTAGTTTTCGTCTGGAGATCCTCTCTGCTCCCAAGGCCTTCTCTCCTACAAATCTTAAAATAGGCGGAAGAGTCCAAATTAGACTCATTAAACACCACAACATCACCTTTTCAGTTTGACTCCTTTTTTTAAAAATAATTACCACACAATACTTTTTTCAACGAAATAAACACTTTTTCAAAAAAAAAAAAATCAGAAACAACCACTTCGAAAAAGCTATATACAGGAATTACGTTCACAATTCTTTTTTAGTTTTACGTCAAACATTTTACATGTTAACAACAGTCCCTTTTTATATTCATTATTCCTAAGTAATGAGAAAAAATGGATAAGTTTAATGGTAAATTATAATGATAATTATTTCCAATAATCCAATGCGCATTGTGCTTTTCTGGTAATTCAAAGTTCCTAAGTGAGAAGATGTTTTTTTTCACTCATTCTTTTTCTTTTTCTGTAGACATGATATGAAATGAAAGATGTTCAATATCTTTTTCTTTTCGGGTTAATTTCTAAAGATTCCGTAAATTTCCATTTTCTTTGGGGCCTCTGACACTGATTGCGGTATTGGAACCTCAAACATGTCGAAGACGATGTCTATAGTGTCATCTTCTATGGGATCCCTGTCGACTACGCTGTCATACCGTTTTCTAATTTGGTTTAAATGACGTTTGTGTATAAACTTCGGTTCCTGAATCATGTAAATCATATTAACAATTTGTCTGTCTATGGTTCCTATCTCCAAGTGAGATTTATTATTTCAAAATACACGAAAAAACCTTTTCACCGATCTTAAAGCGCTTTTTAAGCACTTTATTCCTATTTCCCGCTTTCGTTTCACTCCGAATGAATTTGTCAAGTGCCGATTTTATTTTCCTGGCAAGCATGACCTCCGCTGGCGTCTTGGTAGATGGAGCACTGCTATTAGGAGTTACACGATGATCTACAAAAACTGCTGTATAGCCGTATCGGTGGGAGTATATCTCGCCTTTCTCAGTGCTCTCTTGAAAGTGTCCAGAAAACGCTCTGTCTGTCCATTACTTCTTGGGTGATATGGCGCCGTGGTAATATGTTCGATCAGGAATGTCCGACAAAAATCCTTAAATTCACAATCAACAAGTCGCTGGCTACAATGATGTCAAGTTTTGGATTGTAATGAATCAGGAACAGATCTGATGTAAGGACCTCCTTTATTTTCTCAAATCCTTCCTGGCATTTGTTTGTTCATTCGCACTCCTTATCTTTTCTCAATAATTCATTAAGTAGATATCTCAAACTGTGCATTCTTGGGACAAAAACGTTGTAATAATTGGCAAGACCTAAGAAAACTAAAAAAACACATTTCCTGGTGCTGGCATATTCTTTATTGCCGTTGCTCTATCTGGGTCGGGACGTCTTCCGTTTTCGTCAATTATTTGTACTTAATCCTCTGAGAAAAACTCACACTTCCTGTCTTTTAATTTGAATCTGTAATCCTGGATTCTCATGAGCACTTGCCAGGCATGCGATTTGCGTTCCTCGATGTTCTCGCTTTTCATTAGGACGTCATCAAGATAGGCCACCGCAAAATCCAGACCATTTAACAGTGTCCATGACCTGTCCAAAAATGGAAAGAGCAATCTTAAACCCGAACAGAAGTCTTAAAAATTTGTATAAACTCTTGAGAGTGTTTATGCAAAGGAGATTCGAGCATTCCTCGTCCACGGGTATTTGTAGATATGCGTCGTTTAAGTCAATCTTAGAAAAATATTTCCTCCACTGATCTTAGCGAATATCTCCTCTGGACTTGGAAAGGGATAATAGTGATCCTTTAGGGCGGTTTTCAGACGCATAGAGAAGTCAGCACATACACTAATTTCTTTGCTCTTTTTTTAGATATAAACTGTGTGAGATGTCCATTCACTCTAGTCAACCTTTGCCCTAACTCCCATTTCCTCAAATCGATTTCCACTCCTCGTAAATTTCATTTAACTAGGCAAATGGAACTTTAACTTCTTAAAAATTGGGTTTACGTCTGGCTTTAACTCAAATATAGCAGACATTTTTGTGCATTTTCCTAGTCCTCCACTGAAAACGTCATGAATTCTTTTAAAGTTCATCTTCCAACCTTTCTGCTTCGCCCAGTCAAATTTTCGACTATTTGAAATAATAGTTAGATCTATTCTCTATCTATATCCGGTGACTAACTATGCCTGTAATGTCTTTGCATTACGCAGACTTGTTGAGAAGGTCCATGGGAAGAATGAATAATTATACATAGGCGATAAAATTACCAATATAGAGCTGGTTGGAAAGTACGAGATTGGAGGTATTGAAACATTCTTATTGCAGTGAGAGCGTGGACGGGTTGGTCAAGTGATCAGACAACTTTTGAGGTACAAGGCTGAACTCAAGTTTAATGTAAAGGCCATCTACGTATTGTTTAATCTGTTGCTGAAGAATGAAGAACTTCTTGTCATCAAGGAATTAAACATTTTAAAACATCGTGTCTAGGATCTTTCAGAGAACAGAGATATAAGGTTAAAGCAAGATTAATTAATCCACCATTATCCCCTTACACTTCAGCATTTGTAGACAAATATGTAAATTCAAAACTGAATAAACATATTAACCTCTGGTATAGCCAATGGTTCAAGATTATGTAACTAATCTAAACATGGAATGCCATATATGATCACTTGAATAATGTTTTTCAAAAGCTCTTCTTAACCGGCATACAAATAAAGACATAAATGCAAATAATCATTCCATTCCATTTGTGAAAATAAATATTTATATTTGGCTACGTTTGATTGCAATGAAACAGGCTTTGTACAATATTTGACACACGTATTGGACGCTTGACACAGAAGTGCTGCTCTCTTTTGTAAATGCAATGTATTCATTTCTTATAGGATTGCGATTCAAAGATTCTCAGATAATATATGTTGATTTTAGTATTTTATTTTTATATATGCTTAATGTTTTAAGCTTAAAATACCAAACCCTCTATTCTGCCATAAATATTATAATTATTGAGAGATTAACGTCAGTAGAAATCACTACGCATATGACATTTTATATTTTTAAAGATTACGATTTAAACACTATTTTATGAATTCTGACTTGCAAACAGAAGAATATTTATTTATTTAAAGAAGTAATTAATTGATAAGATTTCAACGAGAAAACATAACAAGGGCATGAAAAAGGAATAAATACCATCTTCCTAACGTAATTATCTGCATAACATCTACATAATTAATATGCCAAATGCATGTTGCGTACTTCTCTAATAAGAAAGAATAAAATTATATCTTTAATAATGCATGCAAAGACTTCAAATAAACGAAGCGACAACAGTTATAAAATTAATGTTCGTAGAGTCATGAAATTTCGGTCAAACCACACGCAGCACATTTATATGGAATACAAAAAAATCCAAGATATTTCATTGTTGAATTTTATCTATGCTGGAATATATAAATGTAAAGGATTAATATTTTTCAACCTGTATACAATCATCTCAAAGGAGCTATTTGAAGTGGTTGGAGAATAAAATGAAACAAAACGAACAAAATAATTTAAAAGATATACAAAGGACACTATATCACTCTTGGTGAAATAACACAAAAATTAAGCTAATGTTAAATGTTGTACATGAGTTCATTTCTCTCTAAAAACTTCAAAAGATTTACTGTCCAAATACATTATTAATTTCCCTATAGGTTATCTACTAAATAAATTTTGATATAGTTTCTTAATTCACATTATTGGGTGAAATAATTTGTATAAATGCATGTTTCGATTGGGTTTACACTTGGCGAGCACATTAACGGCTTCATGTTGGATATATCTATATAGCTTTTTAGTCAACATTTGCAATAGCAGTATGAATCTGAGAATTTTCATCAATAAGTACAACTTTCCGTTTAAATTTCACTTGAAATATGAGGAATGATTGTTTTAAAAGTTGAAAGATATATCATCAACAATTAACCATAAGCTAAATCTCTCGGAGCGACCAACGTTGCTATTTAAGATAACTACCTATTTGCCAGCGTAGCGACCATTATGCCTCACTCTGCCCTTGTCCAGGAATAACAGCGACATGAAGCTTACTTTCAGATATTCATAATGTTTACAGTGGGGGCTGAATCTTCAGAAGAGTGCGAACAACGGTTTAATTCATGTTCTTAACCGCTTCAGTCTGCATCATTGTGATGTTTTAGTTATGTTTCTAGTACTAATTCCAGCATAGAAGCTCTTTAATAAGTGATTACGAATCTCTGTCTTCAAACCAGCTTCAATTCGTCGAGTAAAATACGCGTATTTACTTATCTTCTGCATGTATCTTGCAGTTAATCTAGTTCGTCACATATTGACGTTTCACGGAAGAGATTTAGCTATCTGAGAAGTTATTTTCCTTCATTCTACATTTGAACCTTTTCGTTATTTTATTTAAAATGATTTTGCACCCATGTTGGATAAAGTTTGGCAGTACATGGGATTACAAAACATTTCACCTGCCAGTATGGCTGAACGTTTATCAAGAACTCCTGAACGTTCATGCAGTCAATGAATGGGTGTTTTAAGAAATACACTTTGCATATATTATTTGAATGTAATTAATTAAAATAAAAATACTTTTTTTTTCTTTAAGAAATGTACAATATTTAATGATAAGAGTATCGAATCCCCACGTATGTTTAGCTTTAATTTATCTTATGAACTCAGGCAAATACAGTCGAAACACAAATACTTTCCTTATCAGTCTCATACATTATTGATGATTTCGATTGTCCCGTATATTATGGAAAACGATCTGAAACGAACACATTTCAGACAATAGCTGTAAAGATAAGAATTTTATCACTAAATTCATAAATCTCAGAAACTTTAAATGATTTAACTAGAAAGAGAAATCAATTTTCGCTTTACAAGACAAAATCTTTCTCAAATCATACATTGAAGTTTTCGTGCAGATTTTTCTGCGGCATTTTGTCGGATAATATTTAACCTCGTTGAGCAAAGGAAACATCTGGATAAAATCACAATCGATAAAGAACACAATATACAAGAAAAAGGTTGAGCAACCTGTAAAAATACATCACGAATCCCCGAACCTTTAAAACGGTTATACATTTGGACTTTTACCAGCTTATTAAAGTCAACCTTTTTCTTTTACTTATGTCTTTCAGACCGAGCTGGAATTCTCTCATTTATTAGAAAGAATGCGAACTTAAAATGTAAGAAGATGATGTACCATATGCTTTCTAATAGGTTTTCCAGTTATTATTGCCTTAAAATGTAATTTCTATAAAATTTTATTTAATATATGTAAAATGTTAGTAAATTCATATTAGAACTTGAGGAAACGATATCGATATACAACTAGACTTTTTAGAAACAAATTCATTTTATGTAAATCTGTTTGCCTAAACATCTCGTCAATACACGCCACATCATTATGGAATCACCATTGACACGTGCACTTATTTTATTGACAATTCTGGTTTATGTCATTAGGGGTCCGCTAACAACTGAACACTACTCTCAACCAACCCGAAATAAATAAAACAACAACTCATTAAGCCATATCACACATTGTCAGTCCAACTAGTGACACGAATCCAGATGAGATACAGTATTCGTTTAACTTAGGCACCCTGGTGAGTCTTCTTTTGCCATATCTCATGGTAGATAAATAACGGTGACCTGCAGGAGATGCATCTAGCATTTACTGAATTTAATATTAATGTGATTTGAGCGATGCCTCTAGTCAAGTTATTTCAGGAATCGTGGTGAGTCGCCTTCCTTTTCACGGTGTGGGTGAGGTAAAGCTTTCGTCAGCTATTCAGTACTATAATAGTCTGTTCGATCTGCCTTATATCACATCGCCTTGAGAAGCCGAGCTGGTTTTCATACAATTATTTTTGTAATTAATACATAAAAATTGACAGAAGTCATAAATTTGTGGTGTGGAGTTTGTCTTCACTATAATTACATTAATTGAGCTAATCGCATTTAATGACCAAAATAATCTTCATTATTTCCATCACTATAGATCATAAGAATTTATTCTCATTCGTTCATGCAACAACCACGAAAAAGATCACATTCGTTATTTTTACAGAAAACATATATAAAGGAAAAAATGTCATTGTACGACCACCATTCAACAAAATAATATAGCAGATAACGCAAGTTAACCGACCGATGTGGAAAAAAGCGAAACGAACTTACATCGTTGGAAAAGTCTACCTTGTGTCACCTGAAGAAAGTTTTAAATTAAAAGAAAATACCTTTCCTAAGTAAAATTAAAATAACTTCTTAAAGTAGTTTGAACAGAAAGTTTCACCCATAAAAATTACCTAAACAGTTTCTTTAAGTTACTACTCGATGTTAGCTGCAGATACAAATGTACGGTATTCATACACCTTTTGCTAATATCGGACAAAACTTATTTCACACTCAAAGTTTATCCATAAGCTGTTGCTTAAAGTAGATGTGTACGTGCACAAATTTCCTTCATTTGCATTACCCAAATGGTCTATTCACATATTTAATAATAGAAACTATAACAAATAATTCCCCTTGTCAAGCGATGATCCTACGTTTCTACAAACGTATATGGCTTCGAATGGAACGAAGTGCCAGTGAGACATCTAGTCCTCATTAAGTATACGACCGAGGAGTGAAATAAGGCGTATTATATATTCACTTTCAAATCCCCATAAAAGATGCATTCTTTCGTATCAGCCATTTCCAATATAAAATAATTTTGCTTGCATCGAATCACCATCATGTGATGTATGTCTTGTCATTATTGTAACATTTCAATCTGGCGTCTAAGGCCATACGGAGCCACACTCCTCCGTCTGACTGAGCACTTACTAAACTTGATCTCAGACTTTTTCTAAAACAAGTAGGTCAATTTCACACGAGCGAAGAACTTAAGATCATGTCTAAATTCGACATAGTTGGAATGAATGTTACATCTGAACAATAACCCAGGGGAAAGAGAGCGATTATGAATTAGGGCGCTAGAAAGGTTTCATACATTTCATATGACATTTCTGAATGCACGAAAAAAAAGTAATGTTACGCTGCACTTTTACAAAACTATAACAATACCAAAACATTAAACCCAAAACTTAAGTCTTCCACAGCTCCGCCAAATCGAAACTTTCGTATGGATGTCATGTATGGCGCGAACACGACCTAAATGTATACATATGTTTTCTTCAATCGAGGGTTAAAAGCAGCTTCGAATGAATGAACACTCGAGATCTTAGTAAAGTCCATTCTTCTTCGAACCTTATGGACCGGTGCAAAAGAATCGCAAACAAATAATTTTAGGAAATAACAGAAACCACATAACTTGAGGGCATTCTAAAGGGCGCGACTGGTATTTGAGCACATAAAAATTTAAGATTAATACTGCTTCCTACTAACTTGTAATGTTTTTATTTTTCTGAAATCAAGAATGACAAACCCTATGATAACAAATGAAATGAAAAGGTATGCTGTGATTGTGGCATTAAAGGCTGATCATAGCGATTTGGATATTGCACGTTTTCTCAGAGTTGCAAGAATGGACGGCTGACCATTTGTACAATCACATCACACCCAACATTTGGTCTCCTAACTCTCCAGATCTCAATCCACTAGACTATTATGTGTGGGGCATTGTTGAGGAGGTTAATAAACAGACTCATAGCACCAAAGCCTCTCTTAAAGCTCTCTTAGTTCGAGGGATGTATGACAAAAATAAGGACCAATTAATCAGAACTTGCAGCCGATTTCGACCTCGTGTAGAGGCAATTATTGATGCTAGTAGTAATTTTACTTGAATAAAATTAAATAATAGTAAGCTAAATTTCATGTTTACTTGTTTGTAATCAAATATAATTATATTCATTTGTTCAGCAAGTTTTTTACTAATCCATAAAATCTGTCCTCAAATACCAGTCGCACCCTGTATAGCAACAACAACTAAAATTGATATGACATGTAACATGAAGAGAGAAAAATGATACAATCAAGATGCTGACGTTCCGAACAACCCCGAACAAAAAGCAAGAGAGGAACCCCGTCAATACTGGAATTAGCAATAAAATAGCTTAAATTGAGAAACCTATTTTCCTGAAAAATGTTTTTAAAAAAAATCCTATAAATTTCATCCGAAAATCGCACTGGCTGCGCGGTCAATAAATGCCGATTGGGTCCATGTAAATGAACGACTATTATTACCAGCGGCTTTAGGATTGCCATAATTGCCTCACATACACATAGGCCTCCATGCATAAATGTACCTATATTCATATATATATATATATATATATATATATATATATATATATATATATATATATATATATATATATTTAGCTAAACTAGCTAATCCGTATGGGTAGACCCAAGGAGGATAAAATCCAGAGAGCTCAATGTAAATCAGAGCTAATAATGTAAATAAAAACAGACCACTTTAAGGTTCCATATAATAAATTATTTCACCACAGCCCTTTTAAAGGACAGCGGATCATCAGATTTTATTTCCAACATTTGAAACGAAAATGAAAAGAAATTTACACATTTATGACGGGCAGTAATAAGTAAATTAACGAAGTGAGGGAGTGAGGGAGTGAAGGGGAAGTTGAAGGGGGTAGAGAGACATGATTGAGTTAGATGTAACATTTTTATTCTTTCAACTTTAATTTTTTTGAGGAAAACCAGATATTGACACATTAAATCTGTTAACGGAAGTTATATATTGATATGGAAGGGGGATAGGTCAAAAAGGCATAAAGAGAAAAGAGAGAAAGAAGTTGTGATAAAGTGTCATTAGTTTTTTTGGAATGGGCGCTGTTTTTTGCTTTACTTTGAGATTTCATAAATATTATACTTTTTATATAAGTTTGAATGTTTAAACAGTCTAAGGAATTTAATTATATGTTAAAGTTTTTTTTTTATTATAAAAACTTGGGGATTTAATATGACATAGCCGCTTAGAAAAATCTTCATAGAATTTACATTAAAACACTAAAAATTTTATTTTCAAATATAAGTTTACTTCTAGTTGTAATTGATTATTATGGTGATACCTCTATCAGTTTTAATTTTATTCATGAGTTCAATTAACGACTATTTTAGATTGGTAATTTCTCTTACTTATAATTTAGTTTTAATTTAATATGGAGTGATATTTGAATGTAATATTAGAGTTCTTGCTCTATCATATATTGTAAACACATCCATGCAAATTTTATATACATACGTTCTTTTACATCTGCAGTCACTCATACAGGTACACATGTACCGATATACATGGGTGATTTCATGTATTAGTATCTACATATATCTTTTTAAATATTTCCGCATACTTACATATATATAGGTGTGCCCTTAGAATTCCCTAAACAAGCTTCTCTACAAAATATTAGGTAATGACTTTAGTATTCAATTATCAAAAATCTAAATATTTATCATTAATAATGATTATTAAAGGTTAATTCATTTAAAGTAAAAGAAAAAGAAAAAAGATTTTTCCATGTAAAAACATATACATATACATGTCAAAAGACGTATCAATATTTCAATTCAATTAGATATTACTGTAAACATACAGTTATGTGTTCACATACATATGTACATAACAACATTTCAAAATCAAAAAATAACGATCAAGTAATATTAGTCTTCCTATATAGTTACTTTTAAATATATTTCGTTAGGCTGAGGTTGTTCTTAAGTCGGCATTTAAAAAGTAGTTCATTATGTCTGTTTATTAATACATCCGGATCTTTATGCTTTATAATGAGTATCTTTTCTTTTAGACATAAGTCACATCTGTCTCTGAAATTTATTGGAGTTCTGGCTCTCGCGATGATCTTCCACTTTATTTGTGGGGTTAAGCCACCCTCCAACAAATCCAAATAATGCTTTGACAGTGCCGTTTGGATCTTTTTACATTTATTTTTGAAGGACTGGCGATGGTTATAAAATCGATGTTTCCAACTTCCCGCCGATATTCCTATGTATCTTTTCTTCTGTTCCATATTCTCTTTGGGAAAAAATTGTTGCCTCATATATTACATTTTCAACTGGGCAATCTGATCCTGTGTGCTGCAATTATATGTTGATGTTCTCATTTGGGATGCATTACTATCAGTCTGTATTTGATTTTTATGAAGAGCTCTCAAACGTTTGCTATTATGTGAGCTAATAATTTTTCCATATTGTTCATGCAAGAATAGCTGATCTTTAATATCATTTTGTTGAACATCTTTTTTAAAAGATCATTTTTGCTAAAGTGTTTTTCTATTAGTTTTATGAAGTACTTTCCTATATTAATATTAGAAAGGTTACAAAAAGGTGGGTTGAACCATATAATTTTCCTTTTCCTATTTTTGGATTTAGTTGATGTTTCATTACTTGACTTATCTATATAATTTAGTGTCTGTTTAAATTTACTTTTTAATAGGACTTGATCATATTTCGACTTATTTTGGTTAAAGATGGTTATCATGCATATATATATATATATATATATATATATATATATATATATATATATATATATATATATATATATAAGACATTTATATATATTATGTTTAACGTTATTTTTATAGATACAAGTATTTAAGCAAATGCTCTGTTTTATAATAAACAGTATTAAATAACGAAAGATCTCGGATATGAAGAGATTTTGAACAGCTTTTTCACTTTGTATGAAGAAAAGAAAATAGTTATACGAACGGAAGGAAAATTAAATAAAAAGCTTAAACTTGTGAGTTGTCTTTAACGAAAATAAACTATATATCTATATATCTATCTATCTATCTATCTATCTATCTATCTATATATATATATATATATATATATATATATATATATATATATATAATTGCTTATTTAAAAATTATAACATAAATATGTTATAAAATCACTACAAAAATAGCCATTTTGTTTTAACACCTCCGGTGTCTTATCAAGTGATGATGTTGAATGTAGAATAAAGGGTTTTAAAAGTTTCAAATTAATTAACGATCCTTCGTAAGGGGAAACGCTGTTACATAAGCAGGAATGACCAATCAAAATACAAGTACACGGGAATTCAAAAAACTTGACAACGAAGTAAGGTTATAATAGCTATTAAAAGCTTTAAAGTTGGGGTTTTACTAAAGTAGAATTTATTATAACCAATAATTATTAAATTATATTATAAAATTTGATATTAAAATTAAAGGTAAAAATTACCAATTTTAAAATTCAAATCTAATCTCTATCAAGTTTAAAATTATAAAACTACTAATGAGAAAAGAAAAAATACATATGTTATTCAATTTATTTTATTTTTTCATTGAAATTACGTTAGAACAGACGCTAATTGCAATGTATACATTTTAATTCCAAGTGTATGAATAGGATGTTCCCCTCTAGCGTAAAACAATACACACACTCAGATTATAATACATAAGCACCCAGACATATTTAGATATATACACGCACAAATAGGTGACGAGACAGGAGACATCTCCACGGCAATTTATATATTATAAAAAACAAACAAACAAACAAACGATCACATACATACATACACATACACAGGTATGTATGCATTTTCTATACACATAGACATCGATAAATACACATCCACATAGATACATACACAATTAAATATGTATGCATTTTCTATACGCACAGACATCGATAAATACATGTACACACATACACATGAATTGACCTAAACATTCTGATACAACGAGCAAGAATATTAAAATATAACTTATATGGGCAAATATTCATAGATAAAAATGGTCAAATAGACCAGAGAAACAAAGAATATAGAAAGGAAAGACATTAAAACAGAAATATATGTTTAAAAACAACATTATCTAATATATGAAAAACGAAAAATCCAAACACACAAACATATATAAAATAAATATATATATATTTTTTTAACATATAATTCGATATAAGCCTTATACATTAGGTTATAGATATAAGTGTACAGTTACACATATTTTCATATATACACATACAGACATACTCACAAATATACGTCCACAAATACGCACACATATACATACGCATACACATATGTATATATACACATACAGAAGTAAGTATAAACACATCAACCCACACAGCGAGGTAAAAAGTATAAGCAAACCAATATAAATATATAGATACATACATGCACATATATATAAAAACACATATACATACATATACACATACACACATACATACATATACATACATAAACATATGCATGTATACAGGTACGTATATAAACTAAACACACAAATATACATATATACCAACACATATACAAACACACGTATATAAAAAAAAAGAATTACAAACGTAAATTCAACATACACCTATATAAATATATATAAGCACATACACATCCATACACACACACACACACACATATATATATATATATACATACATACCCTTACACATATATACATATATATATATACATATACATATATATATATATATACACCCATACACATACATACATACATACATACATACATACACACACACATATATATACATATATATATATATATACATATATATATATATATATATATATATGCACACATATACATATGCACACATACATACACATAAAAATAGGAATATATATACACAGAAACCTACAAATATTCTAACAATATTATCTTATTGACGATATAATATAGTAAAAGTTCATAATAATTTTTTAAAAGGAACCATGCACAGTTGTTGATTAATTCTATAAGCAATAAAAATTATTATCCAACAAAAGTAGATTTTAATTAGTATCGATGATATATTCCAAGCCACTATGATATACATACAAATACATATACTAGGGCATACGAACATACATCCACATATACAAATATATAATCATGTATTAATACCCGTATCGACACAGCCACATATACACATATATAAGTACACTCCATCCTAGCATATACATATAAATACACACATACATATATATATATATATACATATATATATATATATACACATATACACATATACACACATATACACAAATACATATACACATACATATATATATATATACATGTACATATATATATACACATATACAAATATACACACACTCACATATACATATATATATACATATATACATACATATACACAGACATATATATACATACACACACACACACACAGAGACACACACACACATATATATACATATATATATATATATATATATATATATATATATATATATATATATATATATATACACCCACACACAAATATACATACATATACATATATACACACATAGGGTTACGCACGCAGCAGTAGACACAAACCAAAGATTACATACCTTCACATACACACAAACAAGTTCACATGTGATAGGTGTCAACATAGATACATACACTCACACATACATACACACACACGCACATATATTTACACATATATATATAAATACACACACATATATATTTACACATACATATACATACATACACATACCTATAACAAGTACAGATATATACGTACATATAAAAAATAAACAAAAATTCAACCATATATATATATATAAAAGTACATACCTATATATACGTAAACATATATCCATATACATGCACACACCCATATACAAGTATCCGAACATACATATATAAACATATTCATACATATAGAAATATACGCTAATATATACATAGATACACAATACAGCTTGATATATATATAAATATACATATACATATATATACACCAATATTTTAAAACTCTTCTCGTTTTACCCCTTCACCTTCTTACTTTTTACATACATATATAAACATATACATATACATACATATACATACATATATATATACACACACACACACACACATATATATATATATATATATACATAAAATCCAGCATTACACACACATTCATACGCACAAATACATAGACACATATACAGACATGGATAACACTGTGTAGGTACACAATACACATTTATATCGACGGGATGAACATCAGGTTATAAAAGTAATAATCTATTAAACTTACAGTGACATATCATTATCATTGAAAGTATACGACCCCTATAATAAGTTAAATTTATAACGGTGTTTACAATTAACTGTTAGTTCATATCTTATATTTAAGAGATCAGTCTCATTTTTAAATCTAATTATTTCAAATTTTTCATTAAAACTCAAGTAACACGGGGCATATAGGGAGTTACATGTCCGTGCTTTCTTAATCAATTTCCATTTAACCGTAGGTGTTTTATTCTTTTCTTTAGACTCCAAAAATACTTGGATAATGAAGTCATACATATAGTTACTGTTATTAAAATATTGCATATGCTCCCGCCAACGTTCCTTGAATGGTTTCATGGTACTACCAATGTGAAATTTCTTTAAATTTGTATTTTCTAGTGTTGAGATTGTACTAAGATAAACTACAGAACTAGTCATACAATTATTTTTTAGTGGACGATTATTAGGATTCCTACAATTACATAAGTTTTTATTCGTGTCATTATACTTAGTATTGTTGCTTGCAACTTGGTTAGTAATCAAGTTTTTTGAGTCCCTATATTTGTTAAAGACTCTGTTGTTATGTTTTTCAATTATTTTCTCTAAGTTATCTCCACAACTATAGCTTAATTTAAGGGTATTAGGATTAAATATTTTACTAAGTGGGTTAGTTTCAGGGTTGGGGAAATGCTTCTTGATGAGGTTTAGAAATATACGTCCTATTGAGTTGTTTATATTTTTACCTCAGTGTGTGGGTTGATGTGTTTATACTTACTTCTGTATGTGTGTATATATACATATGTGTATGCATATGTATATATGTGGGTATTTGTGGACGTATATTTGTGAGTGTGTCTGTATGTGTATATATGAAAATATATGTAACTGTACACTTATATCTGTAGGTAGTTCTTATTTTCTATAACCTAATGTATAAGGCTTATATCGAATTATATGTTAAAAATATATATATATTTTATATATGTTTGTGTGTTTGGAATTTTCGTTTTTCATATATTAGATAATGTTGTTTTTAAACATATATATCTGTTTTAATGTCCTTCCTTTCCATATTCTTTGTTTCTCTGGTCTATTTGACCATTTTTATCTATGCATATTTGACCGTATAAGTTATATTTTAATATTCTTGCTTGTTGTATCAGAATGTTTAGGTCAATGTATGTGTATGTGTATGTGTGTACATGTATTTATCGGTGTCTGTGTGTATAGAAAATGCATACATATTTAATTGTGTATGTATGTATGTGGATGTGTATTTATCGATGTCTATGTGTATAGAAAATGCATGCACATTTAACTGTGTATGTATGTATGTGTACCTGTGTATGTATGTATGTATGTGTACCTGTAGATTAAGTAAAGGATTCACTTCGAAATTCCCTGAATGGATCGATAACCAACCGATGAAGCCCCGAGGCCACAATGGTCGAAACGTTACAATATCAATAACAAATACGTGAATAATAAAACACATCTAAATAATGATAACTCTTTTGACCAAAATTTAGACAGAAAAATGTGACGTTAATTTTAGAAAAACATATTTCCCGTTATTTGGACAACTTTACCCCTTCTTGATGTGTTTATGCTTGTTCGTTAATCGACAACGCGATGCGATTAATTTCAGTCGAGTAACACTCGACCATCAGCATTTCTGTCTTCCACACGACGCAGCCATATTCGCATACTTAATTAATTAATTACTAACATCTAGTTTTGTTTATCCATATATAAAATACAAGTTCATATCTATACACATTTAAAGACGACCTATTTATTATTAAAAAAAAGACATCGGTGGTTAGATTTCAACTTCCTGCGTTATAATTTATGAAAAGGTTATTATCTATGAAAAGGTGTGTATTTTTTTAATTTTAATTTATTCCCTCAGACTGTGATGACCATTAATTTGTTGGTATGTGGCAAATTTATTTTATTAATATTTTTTATATATAAAAAGATACTTCTTCTTCTTCTTCTTCTTCTTCTTCTTCTTCTTCTTCTTCTTCTTCTCATTATTATTATTATTATTATTATTATTATTATTATTAGTAGTAGTAGTAGTAGTAGTAGTAGTAGTAGTAGTATTAATATTATTACAGACGTAATTAATTTTTGTTTATATTATACTTCTTTAAAATACATCTACGAAGAATTTTAAAGGTTTTTCATTGAATAAAACATAATCTTCTAATAAAGACAAAAATAAATACTTATGTCTATATCATTTTTCCCTGTATAGATGGTTTACTATTATAAGGCATAAAACTTTTTCACTTAATAAGATTTAATAAATATTCGGAAGTTCTACAATCTTTGGTAAAACCGAAATATGGATTCGCGAAAATATTAAGAATGAAACTAAAATACAGGACTGTGTAGTTATTTCGCGCCACTTACGATTACGAAGATTGTGCCTGAAAAGGGAACAGTAAAAATGTGTGTGGAAGATATGAACAATGTTTTGAGTTACAGTTTACGGTAATATTGCGGAAGAAAGAATTAAAGATTTAATTAAATCTGTAACATGGAACGGTTTCCACTACACTGTTTTGTTTTGGTTAAAATACAACACCATTTTTAGTTAAAATAAAACATCTGTTGAACTCATACTTTCATATTTTGTCAGTATTGCTAATTTTGACTTACAGAAAAAATAATTCCCTAAATTTTTCTAACTGAATTTAATATTGATTTTTTTTATCTCATTATCTATGTGTACAGTGAAAAAAGTAAATAATACCTTTGTGAATTCGTGCATGATTTCGGGCAGCTTATAATTATAATTTGCATTTATGTTATTCTTAAGCAGAAACGATACATTTAGTTTAAAACGTAGGTTGGAAGATTCGGAAATTTTCAGGGATTTGATGGCGTGCTTAAATAGAAAAAGACGTAAGTGAGTTTCAGTCAAAAACAGAAGAGGCACTGATGAATTTCATTAAGAATGTTACCATCATTTTAGATTAAACTTTGTTCCATTAATTACGAATATAAAAGTGGGTGCAGATATTTGTTTTGCTCTATCTTTAAAAGTGTATTGTTGTCGAGCAGAAGAGTTTAATTAAGATGTGAGAAATTTTATACTCAGTCATAAATAAAAGCAGAGTAAAACAAGAGAAGCCAAAACCACTCTGCGTGTACCGTTCTGGTCAAATAATGAAATTTTCAAAGATAGTGCAAATAACGATGAAGCAGGCTGATGTTGTGTGATAACGGACAAGATAAATGATCAATAAAACTTCTAAATCTCTATTTATTTTATGCTGATGACACTGCCATTCCGTATTTTTCTACCTGAAAGAACAAGCTATTATCGGATGACAGAAGTGGACAATGATATACGTTTGTTCGCAATGTCAGGCTTGTCAGGTAGTATAATTGTTTACTGATATCAAAGCGGTGTGATTCTGTCAAGTTGGATATTGCGTTTCAGTAAATCATCTTTGCAAATCTAGAAAAGGACACGAAGAGCACGTTTGTTAGTGCACCCGTAAACATTTCCATCCACAGAGCAGGGACATTCCATTTATATAAGCAATTAATCAGGCAAGCAAATCCCCGTGTGGTTACGAGAGGCTGCTTAAAAATTATCGTATTGCCCCACTTCAACAAAACTGACAAAATAACTATACAATACATTTTATATATTCTTTCTTAATGGTCTTGTGAACTTTCAATCATCCTTACCTCGTATATATACAAACCTAGTGCACACACTAAAGGACCGTACCTCCCTAAAACTTTGTGCACTCCGCAGTTTGAATATATTTAGAAATATACAGCCATATCTATGTAAGAAGTAGATACACAAATTTCGGAAAATATGATCAGTAAGGATATTATTTCCGTTTAACTGCATCATATATGAAAAGAATATGTGCGATATCACATCAATCAGAGTCACATCTTGCATATGCTATGGTTGTGCCAATTCTACTCTTGAGAACGGCGATATTTGCACACATTAGCTTTATGTAATTTCACTTGAATGAATTCGTTTGAATCGGTCATTTCTAGAATTATATTTACATCATTGCACAGTTCTTTGTTGAAACTTCCTCGCTTTTGTTAAAACATATTCTTTCCAGAACCCAATATATATTTAGCAAGACCTATTTGAATCAACCGATCTCCTTCTATTGAAAAATATATTTTGATTAGAGGATTGTATAGGAGGTCTGTTGTATATCATACTTTTCATCAAGAGTTTCTTTGCAGCAGATCGAATCAAGACAGCTGAGGATCCGAAGGAAAATTTACCTGTAAAGGAATGTCCTAGATTTCACATTAACATATATCCCGAAAACATAATTAACATTGTCCACCAAAACAAAGGAGTATAACTGTTAATTAATTATGAAACCTTTGAAATATTTTTAGCCATTGGGGGCAGTTGTAATCATCGTTTGTTAAGAAGATTTAATTTTGTGAGAACAATGATAGCTAAAACCAGATCGAAGTGAAATGAGATTCCACAAGAAAATTGAAAGGCCAAGTAAACTCGTGGATTAAATATGAGTTGTCTTCCAGATTCGTCCTTGCCAGAATGAACTTATCACAGATCGGAAAAACAAAGGCGAGTAACTGATAACTAATTATCGTGTCTTTGAAACTATTTATGCTACTGGGAATCTGTGTTAACATTCTTTGTTTCCTAGAATAAAATTTGTTTGACTACCATGACTGGGGGAGGCCAAGCTACAACGGATTCAAGACATAACGTCATGAAAACGTTCTTTGAGATAATGATCGATCTTTTTGTAAGTAATGTTTTATGAAGCAACTTTGAAGAACATGCTGTATTTTCTTCGAAGCAGTTTCGAATCCTGTGCTCTCATTTACAGAAATATACCAGTTGATCTTGGAATTCAAATGAACTAGATGAATTCTAATGCTTGTAAATAATTAAAGAAATAATCATATTATATTTTCAATAAACATTGTCTCTTTAAATTGTACTTTCACATGTTTACAAATAGATTCATAACAATCAACTTGTCGATGGGGTAAAAAGAAAAGGATAGGAAAATCTGAATGCAGAGAAAGTGTAAATCCAAAGTTTTACATTCCAGAAATTGTTGATCATTTACAATTATTTTCCATAATTTTTCATTCAATTTCGATTTATGAAGGACTTTTTTTGTACGACTGGAAACAAACTCGCCATAATAAGCTTTCTTAATGACCCCTCTTCCCATATTGAGTGGGACTGATACTCTAACTCAGACCTAATGCCTTATCCTTTAGATAAATCTCAGGTGCGGACATAATAGTAGATACTAAATACACGGGAATATTTAGCAGAGAAGTGCTATGTTCCGATATAAAATGTGTTACGTGAAGGGTATATAATCTTTAACTTAATAACTATACGTGCATAAAAGCTGAAACTTTTATGTGTGTTTAAAATGCTGTGCAATTGTATCTTTCCCCGTAAATAATAATTTAATTAAATTTTATGTTAAGTTGTTATCCACTCAGTGTTGATATCGTATCTTATTAATAATTTTAAATAAATAAAAAACATTATTTCGTATAAAACTTGAATCTGCCTCTTGTATAAACATATTTACTAGAATATGTTCGAATAAAATGTTTGCGATAATTTGAATCTGTCTAATTTGTTCATTTTGACAAATCTTTCTTTTTATCTATTTGTAAAATTGTATTCACAAGCACAACAAAATATATATCATTATTGAGAGTTTTGATGATTTTAGTAATATAATTTTTTAGGAGAGAAGACCTCATTGAACAAGGTACGCCCTTCTTTCATACCACATTTATCCCTTATTGCACATTATATGAGGCTTTTATACAGTGCAATGATCTTTTCATTTGCGTTTATAATTTAAGATAATCAGTTACTTTCAGTTTTGATCTCTTCCGTTTGCTCATGGTCATCAAGTATTCAATAAATATTTGCCAATCTTTGTTTTAAGGAAAGAAAAATGAATGCGCATTGTGCGAAATATTATGTATGGTTTAAATGGATGACTACAGATGTTTTAATTCTTGTATCTCTCATAATTTATATTTGCTCTACTCATTCCCATAGACGACGATTAATCAAGAAATATTTCACTTGAAAATTTACACTTTTTAACAAAACAAGTTCAAGTAATTTTTGCAGATAAATTTTGAAGCTTCTATATTTGTAAGTTTTGGCACAAATACACTTGCTTAAAAATCATTAAAAGACAAATGCCTATAGATTTTGGTACCAGAAAAGACATTACCAGTCTAGAAGTAAAGTTTTATCACCTAGGAGATTAAACATTGGTAACAACAAAAGATAATAGACAATAGTTTTTTCGAAGAGACTAATTTCTTGAGAAAATTAAAGATGCTTATATAAAACATCTATACCCATGTAGTTTTGCAGAACAATGTTATTTATAGTTGAAAGGAATTGATCTAGAATGTATATTGTGTTTGCTTAATGGTAGGGAGGGGAAGAAGTAGGCTCTAATCTGTTTATTCCTGCAGTTAAAAAAATCACTTGCACCAATAAATCCAATATTTTCTAATTACATTATTCCATAACCTTATTAAAAATGACTAAGCAAGTACATTTTTTCGCTGAGAGCTCATGACATATCGTGTCTTTTCGTTGTTCTTAGCTTGAAAGTAGTCGGTTGGAATTGGATTATTTTGCGACAATCCTACCAACACAGCTCAAGTTAATTCGATACACGAGGATGTTTTTATTGTTTTCGAAGTCAAGCGAACAAAATTAATCAGCCGTCTGACTTTACAGTTTTTTCAGTTGTAAAGGAAACGTTTGGTACTAAACAAAATAGTTGAATTCTTAAATATTCAACATTAAAAATACTTTCTGAGCTACATTTCTCATCTTTTTTCGTCTTTCTACCTTTGTCGACCAGTTTCTGTAATTAAAATTATACAATTTCTGCATCTACGTGGATATTAATTTGAGGTAACTATAAATGTCGAGGAGGTAGACCACTGCGTCGCATTGTAAGTAGATTTTTAAATAAGTAAATGCGATTAATTTATTTGGAAGAATCAATGCTATGAGTATTAAGCAGTTCTTGGAAAGTTGTCCAAGTCAAACTTACTTCTTATTAATGGAATACGAAAGGAAATAGGGAAAATTTCTCTTTGTGTACGTTACATTGCAGCTTCCAGGTTTAAAAGACACATCAGATGAGACGTTGGCACGTAGCTCGTTATAACACATGACATAGAAATAACGATAGAGCAGTAAGAAACTCGCAACATTTTTATCTGTGACAAAGGGGAGTTGTAGGGTGGAAATTAAATTCTCACCCACAACGCCACGTAGACAGTTTTGAACTCTGTCAAAACAGACAAGTGACGATTGTGCAGCTCCAGCCCAGATATGACAGCTATAAACCATTGTTGAACTGAATTGGCTTTTATAAAGATAGAGCATAGCAGGAGGAGCCATATACTTACTGGAGAGCTATAAGGAACTGACCATTTTCCCAGGATCGTTTGATTTGGGACTTATTGAATTTTACAAGCCAGCCCTTCCTCCATTGATCCACCTGGCATGGATAAAAGGAGAAATGAGCTGGTACATACTAAGCCTCCAGATTTTTTATAGGTATACACAGAGACACATATATGTGTGTATATATGCGCATTCATTTGATGTATTTAATCAGAATGAGATACATGTTCCGCTCTACTTTTAAAGTTTAGATTAATAATAGCACAGCTTGAATATCATGCAATGCAAATATCAGATAACTATTAATTCTTCAACTGTTGCAGGCAACGGATGTATTGATCAATTATATATATATATATATATATATATATGTGTATATATATATATATATATATATATATATATATATATATATATATATATATATATATATATATATATATATATATATATATGCGATACACACACACACACACACACACACACACATATATATATATATATATGTTGTTATCTACAGACAAACAGTTTTGCTATAACATCGCGCTTTAGATAGACGTCCGATTCCTTCAAGCCGGATCGAAATCCGACCAATTTGACAGCATTCAGGGATCCTACCACTAGGCACTCGTCGCACGGCAGAAAGAAAGGAACATATTAACGTTTTCTGTAAGAAACACATCAGTGGCTCGGAGAACTCAGTTGCATCAATAGTAGTAGTAGCCACTATATATATATATATATATATATATATATATATATATATATATATATATATATATATATATATATATATATATATATATATTACAGTGGAAATTTAAAACTGGAGTATGCAGTCCATAATGACGTGTTAAAGGCTCTAATGCAAAATACATGTCTAAATTTCAAATTTCATATTTGTAAAATTATTATTCTTAAAAATACATTTAGGGTGTTTTCTCATTAAAACTATACCGTCTTTTAAGGAAAGTATGCACTTATGAGATTCCTTTTGGAAAATTTTTAAAAATAATTTTATATACTTATCTGTTCATTGTTATTCTTTTTCTCTATGCCATCCATATGGAAATGCCACATAATCTTTTAAAGATAAATTCAAATAATATTATCCACTAAAATGAAAATAAAAACAAACCAATGTTCCACTGATTGCATGTGACTCTCGTTGACAAAATCCTTTCTTTCTCTTCTAAACTCAGTCAGATCTCTATTCTTTCTTTACCGTTACCCTTCCTTTCATGACTGTTGTGTGCGAGAGAGATTATCGCTAATAATATAGATATGGCCATCTCTCTACACTTGTTTACAAATATCTTTGTGTTCGATCACTTCAAGGTGGCTTAATCACTCTGTCACACACCTCGCCGGTATCCAAAACCTTAATCTTTCACAAAAGTGGTGTACTTTCCAACACGTTTTGTCATTAATACTGATGAGCATACTTCTCTTCTTGATCTCTTCTTTATTTCTATTCCCCGATTCATGTCGTGCTCCGCAGCTCTGCCCTCTTGGCAACTCCGATCGTGTGGTAGTGTCTGTGAACATCTCTTTCAGCTCTCCCACCTCCTCCTAACAAAAAATATTTATTTTATCAAAGCGCTGAATGGGACACATTCCGTGACTTACTTCACGACGTCCTTTGAAATGAAGTTTTTAATCTTCCTGTTAAAAAATGTGCCTCTGAGGTCTCTCCGTGTGAGGAAACTGGCATTCCAGCGCGGAAATACCAATTAAAACCACGATCATTTTATTGATTCTCATCTGCATGCTTACCAAAGGAATCACTTTTTCCAGCTGTACCAGAGCGACAGGTTTGATTGCAGCAGATCTCTTTGTGCTCTGTTCTTAATAAGTGTAAGAGTCTCCTAAAAGATGTGGAATCACAGTTTGTTGATAGAATATAACAACATAAACCCTCTCACTAGTTCGGTTCTGGAGTTTATTAGCGGCTCTGCCAGGGTGTGCTGAACAAAAGTAAATCCTCAATCCCTCCGCTCTTCAATCAATTTGAAGTCCTGACATCTACAGCAGATAAGGTTGAGTGCATTGAACGGAAGTTCTCCTTCAACCTCGCACCAAACTCATCTGAAGAACCCATAACTGATCCCCCCTAGAACTAAGGCTCTACTGAATGATATATGCATAAAACCGCCACTGGTTTCAGACATCATTTCCAACGCAAGAGGATATAACGGGATCCCAGCCGTCTCCCAAAAGAAATCTGCCCCCGAGCTGGCTCCAGTACTCTCCAAATTCTAATTCAATTGCCTCGCTGCTTTCAGTTTCTTAGATTTCCTCCTCTGCAGCTTCTTTTTTATAGACTTCTGGAGAACACACTGACCCCCTGTTAGTCTCTTACCGCATTTTGGTAATGTATCCGATGCTCTAATCAACATTGATATAATTATGCATCTTACTTCTTACGACCTCCTTTTCGTACAAACAATGTGGATTCCATGTTGTCAGATCTACCGCTGATGTTTCCCCTGCCATCACTGAATTTCTATATTAAGCTCTGGATAGGTACGACGGAGCTCCAGCTGTGACTCTAGATATCTCAAAGTCGTTCGACAGGGTTTGACATGCTGGCATACTACTCAACTCCAGGGTTACGATGTCACATGGCGATTATTTGATTTAATCCAATCGTTCCTAACAAATAGTGAAATGAAGGTTGTTTTGAACCCGGATAATCCCTCAAAGCTCTATCCTGTGTCTTAAGCCTTTTCTGATATTCATCAACGATTTCCCCGATATTATCAGTTCCAAAGTAGGTATTTACGCAGGTGATACTACCATATATATCTCTCTCAACAGCAAATCCAACAAATCTGATAAAGCATCTGATCTTGAAACGGACACTAATCAGTGTTTTACTGAAGCAAGAAATGTTTTCTAAATTGTAACGCCTCCACCCCCAACAAAAATGACTTTCATTTAAACGCCACAAAGAACCTTTCTGCCTGCCATGATCAGGGCTGACGTTAGACTCCAAGAGAGCATAACACTGCGCCTCATTGGCCACAAGTTTTCCGCTGACTTGATGTGGAGCGACTCAATCAATAGGTGCATCTACATCAACGAGATTTGGGTCACTGTGATAGAATCCATCATGCACATTTATAAATCATCCTTTTGTCTGTGCATTGAGTACAGTTGTCATGTATGATTTGGTGCACATCTCGATATGCTCGATATCTCGACATTCTTGACAAACTACAAAGAAGGATATCTAATATAACCAAACTGACGTGGTTTATATCTGTCTCTTCTAAAAATATTCTCATGGCAAATACTCTGATGAGCTATTTACCCTGGTTCCACAGCTACGTGAATTTAAGCGTGCTATTAGGTTGGCATCTAGGTCCCACTCTTACTGTTGAAATAGCTAAATGCAACTGTAATTTCTACTCCAACAGTTTTATCATATTTCCAACCTGTGAAATTGTCTTCCGCTTACTTGCTTCACTGATAAGGATTTAAATGTAAAGACAATCGACATCTTCTGTCTTCTTGAATCCCGTTCATCTTTTGACTTTTCCTCAATGCTCCAAATAGTCAGTCTTCACTTTTATTCCCTATAACCCCCTGAGTACAGGTGGCATTCCCGCCTTCCTTGGAATGAAGTGATTTTTTAAAAAATGGGACAAACGAAAGTCTTTTAGAGAATCTTGAAAGTAGTTTTCTCCTCGTGCATTATCATGTGCCGATCCAGCCAGGCGGCTTACTGGTAAAGTTTATCACAAAACAGACATAACTTTGCTGGTTAGCTTGATGGATAAACAGGCCTTGTTTAGGTTACCTTTTCTCGACTCTTTCCATGTGATTTATGTGAGACGTGCATCCATAAAAAGCGCTGCTTAGTCGCTGAAGATTAATTGAAAATTAACTGCCAAGAACAGAAGCAATCAAAATATATGTTTAAATTTTACTTAAGTTCTA
The DNA here is from genome assembly GCA_964036315.1 of Acanthosepion esculentum. Classification (NCBI taxonomy): domain Eukaryota; kingdom Metazoa; phylum Mollusca; class Cephalopoda; order Sepiida; family Sepiidae; genus Acanthosepion; species Acanthosepion esculentum. The sequence continues at coordinate 915,416 of OZ038477.1, forward strand.
AAACATGTTTAATGATTGTGGATGGCGACATTGCATTAATTTATGTAAAATCAGAAGGGAAACCGACTTTTTTCTGTTGTAAACCTGTTTCCAGGGGGATACAAACTATATTTTCTAATGCGATGAATAAGTGAGAAAGTGATTTTGATGAATTCCATCGGTTGGTCCCATTGTGTTGGTTGAGGATGACGGCTTAGGTTAGCTTAAAGGGATAGAGTAGTAATTCCGATGGACATGTAAATTATAAATATGTGATGTAAGAATATTGATACATTCAATTAGCTTTAGTAACATTGTTGTGACATGAATGGTAGACAGGCTACTAAAGACAGGTTATAATGAGGCTACTCTCTATAGGGTACTATGACTCGTAGGCAGGCTACTATAAACAAATATATATTTTGAAAAGCAGCACCTATTTGTATATAGAGCTGTAAGATTCAGCTTTCAAAAGGAGAGCCAATGATGGGTTGATACTCATTATGAAGTATAATTTATTCTTACATCCATCAAAAACATTCATCACGAATATTATATTTCAGGTTTAATTAAAGCTGAATTTCACAACATATCCTATCTTTCGAAGCCGTGTATTTGTTTGCTTTCAGGCTCTGGTACAACTTTTACAGGAACATTTTACCCTATTTTTACCCTATTATGTTTCTGATCAGTAAAACAAATTTTAAAGACACGATTAATTTAAATCTTGCTTCATAGGAACGTAGCGCATAAAGTCGAATTAATCATTTTTAATTTTGCAGCTTATGATCAATAAAAGAGATTTAATTAAGGGTAACTTTGTTACGCATGCTGTTGTTGAACCAAAATACTGATCGCAATGGAGCCGGTAGCATTTCTGAAAATATATGTCTTATTTCCGTCTTGCTGTTGTCGCTATATTGGCCTCAATTTTCTGACGATGGAAAGCTGTAAGATGATTATGATCTTATCATACAAAGAGAATTCTTGTCAGAATGATGCGATTTATATCTCTTTCTCACCTATTTATAAATGATATAATCACAAATAACGTATACAAAATTGAAGCTCATAAATCTTTAAGCTTGTATTATAACCCTTATTAAATTATTATTTACAGATATTCAGCTGAGGCTCAAAGGTGATATTTGTATGGCTAAAACTTGTATTTCAATTAGGTACTTATCTCAGAATCAAAAGTCAAAGAGAAAATTTTCAGTGATTTTGAGATATGTAGCATTGAGATCCAATAAGTGCTTAATGTTGTCGATGTTGCTATTATATTTGCATTTCTCGCTTACAATTTTGTTTCAAATTGTTTTAATTTAAGTGAAAAAATGTTGCATGTATCGACACTTTGAATCGTCTGCATGGTTCCTTTAAAGTAAATATTCTTAAGGAAATCAAATGTCCACCGTACATTTTCTAACATTTTCTAAATTTTTGCAGTGATTTTCGTTACAAAATTATGAATAGATTTCACTGTGGAAGATTGTTTTTGCTGTTTGTTATTGGAGACATGTTTCCTAGAACTTTCGGGGGTACTGATTGGGAAAATACATTTTGCTCAATCCCGTCAAAATTTATCACGAACACAAATGTCTACTTTTCACCATTTCCAATATCCTTACCATTTCTAAGAGCAGATTCCGCTTCCACAAATCTAGAGCCATGTATAGAGCTTGACATAACTTTGAACACATAATTTTCTAACCTCATTTAAAGTAAATGCAAACTAAATTATAAAGATCATGATGACAGAAATGTCCTTATACAATTAAATGTTAATAAAGACACATTTATCTATTAACTAAAGTTTAAAATGTTTTTGCTGCGGTTGTGTCTGCGAATTCGGGTGTCGTCAAATTATAAGGAACTCGTACAAACACCGTTAAAAAGTCTTCGAGCACTAGGTTACAATATGAGGGTAAACGGGAATTTCCTGCGCAGTCACCTCGGATAATTCCCTGAAAATGTTATTGCAATGAGTGATGAGTAACGAAAAAGATTCCAACCAGACCTCAAGATCATGTAGTCTAAGTATCAAGGCATATAAAAAACAAAGTGTCTAGTGCTGGTATTTGAAAAGAGACTTTTGCAATGTCAATGATTCACGTAAAGCAGCAAAGAGATAGTTCACTCTTTGAGTCTCTGAATCTCCAATTGGACAGAAATATCTATCGTAAGATTTGTATCTGTCTATATTTCCGAGATGAGGTATTATGTACACTCTTTACATTATTCGGACTATTGTCATCATCTTTGTCGCCATATTTATTACAAGGTTCCGGCAGTTGTACGCTCCGGCCTTCTTCAGGTGGTTGGAATGTCGAACTGAACCCTTTATTTCGATCACTGGGGTAAACTGTTCTAGTTCCACGTGCCGTATTTTAATAGATGTCAGTTATTAGTTATCTCCTGTTAATTCCCTTCTCCAAGTTCTCCACTGCCTTAACCGGGTATTGAAGTCACACACTTTAAGACATATTCTAAGAGTTACAGTTTTAGTCTTGTATGAGAGTTTTGATTGGATCAGGTTTCTATTGTTCTCTCCCTAAGCAGCTACAATCTCCGTCTACTCTGGGGTAGTGTATGTTATACATGGTAAGAATCTTTCTGAAACTTATACCTTTTCTTCTTATCATTTCTGCATTCTAGTATAACACAATGAAATGACAATTACTATCATATATTGCTAAGACGTTAATAGTTTCAAATTTACTTTTTGCCTTTAAGTTTTACTTATGAAACTTACTCACCGAAAACGTTATTTTCTACTTTTTTAATCTTTCATGTTGAATTCTTTGTCTGTCATTAATGCGAATATATTTATATATTCTTGTTCTGTTCCACGGAACGCAGTTTGTTTTTCGGTCTGGCTGTGAAAAATAATTATTCTTGATACCTGTTAATCTGATAAAATGAATACTAATCACTGGTATTTCCTTAGGAGCTGGGTAGAGAATTACAAGAATCTTACTTTGTTGAGGAAATAGTTAACAGGATGTTTCACTGTGAAACCAATGAAATGTCAGTTACAAATCTAAAGAGTTACTCATCCTCATCTTCTTGTTATAAATTAGATAAAGATGACCTTCAAGTAGAAATTCGTATTTGTCATGTAATTATTGTACGAATCCGTTGCGTATTTCGTTTGGAGACACAAATGTTGACAACAAACGTGAAGTAGTATGATTCTGTATGGCTCAAGGAATGTAATATAAAAACTCGACACTGTAGTATTTCCAGTCGTGAAATTCAATAGAGCCTAGCTTATAAAGGTTACATCATTCAGAATAAAGGGAGCTTACTCATATCGACTCTTAGATAAGTTCCTATTTGAAATACAAGTTTTACCCATACAAATATCACCTTTTAACCTCAGCTGAATATCTGTAAATAATAATTTAATAATGGGTATAATAAATGCTTAGAGATTTATGAGCTCCAATGTTTTATACGTTATTTGTGATTATATCATTTATAAATAGGTCAGAATCATTGAGTGAGGAAACCAGATTTGTAGTTGAGAACTATTAACATCTAATATCACATCTATATTCAGCTTTTCGGAAATCAGGTTGTCCATTATCACATGCAAAATCATCTTTTTAATATTATGATGGCAACTATGACATAAGAATAGAAGCGAATAATCTCTCATTTGTGCATTGATGAAATGGTAGGAAATCTACCACGGGTAACCCAATAGTGGATTTGTTTAAGTATTTAGTAAAATTTACTAAGCTGAAATAATAACCTGACGGATAAGTTTAATAAGTTAAAACGCAATTTACATAATAGCAATATATCATGTTTACAATAAACCTTAATATTAAAGGATCCTTCTTTTATAAACTATCTCATTAAATAATTGTATTTTCACGATGTTCAAAGTCGAATACATTTTAGAATTTTGATCCATATTCTTCTTCAAAGAGGCAAGCTTCTTCAGGTGTTTCGCTATCATGGCTCTCCATAACTTGCTCTCCTTTATCTGTAAAATAAAATCTAACATAATTTTGAGGATATATTCGTGAAATCTGTTGTGTAAAATTTCTTAAATTTTCTAAAATGGTTGTGATTTCTTCATTTTTAATGAATTTGTTTCATTAGAAACTTATGTGCTTGTATTCTTTTAGCCCCAAATTGTTCTGTCAGTTCATTTCTTTTTTTTACAAGTAACAATCTTTCGTCAATTTTTCCCTGTATTCTGTATTCTTTTCTGAAAGTATTATCGTTCTGCAATGGACCAAGAAAAATAATTATCGTAAAATCAGTTTTCTTCAAATGTTTGTGGTTACTGATACTTTTACAATCGATGTTTCTTTTTGACAGAAATAAATTATTCACGTCAACGATTGAGTTGGAAGTGAATTTCCTGAATTAAAAGTATAACATTTTAAAGTTTCATAGTTTATCTGCAGTTCTTTATTAAATACAAAATATCATATTCAAGAGTTTATATACTTACACTTGACTGTGCATATCATTCAATAATTAATTTATTTAATATAACTGTTTGCGGAACAGAGGTATCATAAGATGTGATGCACTCTAATGACACGCATAGCAGTCAGAAATGTGTTTAATCATTAGCATAATGTCTCACGGATGTCGTCACACGAAAATTCATTCCAGGATTACATTATATGATCATCTACATTATAAATCCATAGACTTTAACTGATTTTAATCGCTTAGATTATTTCAGTACTTCCTTCAGCCATATAAAATTGATATAAAATACCCTTAATTCTCTTAGTTGTCAAGTATTACTAAATGTACAAGAAACATATTCAGGCTATTAGTTGTAAAGAAATAAATTCATTCAATTATTAATTATTTCAAATAAAGAATGGTGAAAGCCATATTTGTAGAAAGCGTGTAGCATATTTACCAATGCCACCAGTCTCTAATGGTGCAACCTAAGAATGATTATGAATTCGATTGGATTGTTTTTAAAGTATTCAATTCATCCATAAAGCATAATATTTAGATAATCATGAGTAAGATATATCATGGAGATCGTCGGGTTATGGTCGAGGTCATTTTTTAAACAAGCACAGCCGGATAACTTCGATGATTCTGACGACGCGGTCGGTCCTATGATTGGAAAAAGATCACGATCTATTCACCGGGATGATCGTCGAGACACAATCGAATCTAGATGAATATATCATGTTAGTATAAACAAATATGTCGATTTTATCGTGAAAATCTCCCAGATATTTTAATTCTGCCTGATTAGAAATCTTCAAGTTCTGTCTTACAGGTTGATAAGATGACAACTTAGACGCTTGCGAAATTGGGATGCATCGTACCAGCAATTCTCTAAACGACACACACGTATTAGGAAGTTTCTCATTTAAAATCATGTTCTGAAATCGTAATATTTTCTTACAAACCATCAATATCGATTGGTCATTTGGGGAAATATTTTACAATTTTGCTTACAAAAGTTGGTTTCATAAAAGATGTTAACTGTGTGAGAATCATCAATAGGAATAGATTATTATATTATCATATTTCGAGAAATTATAGCAATAATTTTGCTGATAAAAAGTACCTTGCTTGTTTCGAAAATAGGGTCAACATTTTCGAAAAAAGACTCGACTGTGATGTGACAAATGTTCGGATAAATATAATTGTTTCGGAATTGGATCGACACCAGCCATAATAAGTACGTATAATATTATTATTATCATAACCTATTGCACATATAAATGAAGGAAAATATAAAAAAAACACAATATTGGTCGGGTAATACTATTTCTAATGAGAAAATACTGAGTGCGCAAAATAAAATTTAACATAATATATAACGTATCAAATAAATACTCTCATACATTTTCAAAAAAGCCTATAAAATTTAATATTATTCAGGGCATTTCATTTATATTTGGAGTAATTACAAGTCAATGTAAAAAACATAATGATCCCTTAATCATGCACGCAACTCCGATAAACAAAGCCTGGCCTATTCTCTGACCTAGTTCACAGAGTTCTATGAAGGAAAGATTACGTTGTATTCTTGAACACCTCCAAAAACAATACCTCCATTCCTGATGAGCAGTTGTATTCTCAATGAGGGTTGTTTACCTCGAACGTTGGGGCTAATGCTCAATGCACAAGTGGAATTTGGAATATCGCTAAAGATTCTGGAAGAATGATCAGTTCTTTGTACCACACGTAAACGTGGTCATGTTCTATTTTTACAAGAGTAAAATCAGACCAAAAATGAAACAGTCTGGGCTGGTGCATCACAGACCTTACTTTGCAGCCTTGATAGAGTACAAAAGCAAATTAGGGTAAAGAATTATTTTAGGCGATGAACTGAATTGAGTAGTGAATGTGAATTTTTCTTTTTACTTGAAGAACATCTCAATTTGTAAGAAACTTTGAAAAGATCATCGATATTATTAGATATGCATCTAATGGAATTTGGAAACAGACACTCATTGGGAGGAAATGAATATCTTGAAGTGTAAAAAAATTTGTCAGGGGAGTGTTATTAATATTCTTTGCGCAATCGGAACTATGGTTTAGGAAGTAACATTTCAAATATTATTACTTCTGTTCGAAAGAAGCATGTTCTACATTATGTAAATTTCCATAATGTAGGCGTAACTTAATTTCCTACCATATTTCCATAATATTCACTCCCTTCTAACTCTTCAAATGTCGATATTAAAACTAATTCTAATTACTATATTTTATTTCCACCACATCTTTAACCATTTTATATTATATTTATAAACCTTCCCCTACATTAATAACTTCCAACACTCTTTCCATTAATCCCTTACATCCTTTAATATATAAATTTTAAATTAATATTTCATCCTTCATTAATGGCATAAGTTTATTATTCGGGTTTAATTTTATAAACCTCCTTCCCTTTAAGACAAATACCTTCCACCCTCCCCTGGCCCGGGTCTCGAGCTTTTCGTCTGACTGAAACATTGAAATGGATAAATTCTGTATTAATTTTTTGACAAGTTGATTTTTTTAGTTTTACAGTTAAATTCTACTTTCTGCACATCCCCCCATCAGCATAGACACGAACTCAGTCCAAATTGGGGTTGATAAGACAAACGACCGAAATAGGCTATTCCCCATATGATATAATTTTAGATTTTCTTCTTTATTGATTAAATTACTATGTATTAATAAATAAAGTGAGCTCTTTTTTGGATCAATTTTAATATTTTATGTTACTAGGATCCACTTGTATTATATAACAATGGATTTATTACCTTTACTACACACACGCACACACATACACGCACACACACACACACACACACACACACACATATATATATATATATATATATATATATATATATATATATATCGTACGAATTTCTCTAACCACATTATAGACCCTTCTCTTGGTACAACATACTAATATAAATTCATTAATTTCCTTATTTTGAATTAAAAAGAAATACTTTTCTTGGCCAAGGAAATAAGCTTCATTAGAATATGATATTTAATTGGTGGGCATTTCGAAGTCTTCTGCAATCTATTTAAGTATTGTGCAAATTAATATATCTCTCATTAACTTATACTAATGCATTCTGTTTCACTGAATTGATCAAGAAATTTATTTACTATATAACATTCAGGAATTCTTTTTATTTTAAATAAATAAGGGAAAAAAATCAAAATAAATTTATAAATTCAAATTTTTTTTATATCGGCCCTGAAACATTCTAAGTCTTTGAAATTGAATTGTGAGATTTTTTCTCTCACTATTAACTCGAAAAATTCAGGGTAAGAAGTTGTTTGAATTCAAGTAAAAAAAAAATGCTTAGAATATTAACGAAATTGAAACGTATAAACACATACACACACGCACATATATATTTATATAAAATAATATTTTAGGGTTGTCGACTCACTCAAGTTTGCTGCCACTTCGGCGGCTTGTTACAACAATTTTTATGTTGAAAGAAACACACCTATTATAGGGCGAAAAACTACTGGAGGTGGTGTCTTAATAAAAATCACCATAGAGACGACAACGAGAAACTACTCAACTATCAATCCTAGGAACATTCATGACTCTCGACAATATTATTTTACAAAATAACGGCGTAAAATGTGTTAAGTCTCGCTCGGTAAGGGGAAACATGTTCAACTTGTGTCACATGACCGTCATCCAGGAATTGTTAGCAAAACTATAAAAAAACACAACAATGTATAAGGAGTCAGACTCCTTGCAATTAAACTAAGGTATGACCGGCAGTTGACACAGGATCGTCATGCAGTGAATGTTCTCATCAAAGAATATATACTTTAATCAAGATGTCAGAATCCTGACTCAATGAGTTCACCCAGAAAATATAAAGCAGGAAACGTTAAATGTTAATATTTTAGATGTATACGCAACTTCTTTTTCTTTTTATGTGCCATGTCCTTTTAGGATTTAGGCGATAATGACTCTCCGCCTCCCTCTATCCCTTTCAAATCTCAAAAAAGTTCCTTCCCTCTGCTCTCTCTCCCAGACCACATTCTCTCATCCAATTGCGTAAGCCCAACAGGTATGTCACGCTTTCCCTCTATTCGACCCGTGAGAATCAGATTCTCAAGGCTCTCCTTCCTCATTATGTGTCCCAGAAACTTCAGCTACCTCTTCCTGATGTTAAATATAAGCCTCCTTCTTGTTTGCAACCTCTCTTTGGACAAACAGTAGAGATTCCAGCAATGACAAACATAGGCGGAGATAGTAATGAAGTGTGAAGTAGGATTTATATTAAGCAAATACATGAATAAATGAATAAATGTATTCTGCTATACTATCAAATATCTGATGGAATTAATGTTGTTAAACTGAAAACGAAGACTTAACATGTCCATCAAATTAAATGAGAATGGAATTTCGGAGTTGGAGTTGGAGACATAAAAAGAAGATTTAGGATCATCAGTAAACGAGTAAATCTCAAATAAGACTAGAAACGGAAAAAGGAATAGATGATAGATTTAGTACTTGACATGATGAAAAAAGAAACAAAAGCAGTGCCAAAGGATGGCATAGAATACAGAACATTGTGCAATGAAATTCAAAGCAGATGCAGGCAGGTAGAAGAAAAGTGTACAGAAATAAAAAAAAAAAAGATTCATATTATAGATAGAGCGGATATTCGTAAAGGAAGAAGAGAACTAGCAGGAAAAAGACGTGCACAACAACAGTATGCATAAAATCCAATGAATGGAAACTGATATTAGAGAAAGAAAAATAATTCAGAGATGGAACGAATACATCGGATAACACTTTCACAACGAAAAAGGACAACTGGCAATACATAGAAATACCAAAGCAGCAGGGTTAGATGGGACTGCCATAGAGAGGATTTCGACATTTTGGGGACACGTAAAATTACCTTATTTTCAAACAAGGAAATTAATTTTAACGTAAGTAATTACAACTGAATTTCAACAAAGAACATTGATATTTTTTGCTACTAGAGCTTAAAAGTTTACTTATTGTTGAGGGATTTACCCAAATGCTTACACGCTCTTACTTATCTCCAATAATCATCGCATGGCATGTTTTTTATGGAGATACGAAAATCAGTAGGAATAATCGTTCGGGGAAGCAGATTTAGAAGACTTAAAAGCACAGCCTTTTCTTCATTTAACTTTAAAGAAAGAACGGCATCTGATACTGAACCACCCATTAAGTATTTTGCTTGTATGTATAAATTAAAAAAAACAACACAGATATTTCGAAATTTTAATCTTTATTAATACTGAAATTTCGTTAAAATTCTACACACACATCTATGAAAAGCACCAATATAATATACTATTTAAATCACACAGAAATTAATTTTAGATGATTAGAAAACAATTCATAGGAAACTACGTTGTTATATATAAAAAGAGTCAAATCATCATTGTTTCGGTCAAGATTTTTCCTTGCTGATCACAAAATCATAATCTTAGATTGAATTAGATTGGTCCAATTTTCAAATCAATTGATGCAATTATTGCATTCTGTAGAAAAGACAAAATATAAAAGTTATAATCAAATAAAAAAGAAAACATTTTAATCAAGCAATGATCATTATTTTATAATTTAATAAATTACTCTGGGAGATGATATTATGATATAATTATGCAGTTTAACAATATTAATCTGGTGTGTTTCGGCTAAAATATTTTTTGATCAAAACAATATTTTAAATCAGTATAATTATATGAGTTCTATGAAATTTAGTAAGAAAGGCTTTTAACAATTGTGGTCAGTCCAAAGATATTCCAAAAGAAATTATAGTGTTTGTCATGTTGGGCGAACTGAGAACTTTTCTGTGTTCTTAATATTATAATTTCATACTACATTACAATGATAGGGGGAAATATTTTAATTCAACGATGATATACACACGTGTATTAAAGAAATTATACAGGAATGAATTAGGTTGGCCAAAACAAGGTAGTTCTGAGTTTGCCATTAATTGGCATAAGAATCGTTTAGATTTAGCTGGAATCATTCAAACGATCTTTTTATTCAGACAGATGTGGAATCATGCATGTTTTCGAAACAGTCAACATTCGTATATTTAGTTTATTAAATCTAATAATAAAGATTAAAATAAATAAGCAACATTTTTTATCACGTACTTCAAATTTTTCCTTTAACGATATTTCACGGTAGATGAGATGAATCAAAGTATCAATGCGAATAGTTAAGTTTGGATGATGCAGATAGGAGCTAAAATAATATCCGATTGGCAATTCAATGTAATTAAACAATTCAAATTGTGGAACAAACTAAACTGGCAATAAAAGGGCACATATTATAATAGCGTGCAATGCAGGATTATATGTGTTAGTGAAATGATCACCAGTAAGAGTAACAAAAATTCATATTCATTTAAATAATGTAATGTCATTTAAAGTTCATAGCTATACCTATTGCCGGACCGTCGCGGCGAGGAGCGCTTGCGCTAGAACAATGCGCGCGCCTGACCGATGCCGCGACGAGTAGGAGGGCGCCGCGGTGTGCACGGAAGCCTAGGGCGCGAGCCCGGGTGGAGCCGACCGCGGGTGCAGATCTCGGTGGTAGTAGCAAATATTCGAACGAGACCTTCGAAGACCGAAGTGGAGAAGGGTTCCGTGCCAACGGCGGTCGAGCACGGGTCAGTCGGTCCTAAGACGCAGGCGAAAGTCTTCCCGAAAGGCGCCGGATCCGTAAGTCTCGCCAACGGGTGGGAGGAGGAGAAGGAGCGTCTTCGATGCTACCGACTTAACTTTACACCGGTCCAGTTTTTCTCGAAAAATCTTGAACGCGTTGAAAGACGAGCGGCCGGCCTTCCGTCGAAAGGGAATCGGGTTAATATTCCCGAACCCGGACTCGGAGAGTGCCCGGGGGTGGTGGCGGCGCTGCTGGCAGCAATGTCGGTGACGTCTCGTCGCTTCTCGGGCGAAACCGCGGTGACGCAAACGAGCCCGGAGACGTCGCCGAGAGCCCCGGGAAGAGTTCTCTCTTCTTCGTAAAGGACCGTGTCCGTGGAATCGGCTCGTCCGGAGATACGGAAAAGGTACTTGTAGAGCGCCGCGGCTCGGGCGGCGTCCGGTGCGCTTTCGGCGGCCCTGGAAAATCCGGGTCCGGTTTTCGCAGCTCTCGAGTCGGTCCGTACCCACCATCCGCAGCAGGTCTCCAAGGTGTACAGCCTCTCGTCGATGGCATCAATGTAGGTAAGGGAAGTCGGCAAAATGGATCCGTACCTTCGGAAGAAGGATTGGCTCCGAGGACCGGGTCGGTCGGGCCGTGCCCGCGCGAAGCGAGGAACCGGTACGGGGCTGTAGCGTTCGCTCCGTTCGCGCTTTGCGGCGCGGGTTCAAGGTGTCGTAGCGGTCCGTCGGCGTTGCGGCGTCGTGCGCGCGTTCGGGTCGGGTCGCAGGGGTCGGGGTCGGCGGTGTTCGGCGGTACGCGGACGGCGGCGATTTTCGGGTCGGGGGGACTGGCGGCGGTGGCTCTTCGCGGGGTCGTCGTCGTCTGTGCGTGCGATGCGTCGTTCACGAACTCCGAGTCAACCCGTTTTTCGCGGCCTGATGCTCGTCGTCCTTCTGCTCCCCTTTCTCTGTCCGGTCCTTATCGCCGCGCGCGTCGTGTGCGCTACGGGTCTCCGCTCGCGGCGCCACCCCGTCGCTACCGGCGCGTCGGTCGGCGAGCAAAACGGCTCCTCGCCCGGGTCTTCGTGGAGCGCCACGGCTTCCAGCCCCTCTTCGGGTAAGCGGCGCGTGTAGGCCTCAACCTGCGTTCGCGCGCAGGCGGCTCGCACGCGCGCCCGTCCCGCCCGTTGCTCAGCGTCTTTCTCGGCGTGGGGGCGTTCGTCCGGCAGCGAACGGTCGACTCGGAACTGGTACGGACCCGGGGAATCCGACTGTCTAATTAAAACAAAGCATCGTGTGGCCGGTCGACCCGTACAGACACGATGTGATTTCTGCCCAGTGCTCTGAATGTCAAAGTGAAGAAATTCAACCAAGCGCGGGTAAACGGCGGGAGTAACTATATGACTCTCTTAAGGGCTGGTGCCACGTTATCTGATAACGAGGCGCCTACCCCGGACAGGGAGTTGTGGTGCTGGGCCCCCTCCACGTTGGGTCCCGCCGGTAACAGCCTCCGGGCTGGCTGAGAGTCCAGACGTCGGCCGCAGACATTAAATGTGGGGTGCCTGTGCTTCCTAAATGCGCCGATCTTTGTGGGGTTGCCATCCCCCTCTGACCGTATGACTTGGTCCAAACACTAGAAACATGCCTCGACATTCCCCCGCCTCGACTGGCGGTGACCAAACTCTCCCTGTAGATCAAGAGAACGATCCTCCCCGCTGGGGTTGTACTGTTTGCTCGCGCGCATTCGAGCGATCAGCCGGCCTCGCAGCCCACATGTGCAAACAACATCCGAATCAGTGGAACGAGATAAAGAAACGGCGCGACGCCTCATATCGTTCGAACGCCCGCACCTACGTCCGGTGGACCCAAGAGGACCTTCGGCGTATGGCTGCGCTAGAACGCGAGGCGTTGTCCCTACGCGTGCATAACATCGACACGTATATTGGGTCCTGCTTAGCACGCAGCAGCGATCAAGTAAGCTGCAGGCGACGTAGGAAGGACTACAAAGACCTTCTGAAATCGCTTGACGACTCCGTCCCCTGTCCCGGCCCTGCCAGTACTCAGCCCCAAGTGGTTCTCGACGCCGCTGGCCGTGACCAACCTCCCTCAGGGTGCCCGCCGCCGGTGGCCCCCGTGGAAAGGACTGGCCGCATTTGGTCCGGCCGTGAGATTAAAGTGCTCACATCTGCGCCACCTGGATCAACTGACGCTGACTTGGCCCCTCTCCTTCCCGGTCGTACTGTCACCGCTATCCGCTCCAAGAGGCGTCGCCTTCCTAAGGTTGTAACACCGAGCGCCTCTATGGATTCTGGTGCGGTGCATGCGTCTCGGGTTGCCGTGGATGAGGAGCAGGACACGACGGTGCCACAGCCCCCCGATTACGTTCAGCAAGAGAGTACTAAGGGTATCCGCGAGTATATCGTCGGATTGTTAACATCGATTTCCGACGCCGAATTTCGGAACAAGGCCTTGTTGGCCCTCAACGATCCCCGCGGTTTCTCTATGTTATATTATGAAGTGTTTCCCAAAAACAGGACCCGAGCTAAGCGTTCGATACCTCCCGTAAAAGCAGGAATATGCCGCCGCCGGCATCAACGTTCGGCAATTTACAACTTCCTGCAGAGGCTTCATACAAGGAGCCCCAAATCGGTCGCCGAGAGGGTTCTCGACAGCGATCTCTCTTACGAGGGACTCGTTGCTGAGCGATCCTTTTCCGACGAGGACTTCCTACGGAAGTGGAAGCCGGTATTCGAGCGTGAATGCTTCGCGGACCTGGCCGGAGACAATCCCGGCCCGCCGATGAACGATCTCATTTCCCCCATTCTCGTGTCTGACATTACATCAACCCTCGCATTTATGAAAGAGTCCTCCCCCGGACCGGACGGCCTCCGCCTTAACATCTTACGGGCTATCCCCGTAGAGGTAATTACCCTGCTGTGCAATATGCTGTTGTTGAAGGGTCCGCCGCCTTCCTTGGGTAAAGCTGGTAACATCTTCACCTCTAAGGTCGCTTTTATCAAGAAGGTGGAAGTACCAACCGACCCCCTGGAGTTTAGACCGATTGCCATTGGGAACTACTTTGTGCGAGTTTTCCACCGAGTCCTGGCTAGCCGCTTCGAAGCATCCCTACCTAATCATCAAGATCAAGTCGGGTTCCAGAATCTTGACGGGATTGCTCATAATGTCTTTAAACTACATGCGACCATTTCCGAAGCCCGAAGTAAGAACGTAAATTTAGTGGTCGCCTCTGTTGACATTCGAAAAGCCTTTGACTCACTCTCACAGGAAGCTCTCCTTGGCATTCTGAAGCGGAAGGGGATCCCCGATCTCCTTCTGAATTATTTTCGCTCCTACTTCAGCTCCAGCAGGTTGCATATCGGGAGGGATCTGGTTCACCCCTCAGCTCGGGGGGTTAAACAGGGGGACCCTTTATCCCCCTGGCTGTTTAATATAGCCATGGATCAGGTCCTCGAGGGGCAGGAGGAGTATGCCTTTTCTATCGGCGCGCTCATGTTAAATCAGATGGCTTACGCCGACGATTTAATACTGTTCGCCAGCTCCCCTGAAGAGATGCAGAGACGGATCGACCGACTTCTAGTCGGCCTAGGCAGACTCGGGATGGAGCTCAATGCCCTCAAATGCCGAGTGTTATGCATCCGTGGGAACAAGAAGAGGAAGTTCTGCTACGTTGACACGGCCGTGTCCATTATGGTGGACGGTGTGGCCCTCCCGGTTGTAACCGCCGAGTCTGAATTTGACTATCTCGGAGTACGGTTCAACTGCAAAGGTGTCGCCCGAACACCGCTTGGCTTAGATGTACTTCTGACCAGGCTTGACCGAGCTGCATTAAAACCGCAGCAAAAGCTTAACTTCCTTAAGAAATTCTTGCTTCCGCGCCTGCATCACAGCATTACGTTCGGCCGCCATCATAAGGCTGAGCTTGTAAAAGGGGATAAGTCGGTACGTCGGGCGGTTCGCAGGTGGCTACGGCTACCCGCTGACTGTCCGAATTCAGCTATTCATTCACCGGCAAAATACGGCGGTTTAGGGGTCACTTCTCTCGAACTTCTCGCTTCTTCTCTAAAGGATGACCGCCTTAGCCGTTTTACCAATGGGTTCGCAGAAGATGCCCCTATTGCATCCCATCCCTCAGTCCGCTATCTGATGACGTACAGATTCCGCAATCCCGCCAACTGCACCCGCGAGGGCCTGGTGGACGACCTTCTCAATAGGTTTGACACCAAGGGCCTACTGGGGTATGACCATGTTCCTGCTGTTAACAGCTGGCTCGATTATGCCCCCGCCAACTTGGCCGGCGTTGATTTTCAGGAGGCCATCCGTGTCCGTTTAGGCTGTATGGGGACGCCCGCCCGGTTATCCCGGGGGGGGGGGGTCGTCGCGTTGATCCTATCTGTAAATGTGGTCGTGGAGCTCCCATGAGCCTGCCCCACGTTGCCCAAGCCTGCGGTATCGTTGATGGTCTCCGTCGAAAGCGGCACAATAACATTGTGCTCTTCGTGGCGCAATCCATGAAGAGGCGGAATCTTGATGTCATCATGGAGCCGAAGTTCGAGACTGAGCGTGGTCTGCGTAAGCCTGACATCATGGTCCGCAACGACAGGGGGTTGATCTTCCTCGATGTGCAGGTCCGTCCCGACTCCGCAGTAAGCAGTCTGGAAACCTGTAACAAAGAGAAGATCCGCAAGTACAACCAGCCTTACTTCCTTGATGCGGTCCGTGATTGTTATGGTAGCGATATTCCCATCAACATCGTGGCCCTGACGTTTAACTGGCGAGGGGCGGTATCTCAGCAGTCTTATCAGGACTGCCGCATGTATGGGTTGCTTCGGTGGAGACACTACGGAATGCTTTCCAGAATGGTCCTCCGCGATACTGCGCGCATGCTCCGGGCTTACTGGTGCGCTCCAGCGGATGGATTAACACGCCCTGCTGCTTCGCCGAGGTTGCTCCCTGACCTCTCAGAGTAGTCCTGTTGAGCCTAACTTCTCCCTCTGTATAACAGATAAAATAAACGAAAACCCAATAAAAAGTATAAAACACAAAAATCACAAAAATATATATCCTTTCCTGTCATTGCCGGCGTGCAGCAGGGAACTCTCGGTCTACAGGGGTTAACTCACCTAACCTTCTTAGGTCAAAGGGAAATTTCCCACCCCCGCCCGAAGATGACATACAGCGCCCCTCCTCCCCGTGGTGGCATTTGGGCAACGTCAGAAGAAATTTTGGCGGCTAAGCGGGCGCACCGGCAATGCGTTTTAGCCGGTGGGCGGGTGGTGGTGAGTTAGCCAAATGCCTCGTCATCTAATTAGTGACGCGCATGAATGGATCAACGAGATTCCCACTGTCCCTACCTACTATCTAGCGAAACCACAGCCAAGGGAACGAGCTTGGAACGATCGGCGGGGAAAGAAGACCCTGTTGAGCTTGACTCTAGTCCGACTCTGTGAGGAGACACGGGAGGTGTAGCATAGGCGGGAGACACGCCTTTGTCGGCGTCGGGAGCTCGTCGATCGGGGCCGGGCGGCGGGCGTCGGTTGCCGTGGAGGTTCGGTCTCGTTCGGTGGTGCGGATGCGGTCGCGGGGCGTGGGTTTCCGACTGGCGGGTGGCTTTGCTGGCTGTGGTCGTCGGCGGTGGCGTTCTGCGTCGTCGTCGTCTTCTTCGTCGGCAGTGGTCGCCTTCCGTCGTGCCTTCGTCCTCCGCTTCCGTCTTTCTTCGCTGTCGGGCGGGCCAATGCCTCTTCGGTGGGCCGGCGTTTCGCTCGTCCCGGTTTTTCGGCCTTCGTCGCGACCGGCGTCGTTCGGTGTCGTCGAACCTGAAATACCGCCACTTCCGTCGTTTCCTCGCTCACCGCGGGATCGGAGCAACGGTTCGCGTGCTCGCTCGAACGAGCGGCGGTGCCACGCTGCCTCCGCGCGATAACGGCTGAAAGCCTCTAAGCCGGAACCGCGACCGGTGCCGTCACGGTATTACGAAAGGCGTCTCTTTTCGTTCCGCTGGAGCCTGCCATAGCGGGCGTCGTCGTCGCTAGGGGCGGCGGCGGTCGTCGGGGTCCGCGGCGTCGGTGGCGCTCGTCGTCGCCGTGCGCTCGTCTTCTTCGGCTGCTGTCGTTTCGCACGCGGCGGCGTCCGCGAACGGGCCACCCGATTTGACATCCGCGACAGGCGGGATTTTGCCGTCGCAGTCTTATTTCGAACCCCCCGTGGAGCGTGAGACGAGGGATCGCTCGTAGACCACTTGACTTCAGGCTCGGGGTGTCGTACTTAGTAGAGCAGCCACCACACTGCGATCTATTGAGACTAAGCCCTCGACCGACTCGATTCGTCCTCCGCGAGGGACGACGGCCACGCATGCAGTAGAGCAGCAACCACACTGCGATCTATTGAGATAAAGCCCTCGACCGACTCGATTCGTCCTCCGCGAGGGACGACGGCCACGCATGCGTCATTTCGTTCCGCTGGAGCCTGCCATAAGGGGCGGTGGCGGCGGTCGTCGGGGTCCGCGGCGCTAGTCGTTGCCGTGCGCTCGTCTTGTTCGGTTGCTGTCTTTTCGCACGCGGGGTCGTCCGCAAATAAAATAATCGAATTTCGCTCCTTATATCGGATTGGTTTGTTTTTCTTTCTTTTTTTCCACATACACGACGATTGGGCCTATCGGAAAGAAGACTTGCGCGTCGGACGAGCCTCCGTCGAGCGTGTCGTTTCGACAGACAACGAAGTGCACGACGACTAGTTTGTGTTAAAGTTTTCAAGAAAGTCGGACCAGCGTTGGGCGGGCGCGACGCGCTCGGCTGCGGTAAGCGGCGGTCGAGAATTTAAAAAAGCAAAGCTTGTTACACGAAGTTTGTCGAAGTCGGAGCCAGCAGTAGGCGTTACGGGCGCGCTGCCTGCCGCACGCCGACTTCGTGTTAAAGTTTTCAAGAAAGTCAGACCAGCGTTGGGCGGGCGCGACGCGCTCGGCTGCGGTAAGCGGCGGTCGAGAATTTCAAAGTTTGTCGAAGTCGGGGCCGGCAGTAGGCGTTACGTAACGGAATGAATTAGGTTGGCCAAAACAAGGTAGTTCTGAGTTTGCCATTAATTGGCATAAGAATCGTTTAGATTTAGCTGGAATCATTCAAACGATCTTTTTATTCAGACAGATGTGGAATCATGCATGTTTTCGAAACAGTCAACATTCGTATATTTAGTTTATTAAATCTAATAATAAAGATTAAAATAAATAAGCAACATTTTTTATCACGTACTTCAAATTTTTCCTTTAACGATATTTCACGGTAGATGAGATGAATCAAAGTATCAATGCGAATAGTTAAGTTTGGATGATGCAGATAGGAGCTAAAATAATATCCGATTGGCAATTCAATGTAATTAAACAATTCAAATTGTGGAACAAACTAAACTGGCAATAAAAGGGCACATATTATAATAGCGTGCAATGCAGGATTATATGTGTTAGTGAAATGATCACCAGTAAGAGTAACAAAAATTCATATTCATTTAAATAATGTAATGTCATTTAAAGTTCATAGCTATACCTATTGAAAGCCTCTAACAACAAAATCCTCCAGAGCTGGATGGTGTAATTCAGGACATTTTTTGATCATATGTCTTTTCGCACACAAGTAAAAATGTTTTATTTTGGCTAACAATATTTGATTCATACTTGAAACTTATATTTATTCTTCGAATTTTAACTTGTTTTAGTCTGTACAATAGTAAATTAATGTTTACAAATGAAGTTACATAAAAGCTGCACGTCACATTGCAGCTAAAGATGAAATTATAACTAAGCAGGAAAAGATTAAATATATTATCCAATAATGTTATTCTAATCCCGAAAAATACATTGTACCTAATAGCCTGAATAGAATCTCCTGCTGATTATATATTTAATGATGGTCTAGAGCAGAAAGGTCTGAAAAAGGCTGTATTATACAGTTTATACGATGAAGTTTGCTGTTGTATATAAGGAAAATATATTTTCTTCTCTGGAGTTATTTTTAGATTTAGACCTGATTATATTAAATCCTGCAAATTATATAACGTAAAAACTTTATCCTAATTCTCATAAGGTTTTCAGTAAGTGTAATATATTGGTTTTACTTGCGATTCGCGCCTGTATTATTAAATTTATTATACATTGTAATGCCTTAATATTTTCCCTCGCCTTGTGGTAGAAATTCAAAATTAAATAACACAGTTTGTAGTTCTTTATGAGAGTTTTGAGGATTCAAGTTAGTAAATGGCTAATGGAGAGAGAATGAAAATGAGTAGTGTCTAAAATTAATTTATATTTCATTTGATTATTTCGACCGCATGGAAATCAACGCCATCTACGATGCTTAGGAAATCTGTTAGCCTTTGTTGTTTGCTATCGATTTCGATCAGTGTCAGCCTACTACGGACGATCTCATTCCAGTATTTGTTCAGTTTCGTTAACGTATTAAATTCATATAAAAATACGTCAGCATATCACATCATAATACTTCAAACCCTTCACACTATAGACCTAATATTTTAACGTCATACAACTCCATGTTAAATGTTTCTTTACTTATTGCTTACCATTGAATGTTAATAACATTAGTAAGTTTTCATATTATTAAAAAAGTCGATCAGGTATGCATTAAATTCAAAGACACTAATATATATATATATATATATATATATATATATATATATATATATATGTTCCAATTTATTTACAATTTTCAACTCTTGCAAGCAACCGGTTATTAAATTATATAAGCAGAAATGAAAATGATGCTTACATTCAAAATGCGAACCTCTGGATTCACGAAAGACGTCTTCTGAGGAAGTATAACGGGTATATCAGTACTTCCAATACCCGCAAAATAAAGTCTAATAAAGCATCTGCGGCCAGGAATTTGCAGAATCTTCACATATTACTTGCATCAAAAATATTTTGTATGAATATATTTCTTTTATACTACAACATTAAAAAATATCATAAGATTAAACGATTGAATATCTTTAAAGGTTTCTTTGCGTTTTCATTGAATATATATGATATGCATGAATTTAAGAAATATTTTATACTTTCAAAATCATATAAACAATATTCCCAGATAGTAATGTACGCATATTTTGATATCTTCTATGTATCTGTCTATAAAATTACATAATACTGTTGTAAAAACCATTACTATTACATCATTGTACCAATATTTATCTCTATGAATAATGTGTTTAACGTTGAGGACATGATAATCATTGCAGGATAATATTTGCTTAGACGTTTTGGTGTTCCTTTATTCTCAATAAAATCTATTTTGAAAGAGAATATCAAAATGAAATGTCATATTTACTTACTGTTTATAAAGGGTTAATTCTTTAAACACCGTTTGTAAGCCTTTTTCAATAGTTGCCACCTGCAGTATATTCAAAAAAATATCATTGAGCAAATAATTTATTTTAATATCTTTTACTATAAAATATACTATAGAAATCAGATTTTTCTTTAGAAGTGAATTGTACTTTTGATTAGAGTAGATTAAAGAAAAATATATTTGTAAAATAGTTTTAAGCAAGACTATGAAAAATGGAAGAACAATACATTCGTCTGAATATCTTCCGCAAAGAAATCCGCAAAGCAATTACACGAAATATTAGAAGCCGTAATTATTCGAATGCCTACATGGATTTTAGATATTTTCTTTGGAAAACTTTATGCACAGACGTTAAAGAGAAAAGATTGATATATCATGTAATTATACATGAAATGAATGTGATATATAACAGATTTCCGGTTTACATTTCAATAAACATTCATGATTAGAAGATGCAAAAGTATATGGTTAAATAATTTTTCTTATAACTACTGCAAGCGAATGTCTGATTTTGTGTAGCTTTAACATGTATTACAAACATACAGATTCCTCAAAATATATCAATAATATTTTATTTAAAATAATAATATGAAAATCAAGCAAATACACAAATTGAAGTATCTTGAAAGGCAAATGTAACGTAAATCCGAAGACGCATTAGAATTGCGAAATATCTTTTCCAAAGGCCAAGAAAAATTTATTAAGGAGGAGGAAAGATTGCTGAATTTCTATGTAATATCAATTCTCCATTTATAGCATGAATGCTAGGCAATTTTCTCCAAAGGAAATATTGTTAGTAAAGATATGATTATATGTAAGGATGATGATAATACAATGGAAGAAACATGTTAGAACTTTTTTAATGTATGATTTCGTTTTTCTCTGTTTGAATTTAAAATTATTAAATGGCACTAAGACATAAGAAGTTATTGAGAGTGAAAGAGAATGATGGAAAACTTTAATGAGAAGTGAGGAGAGAAGACAGTAACAGAATAGGATTCAGGAAGACGAAATATGGTGCTTGTTATTTTATCTAAATTTGTGAAGATTGTATGTGAAAGGAATTTATGATATTGAAGGGTTTTTTACAGGCGAGTAGTGAGAGAAAAGAACTATTAGGAGAGAATATAGGGATGCATCTGACTAGTATAACAATAAAACAGTTAGACCTAACTGTCAATCTAGTATCGCTGTCAAGTTCATGCATTCGACACTCACAGGAGTTAAGTTCTCAGAACAAATGCAATGAAAATATTTGTAGAAAAGCCAAAGGGAACACAATTCACGTCACTCTGAATGTGATTTTGCGATACCAGTTGGGGAACGATTACGTTACAGATCCTTTTTGAATTTTTCTCTTCAACCATCGAAACAAAAACCTAAAGGTAAGTGTTACATCCGAATTCAGATTATGTCTCGGTTTGTCTGTTGATGCAATTTCGAAATCTTTCTTCTACATATCGCATTTTTTTCACTCATCCAAAAATGCTAATTTCTGTGATACCCGGTAGTGAATTGTTGTCCTTGTTTCTAAATATTGTGCAACTTTTTATACTCGATTTTCGCCTTATCCAGCTGATGAGCCGTTTCTTACGCGTACATGTTTAGCATTAATTTTGAGATGGATAGGTTTAGAAGAGAAAGTGTGGTCAAAATACTTTGAACTACTGCAGTAAATATACGTATGTCATACAAAAGTACGCATATTTAAAAATATTTGTGGCGAAAAGTGATGAAGGGATAGAGAATTTTGCATTTCATTTTCACATTTCATGCACATATATATATATATCTATATATCTATCTATCTCTATCTCTCTATCTCCCCCTCTCTCTGAATATATATATATATATATATATATATATATATATATATATATATATATATATATATATACACATACATACATACATATATATATTTATATATATATATATATATATATATGTGTGTGTGTGTGTGTGTGTGTATTTGAATGTGTTTATACGTATGGAGAGTTCAGCCAAGAAAATAAGAATATAATTACTTTCCCACTGGTCTGATATGGTTAAGATGATTTAATCCCGATTAAGATAATTTAATATAGATTAGGATGACAAAATATATTAAGTCTATCTAATCTAGACCTCTACATCAAATTCCAGCTATACATGCGATGAATACATTTTCATTATTAGTTACTTCTTTTCTGTAAAAAATGCCAGGAAATAACAAAATTATCAACAATGTTCATCTAAATTAATATCCGGCCATTTGGAAATTATAAATCGGTTCACTTTTAGTTGACTACTTGTTGCAAAGTGAATTACAGTTCAAATGTAGAGACATGTAAGATATATTGCTTTATCGATATTGATCTATGAGTTGGTAACATGTCCCTAAAATATGATATTCAACGTCACAAGGCTTTTGATATTGAGCTAAATTCAAAAGTTTCGGAAGTCCTGCTTAATATGCCCGAGAAACTACTTAAACAACGATTATTGGAGTTATACTGATATTATTTGAAAAGTATAAAACAATTAAAACACGATGTGTTTTGCCTTCAACTTTCCTCATCTTGTCGTAATTTATGGGTAATAAACAATTTATCTTTAAAAGTATAGATATTTATGATTGGTTGGATCATATGTTAAATATAATCTGAAATAACTTCCGAAATCATTCAACCTCATTTTAATGACAGTTAATAAAGACAACTATAAATGATTATTTCCCGATATTAATACAAGATTTTAAAACTTCATTATGAAATGTGTGAAATCGCCAATGACGTTTCTATAACGAGAAAGGATAGCATATTCATAATGCATTTATTACCGATAACTTGATTAAAGAAACAATTCATCTTACTTGATGTTTGCGATAGAGAAATAAATGTTGTTGTCTTTGAATTGAGCTTTCATTTCTGTTGACACATTCTATAAAAACGTATTATGAATAAGAGTTACTGCATTGTCCACATTTGTACAGAAATTTAATTCGGAATTATTAATTTTATCATGGTTAAATCATGAAAAACAAGAATGTATGTATCTTACATGAAAATAAAAATCAAGAGCCGCTGAATCAAATTGATATGGCTAATAATATTTTCTAAAAGATAATTCGTTTTTGCATAAACGTATTTTTCTCTCATTTTATGCATATATGTGTATGTGTGTGTCGTCAGAAGGATAGTTATTTTATGAATTAAAGGAATTTTATAGGCAAATATCTGGGACATTTTTTAAATTGTTCAATTTTTCATGGAGTAAAAGAAGAAATCATTCTTGCTGACATAGCCAAATAAGAATTATTGTGCATATCATCATAAAAATGAAACGACTGATTTTAGTGTGAGCGCAATTTTTTTTATTAAAAATATTATTTAAATATTATTGAATTAAAGTTTGTCATATGTAAGCCATACTTTCTAACAACAGTTCCAAATATTCAAACATACTGGCAAATAGATTTTATTGTCAAATGAAAACGTGCTTTCTAAAATGTTTCAAATACTTCCAGCAGCGATGAATCTAAGAGCAGAAATGTGGCATTTTAAAAAGATATTTCATTGTTACCCTCAGGAAAATTGATCATTATATGTATCGAATGTAAATTATTAATTCATGCAAACATGTCTAAAATATTGTATAAGTAAATCAACATAAAATACATTTGAAATAAGCGTAATAAATGATCGCTTTTTTTCACAGACGACACGGGCAGACTTACCAAATAAACAGTAATGACCTCCGTTTTTTCATGTTGGGTTGGAGAACAGAAAATCAAAGCTGGGTGGGAACACTAATTCGAATGGTATCTGGGTAAAAATATGCACGGGGACGATCAAATGTTGAAAAGTAAATTTCAATCATTCCATTTGTGAAGTAACGTGAAAACTATAAAGAAAAGAAGAAAAACTGATTCAGTAATTCAAATATAAATAAAACCGTTTAAAAATATAATAAAAAAATTGTGCGATGCTTGTATAAACGGGTTTGAATATATATATATATATATATATATATATATATATATATATATATATATATATATATATATATATATATATATATATATATATATATATATATGTATTTATATATATATATATGTATATATAAATAAAAAGAAAGAACAGTAAGAAATAAAATCCGGTGTTCTTATAGATATTTTTATTTTTACACAATAGTGCTTCAATTTTTGAAACATGGTTATCACCGTGTAGCGAAAAACATATTTTAAATCAAATACTTTATTATATATATATATATATATATATATATATATATATATATATATATATATATATATATATATATAAGCTGTGCCCCGAACGCTGCGATCAAGGGTTAAATAGACTGTCCTCGCTGGATTTTTGCTAAAGAGTTGGACAAAGAAATTAACATTATATGTAACTTTAATTATCCCTCGTTAAATGTTCACTATTTTTTAATAATTTTTGCTCATTCTATCCACGACACACGAATTATAAAACAAGAGAAAATGTGAAACTGGAATCTCCAAGGTTTTTATTTAGTCCTAATAATTCGCTTTCTTAGAAACCAGCCACAAGGCGTGATTTTTAATTATTTATTTGTGTCTATATTATTTTGTCATATTTTTATTTACGAAAAATATTTCATACCATGTTACGTGATACCACAACGTGATTGAAATGATTGACGTATTATATTAAACATTAAAGAATTTAAGATTAATTATAAAGATTAAAGAATCATTATTATAATCGATACCTTAGAAGTAAAATACTTTCTTTTAAAATTATCAAAATTGGGAACCAAAAATATGAACAAAATAAATAATATAATTAACATTCTTTTCACATCTGAAAGTAATTTCTTAGTTTATATTATGTATGTCTGATTTATAGAGGTTTTAACCCCCCCTCCAAAAAAAGGTACACTCTTTTACTTATTGATCATATCTTATTAATATATTAATGTTAAATGTATCCCTTTGCAACTTCCACTGTATTTGTGTGTATTTCTCTGTTTGTAGAAGTGCATACCATCGAATGTGGAAGTATGTCACTGAATGAGTGCGTTGTATCTGTCTTCAATATGAAGTCGTAGATGACAAAAACCCATTTAGGAGAATGTCATTGTTGACATACTGTCGGTCTCTCAAGACATAATTGCTCAAAAGAAAAGCGGCGATTGGAGACACAAAAAAAGTTGAGGTAGATTGCTTAGACATTGGTATTTAGGAATTGCTTGTAAATCGAACTACGTGTGGGTGGCACTTGTTTTCTCCAGTAGCAGAATGGCACTGCTTACCAGATAGTTCTGAAAGTGATTAGAAAATGTGACTGAAAATGGCCTGCCTTCAAACGTCTGACAAGTTTAGCGCGACAGGGGTATGGCCATATATACTCTCGAAATAATTCAACGTGGATACACCCAGTGTCTAAAGAATGATATATTCTTGACTATCATTATTCGAAAGCGAGATGTACATGGCATGTGCAATGTAAAGTCTTTAAAATGTCTAATTACTAATCAGATCCTGCCTTCGTGAAGGCAAAAATGAAGTTGTCCATATGTAAACCTGCGCAGAAACGTCAAACCATAAAACCTCGAAAATGTGTGGACATATCAAAATTCCGATCTCATGACGTTAATCGTCTTCACAGTAAAGAGTAGGAAGAATTGCAGCGAAATCCTCCTGGGAAGAATTTTGAAAGACAATATATAATGCCGCTAAGGAAGTCCCTGGCATCGTATCAATCATGCATCAAGACTTGTTTGATGATAATTGCCAGGCAAATATATAATATCATATGAAAATAAAATTACGACTGCCGTGTTTCAAAACGATATAATCACAAATCGGTAACGTGATATTGAAGAGATATTCAAAACCGAAAACGTTGATGCTATGCGGACTCTGAATATCATATAAGGCAAATTAAATGGGACAGTCTGTGTAAATGTGGCTACTCAGTCCATTTTCCTGAGTTGCCAAAGAATTTGAGACGGACACAAGACAAATTCTGTGTTAATTACATGTCGGGCAAGTGGTATTATTGACATGGTTGAAAATTGCATAAAGCAAGATAACATAATTGAACACACACTCTTTTATGTTTACTTCACTGTTGTTATGCTTGATCTATGTCAGGGTTGTTATCAATGTACTAACATTTTATAGAGACATTATTTACATTATTCGGACTATTGTCCTCATCTTTGTCGCCATATTTATTACAACGTTTCGGCTGTTGTACGCTCCGGCGTTCTTCAGGTGGTTGGAATGTCGCTTTATCCACTGTGCCTTGTGTCCATGAGGACATTTGTGTATGAATGTATGGCTATTATAAACCTAATGTCTTCAGCAACCAAGCGATAATAAGAACAAAGTTGCAATATGAGCTCTAGTAAAAACATAATTTGATAATTGCAATATGAGCACTGGTAAAAAATTGATTGCTGAAGACAGGTGGTTGGAATGTCGAACTGAAACCTTTATTTCGCTCACTGGTGTAGACTGATCTAGTTCCACGTGCCATGTCTAATGGATGTCAGTTATCAGTTATCTCCTGTTAATTTCCCTCTGAAATTTCTCCACTGCCTTAACCGGGTATCGAACTCACACTTTGTGGGTCCTGCCACTGGATCTAACCAACGCCTTTATCCACTGTGGCATATGTACATGAGGACATCTGTGTATGGATTTCTGGGTATTAATGTCTTCAGCAACCATTTTTACCAGTGCTCATATTTTACAATAGCTCATATTGCAACTTTGTCCTTATTATCACTTGGTTGCTGAAGACATTAGGTTTATAATAGCCATAAATTCATACACAGATGTCCTCATGTACACATGGCACAGTGGATAAGGTTCCTTATTTTGGTGGTGCAAGTACGCTAAAACTCTCTTGATAACGAGAATGTACTTACTGATGCCCATTCCATCATTAAAAGATGGTTTGTGATAAAGAAGAGGAATAAAGGAATAAATATCCGTGTTTAGAATGTTTGTACTTTAGAATACGTTCATTAGTGATAAGATATTTAAATATCTATCACAGAACTGTTACATCCGCGTTGTTTACACAACAACTTAGGAATTAATGTTTTCATTCATAAACCAGATTCTGAATTCCTGTCAAGAACTACATCTGACAGCATTGAAGCTAACTTATATCGTCACAGGCCACAATGGCTGGTACATATCATAAGACTGGTGGACAACACAATATTCCCAGCTCCCCCAAATGCTGTATAATGAAATTTTTCAACGGAATCGTCATCAGTATAAACAAAAGAACCGCTTACGTTAATGATTGATAGCATCTCTTACAATATGTATGATGGATGATCCAAACTATGAAGTCAAAACTCACGGCAGAAAAAAATCGAGGAAGTAGAATCCAAAAAGGGGTGAATATTTTTCCAACAATCTGATATTGTATGACACATAAGAAGCGGATGGCTATTTTTCAACATTACCCGTCCATTTGTATCCGAGCCATGTTTAGTCACATGAAATGTCACAAATGAGACACAGCTGTAACTACGAAGCGTTTCAGAATAACAACGATCTTTTTTTCTCATAAGTCTTGGTCCAGTCAATCTCAACTGAACACACACATCAAGATCCATAAATATTGAACCCAGGAGACAATAATTCCTCAAAGATTAACGAACTATAGCATCCATCTGTGCAATAATATATGCATATCTCTTGAAGGCTTCAAAAGTCCTTATCAGTTTCATGGCCGTTGATGCATGTCAGTGATGGTAATAAGCAGTGAATGAGTCAACAGTCAAAATATCTGAAGGTATACAATGCATATCCGAATCGTGAGCAACATACAATTAGTAAATTATTGTAATATTAATACATCATAACACACATTATAATCAATAATGATTTATTTATCATGGTAAATAAAGAATCTCTAATCAATATAATATCTACTTACTTGCGGTAGAATTGTACCAATGCAGAATGAATCAGGGCACGTGGTACGAAACAATTCACGACTGCTGTCAGGAAGCTGAAAAAATGTAAAATAAATTTTTATATCAAGTTTATAGTTTTGTCTATTTTACAGAGAAAATTATACATTTTCGATGATTACACACACACACACACACACACACACACACACATATATATATATATATATATATATATATATATATATTTATGTATATACATGTATGTATATGTATGTATATATATATATATATATATATATATATATATATATATATATATATATATATATATATATATATATATATATATGAATATGTATATATATGTATATATGCATGTATGTATATTATTATTATTAATATACATCCTGAGGTGCCAAATCTTGGTACATCCTCAGTGTTGTTGCTCCCATGTCACTATAATTTTCCGGTCTAAATAAACAACAGACTTCTTCGATGGGTGACCCGACTGAATATGATCAGTATTCGGCCCGCACCCGGAATAAATTTGCCCCTAGCTTTAGGACGTTAATGATATAAGTTGCCCCAGTAAACAGCAACCAATCAAGACTTCACTTGGGCCATTCGAAGTTACAGATTAGGTATGCATGGTTGTACTGGTCTTCATACATGCG
Organism: Acanthosepion esculentum; assembly: GCA_964036315.1. NCBI lineage: Eukaryota > Metazoa > Mollusca > Cephalopoda > Sepiida > Sepiidae > Acanthosepion > Acanthosepion esculentum. The sequence goes on from OZ038477.1 coordinate 944,487, forward strand.
GCTAAGACAGTGTGTTTTGGGGAAGAGCAGGAGAAAACAAGCCAATAAATATATATAAAATATACACATATACACATACCTATATATATATATATATATATATATATATATATATATATATATATATATATATATATATATATGTAAATATATACATACATATATATATATATATATATATATATATATATATATATATACAAACACATACACATATATATATACATATATATATATACATACACATACAAACACATACATATATATATATACACATACACACACATACGTACATACACACACATACATATATATATACATACAAAAGATTAATTTATTGGCTTGTCTTACGACTTGCTTTTCTTTCTCTTCCTCCCCTTTTAATTTACTAAAATAACTTATTTGTTTTGTCTTTCTTTTTAACTTTCCTTTTTATTCTTATTTTTCTATCTTTTCTAAACTACACTTAATAAAATGTTTACAATAGAGTTGTTAAAATAAGTGACGATTTACAACTTTTAAAAACTAAGAGAAAAACATTTAACTAAAATCGTTTAAAATAAATTAATCAAGCTATTTACATGTTGAATACTAGTGAAAATAAACAAAAACATAACGTGTAAATTTTAGATAAATAGGTTACTCAAAAAAAAATTATCCTGACCGGAAGAAATTCGTTTAAAAACTAAGAGAAAGAATATAACTAAAATTGCTCATAATAAATGAATCACAATATTTACATATTGAATAATAGTTAAAAGAAAAATAGCGTGTAAATTTAGCTAAAATAAGTTACTCCCCAAAAGATTATTCATAAAGGAAACCGATTGAAAAGAATAGTAAATACGACAAAAAAAAAACGTACAAGGGTAATTACGAAAAACAAAACAACTAAAATTTGATTACAGAAAAGGAAAGATTACTAAAATAAATCTACTCGAAAGACCAGTAAACCGCACAAAAGAAGTCGTTGAATATGCGACTGAATACCAATCGAATAAATTGATTCTCTGAAGCTTCTCGCCATCTATAAATACAATTTTAATATACTTATATATAATTCAGCTTTTAAATTATATAGTGGTGGTATTTACGACGTATGTACATATGCATTTGGAACGTTCGTATTTTTAGTAGTTTTGGGCCACTCATTAGCCCTATTTATCCACAACCACCTTGTGGCCTTTTCGACGGTCTCCAGGATCATTTGAATCGCTCGCCTTCTTTTTTGACCAGTTATCCCTAGGTTAGTAAGGGCTCGTATCATTGACTGTCCGGCGAACCCCCTACGGCCGATCTCGACCGGGAAACAATGAGTACGCCATCCTCTAGTTCTGCAATCATCTAAGAGTCTTTCATATTTACCATACTTTGTCTCAAATGCCTCTTGCATATGCTCCTCCCATGGGTCAGTTAACTCCGGCAAAATAATCTGTTTTGTGGCATCCGAGTAAACGATTATGTCTGGACGGAGTTTAGAGGACGATATATGTGTTGGGAATTTCGATTGTTTCCCGAGATCGACTCGCATCAGTCAATCCGACGCGGACGATAGCAGTGAATGGGATCCTGCAAACTTCTTACTCTGTTTTGCACCTGCTTTACCGAAGCGAATAGTTCTTCTTTCTGGGATGAGTTTATTGCTCTGCAAAGCTTCAGCAATAATGACCGCTATCGCTTCTAAAACCTTGTCATGACTCCACCGATAGCGCCCGTCTGTCAGAGCAGTTTTGCACCCGCTCAATATGTGTTGCAGTGATCCCCTCCCCGAACACAAGGGCCCTTTGGTGAATCTATTTTCCCCCATATGTCTAGGTCGCGCTTGGTAATCCATCGTTGACAATCTGAACCAGGAATCTAGATCGGCTGAAGTCGGTAATCCAAAGATCTGACCACGACATTTTCCGTCGATTTACACCATCCGACTTAGTCCTCGCGCCTTGCTGGCTATAACCTGCTATTTTTGGCATCCGCTTTTCCTCCATCCCCGCTCTTACTTCGTCCTGTATCAGGTGTTGACGCTCCTCCACGGTGCTTTTTTCCGAATCTGCAGGAGGGAATCAGCCCCATACATGCTCTTTCCTGTGCGACTGAACCCACTATTGATTTTACCCTCTAGATTCCATTCTGCGATAGCTAGTTCCTTAGTTGCACTCCGTTTTCTGCCCGTCTTGATCTCAATTCCCGCGCCTGATTCTTTGGGATCTCTGGAGTTTCTATACTGCTAGCTTTCCATTGTCCATGAAACCATGAACTCCTCGACTAGTTATCTAAATGGCAACTGGATGGCATTGGATGATCCATAGAAGGCTGCGCTGCTTAAGCACCGAGGTAATTCTAACCATCTACGGAGGAAACTGCTAGCTATCCTCTCTAACGTCTCCATAGTCGAGATGGGAACGCTATAGGTCTGGAGTGGCCATAATGCTCGTGGGAGTACAAAGGCTTTGAAACGCCCTGACTATCCAGATTTATCTATTTTCGCCAGCCACGAGTAAAAATCCGTACGTATAGCTTCGATAGCTGGTGTGTCCTTCAGAGCATAACAAAAAGATTTCCCTAGACTTTAAACGTCGACATGGCTCTCCCTTCTATTGTGAAATAGTGTTTTACCACCTGGCACTTTTTTATTACCACCGTTCTACATTTGTTTGCCTTGAAATTCATTCCTGCGCAATATATCAGTCTCTATAAACCCCGCAATAGCCATCTACAGCCTGTAACAGAATGTGTAGTGACTGTAAGATCGTCCATGTAAGCCCGGATGCGTGGTTGCCTAACTCCGGTACTGGAAACGGGGCCACGGCATTCCACCTCAGCGGACTTCACGATCATAATCATCGCGAGATCAAAAAGCGTGGCTGACAATGTACAGTGTGTAATAATTCCTCTCCCGAGTCTATGCCAGTCTGAAGAAACCAAACAGGATGTAACTCTTATATGGAATTGACTGTAGTAATCCAGGATAAACTCGCAGATACTACATGGGACGTAATATCTAACTAAAGCTTCTTCCACGAGTTTATACGGTATGGACCCATAAGCATTGGCCAAATCCAACCACGACACAGCCAGGTCCCTTTTATTCCTTCTTGCATCCCTTATTAATTACCACAAAAATCCTATATGCTCAATGCAGCCAGGCATACCAGGGATTCCGCCTTTTTCTACCGCTGTATCTATGACGCTATTTTTTAGCAGAAAAAAACAGATAAGCGTCGGGAAAATTTACTAAAAAATATTTTGCTTTCTCTACACAGTAACGAGATACACCGAAACTGCTCGATATTTTCTGAGTTCTCTTCTTTTGGGATCCAAGCACTTTCTATATATGTCTCATTACAGATGACTTTTAATTTTCTTGTGTTCATGTAAATTTTCTCTCTTCTAGACGTAAAGTGTGTAAAATTGTCCAAATCTTGTACATATCCAATAATTTATAATTTGTGCGGATAAATCTAGTACTGTTGGGTAAAAAGGGATTTATTTATATTATTTTATTTATAGCTAAGTATGCTGTAATGAATGGTTAGAGTGATTCCTTGACTGGACCTAATGGCCATGGCGGAGAGTTTTTCCGATGGAATCAAAGCTTAAGTCTCCTTGGGCTTCTCTAGCGAGTGATGGACACGCCAGGTTTACTTGCTTAAGTGAAAATACGCATAACAAAAACAGTTTTCAACACAGATATATGCAAAATATTGGTCAGGTGCACCGCTACGCAGCGACCCTCTGTCCACGCTCGATCATAGACATGATGATGATGATGATTTTTATTTTCTGCTATACCTACATAAAGTCAAACCATATTTCCAGAAGTATAGTTGAAAAAGATTGATCTCAACCGTTCTGGGAATGTTTATTCTTAGTGAAACGAGAAATCAATTCAAACGAGAAAATTAACAAAAAATATTTTTCTGACATTTTTAACAAAACTTAGATCAATATATAAAAGCTTTTGAATACATGTGCATAATTACATATGTTTGTATATGTGTGTGTGCACGCGTGTATGTGCATTGTATAAATGAATGGGTGTACAAAATGTTAACAACTTACATTTTCACAGTTTACTGTGTATTTGAAAACATTATTTTCATGTGCCGAAAAGAGCATTGTGTCAATCACATAATTCGAAATGATAAAATAGACAATCTTATTATTCTCAGAAATGTTTGGCAAAGGCTTTGCGGTAAATGGGATTATCCTTTTGTCGTTCTTATAAGATATTATTGCCTGAAAGTGACGAAAATTAAAAACACTGAGAGAAAGAATCATTAAGAATCAAAAAACAATACGAAATACATAGATTAAGAAATTCTTCAATGCTAAAGTGATGGTATATTTATATTTTGTATACAAGCAAATGATAATTAACAATGAAGAAAGTACATAACCGTTTGCAATTAATGAGCAAAAATTAAAATTCGCATTTGTAAATAGGAGTATTTATAAGAAATTGGTCTCTAGGCCCGTTGATAAAAGAATGCGAAGTAATGAGAAGGTTACTGAACCGACTGAGCAGTGCCATTAACTTGTAAACAAAAATTATATAGAAGTATTTCATCTTAAAGAAATATCTCTTGTAAATCGGGTTAACATACGTAATGAAAACATTATTGAATTAATAAATTACTTATTCATACAGAAAATAAAATACTTCATAAAAACAACACTTACTTTATGATTGGTTTGCAGGTAGTTAGAATCGATAACAGGATTAGATTCGAGACTATAGTCGAAGACATAATGTTTGGCGATTGGGTATGTTACTGATAAAAAATATAACCGTCAAAATTTCACATTGACTTAAGATATGAACATTATAAATGCACAATATATTTTTAATATTATGAGTCCTTTCTTAATATATAATATGAATAAAATGATGTGATATATATAAGTATTTTTTGTTTCAATTCTCGTTTATATCTTTGCGTTAATTAATCATACATGGAAAGGTAATATGATCACTAAAAATTATCAGCAATTTGGGAATCGATCAACTAATTAATATTGAAATTACAATAAATTTTTGTATACATTTCTCTTTCAAAACATGTTGTAAAAGGCCTCGATTATTGTTGCCTTAATATTTGTTTTTTATTTAAATAAAATTTCCATTCATGATGGATACTTTTTTTTACTCCAAATTAGATACATATCAAATCTTAAATAATCTAAAATAATCTGTTGACATAAATGAATTTCAGTATCAGTATCAGTTTCGATGTCAAATATATGAAAACAAATTTTGAAAACATTAGATAAATGACGAGAAAAGAAATCAACAGGATGAAAAGATACCTTTTAACGAATATATAAATAATTAAGATATGTTTAAATGCCACAAGAACGATGAGAACGGTATTTACGAATGTTAACATTTTAATCTCTGGTGGAAAAAGTATACAAAAACAAATTACTGAATTATTTCACTGAAATGCAAAATTATAAGTTATCTCAAAATAAATAAACATTTTTCTTATCTTATGTACAATATGAATTAGTATAGAAAACTGTTTTCTTCTTTTTTATATGAAAATGAAAGATTCTTATCCATGCGTTACATGATTTGATGAACTGTGGTTGAAAAAATAATAAAATTCATTCATAATAAGTACTAACGCTAGCAGTGAATCATGAAAAATAGGAACGACTTGTTATGTTACTTATACGAAACTTGACATGTTGCTTATACGAAATAACAGTGATAATATATTTTAAGAAAAATGTTAATTTCATTTTGTGTTTTTTATTCGTGTAATTTCCTTTAACTGCTTTTTCATGTGTCATTCGTGGGTAAATCTAAGTAATTTTTACTTACCTGGATAATTACTGAGAAGTTTAGCTGCATTATTATTTACAACAGATACGGCAATGCTACATATCTGTTGAAGAATATCATACAAAGATTGAAAAGTCAAATCTGAATTATTATATATCGAAAAACTAATTAGCTATTTATATATTCTCCGAGAAGAAATGAAACATTCGACTTTAGACTAGCGTTTGATCTGAGATTAAAACAAAATAAATAATAAAATATATGTATTTTTTCCTGTTCTTTTTTAAATAATTTTATAATATTTGAAACTTAATACAGGTTAAATTTAAAATTGGTAATTTTTATTCATTTTTTTTCATAGTAAAATTTAAGATGAATCACAATGATCTCAATTTTAGTCTAAAATAAACATTAAGGTATTAATAATTATAATTATATATAATAATAAGTTCGTTGTCAATTTTTTTGAATTCTCATATACTTGTATTTTGATTGGTCATTGTAGCTTATGTAACAGCGTTTCCCCTGGTGATGTGTGTTTGGTTGAATTGAATCTTTTAAAACTCCTCGTTCTACATTCAACACCATCACTTTAGAAGACACCAGTAGTGTTGAAACAAAATGTCAATTTTTGTAGTGATGCTATAATATGTTTCTGTTATAATTTTTGAATAAATAATATTTGCTCTACTCTGTATTGAGCACTCTTTTAAGAATAGTATTTTTGGTTATTGAAATTTATTTCGCCTACACTAACCCTATTTCTTGTATATCTACATACGTACATATATATATATATATATATATATATATATATATATATATATATATATATATATATAAAATTAATATTCAAATTCTAAAATAATTATTTTGAAATATATATATGTCTGTGCGTGTGTCTGTGTGTCTATGTAAAAAGAATTATTTTAGCGTTTTGAATATTACTTTTTATATTAAGCATAGAGGGATATCACTGTTTAAAAATATTTTACATTAAAAATGAATGTGGATCAACGTATTTGAACAAATATTTATTTTTATCCCTACATGCAACCATCAATTCATTTCCCTTGTTCAATAAGCTCGGGTTAGTTAATCGTTTAAAATAGCTAATTTTTCATCAATACATAAATTACTTTTATAACTATGCCAACACTGCGATAAACAGATATTTCCATTAACATTTAAATTTCGTAACTGTCAGTCTATACTCAATACCTGAAGTTTGCTTTCTGCATGAAATTATGGCTATATAAACTTGAATGTATTATCATATTAAATTTAACAAACTGATAATTCAAACAGAAACAATATTTTAACTAAAACAATGTAGTGTTATTTTTGTAATATAGCATTAGACAAAAAGGTATAATAAGAAATGAAATTACCTTGCTCTTGAAAAAACGCGTGATTGTACCCTTGAATATATGCCATGCTATATTTATTGTCCAGCTACTGAACGAAGCTTTCACGTTCAGGTTGCTGTTACAGTCTGTGGCTTTTATACTTAGGCCTCCATTAGGAGTCTTAGCTGAAAAACATATAGCAGGATTTCATTAGGTAGAAAGCATAGTGAATAAAATAAATGTGTATTTTGTATATGTATAAGATCTGTAAAGCTTTCGAAATATATTGTTCGTGTAAATTCAATCAGATTTTCTGACCAATCATATTTATACTATCAATGGTAACAAGATATTCCTCTGGGTTTTCTCAACGTCATTATATAACATATGCCAATAAATTAATTCGTAATACACTCATACGACGTAATTATATTCAATAAAGAATTTATAAAATATCATATTTTGTTATATTGTGACACTGCTAAAAGAAATGGGTTAATTTAGAATATTAAATGGAGCAGATGGAAAGGGTTAAAATTACGGAATGACATAAACTGAAAGAAGAAAAGACAGACCTGAAAAGAATGACTTTATTGGTTTGGGGAAAATATATTATAAAGGGCTATGAGAAAGATTGCAACACACGAGGGCTGAGAGGGAAGAGTCAAAATATATTCGAATAAGTTGGAAACGAAAGCAGAAATGGAGTAATTGTTTTATGTCCGCTTAATCGAACCTCTGTCCTCCTTTACGGCAGCTAATGCTGGACGGTCTCCTCAAAGTTGAAGAGGAGACTCGAGGAAGCAGTGTTGTGGTTCTACAATGGATGAGATTTTGTAGAGGATGCAAACAAAAAGGAAAATTATACTTAACATCTGGAAGAGGCAGCTGAGATTTCTGGGACACGGAATGAGAATGGAGGGCTTGGAAAAGCTGATACTCACAGGGCGGATAGAGGGAAAAAGAAACAAAGAAAGCAACGCGTGACATACGTAATGGGCTTAAGCAAGTGAATGGCAGAACAGTGTTTGTGAGAAATAACAAAATTCATAGCTTATTGAGAGCTACAAGCGACAGAAGGAAATGGAGAGCCATGATCGCCTTAATCCTGAAAAGATACAGCACAAAAAGAAGAATTGAAATGGGAGTTACGAAAACAGGTCTCCTGATTTTCAGATGGAAGAAGTGATCAATTGAGTTAAGAAATGAGCCTATAAGATTCATCAGTACGATTAAGCGATCAAGATATGAAGACACATATTTGCTAATAGTAGGCTGAAGGAAACAGCTGGTAAATCTCTGATTGCAGAAACAAGACAAGGTGCTGAAAAAAGTTGCTGTTGAAAATTAATATAATTACAATTAATGACTAAAAGTTGAAACCACCTTTTCACCAACCTGGTTTAAAAATCTGATTTGTCAAAGAGACAGCGGAAGAGTCGGGCTTAGATGAGATGCTGAAAAAGAAGGAGAAATTACCTCCATAAATTTGGAAATAATAGTGTGAGACATAAATAAGAGAAGGAAGGAGTTATATGAGCGGGTCTCTATCTGAAAACACTACGTGTAGGAAGAAGGTAACCTCCAAAACTTGAAGAGATAATTAACATTTCGGACCAGACAAGATCTTATTCATATCGATGCAGAAACCTGGGGAACCCCTAAATTCCAAAACAATGTCAGTCTCCACTCCGATCTTGAGGCAAAGACAATATAAGCAGAGTGCTAAAGCGACAAGGAAGACAAATACAGAGAAAAAGAGAGAGAGAGTTAGACAGAGAGAGTGAGGGGAGAGAGACGAGATGAGAGAGATGTGAGACAGTAAGTAAGGGCAGACGATGGTTCTAATGAGATCCACGTAACTTGCTGCCAAGAGATTTCTCGATTTTGACTTTGATACCTTTTCCAAATATGAGTACTAATAGGCAATGTGCCACTAAAGAGCTTTTAGTGGGAAGTTATTAAAAAAGAATTATACAAACCAAATCTAAAACTAACCTGAAATATCTTTTCGTTTTCTATTTCGTCTGCGAAGACATTTCTATATTTTCCTTCATAAAACGTCGTCCCTGTGGTTCTAACCAGCGCTACAATTACTGACGATGCTCAATCCATAAGAAGAAACACAACCTGGGCGCCCAGCGAGCAACGATCAGATGACCAGCGACCAAGCGTGGGACTAACCCAGTAATCAACTCATCGTCCTAGGACCCCGAGGACTGACATCTTGTATAGGCGACGTGTGGCAAGGGTCATATCGTCTAGTCACTGATGGACTAGGATCAACCGTGGTGTGGTGTTATATTATCAGTGATTTAAATTATATAGAATATCGCGTTGAAATTTGCAACTGCAACAATTATCTTCAGAATCAGGTAAATAGATAATATTTCGAGCTCATGGATTGGTTCCAGTCTGCAACTGTGCATCCGTTTAACAATTACAAGGTCACTTCATTTTTTATCCAGTCTTCCGTTTAATCCACAAACGTATAATAATCTTATCTGTATCGGCACAAATATACATGTGTAAACAAAACTTGTTACAAATGTTTATATGTCCATAATGTCACAATATGCTAAAATTTAGATTTCTAATCCATATTATAAGAGCAAAAATAACGTTCCTTACAAAAAGGATTTTCTCATCTAATTCCCAATGTAATGTTAAAAAAGAAAATTCCCTACCAAATTTAAGTTTATATTCTAGCTTTTAAAAAGAAGGTTAGGATTGACTGCAAAGCACAGTTAGAAAACTAATGTTACAGATCATTGTAGGTGTTTTGAATTCTGTTACTTTGTTATTGATCTCTGGTTTCAGAATGAGTTGTATATATCACGTAAAGGATTTAGATTAATATTAACTTATTGACTAAATACGCATAATTATACATTTTTTTCAGAACATCATTCAATGAGTTTTGTCTTCAAAAACCTTCGAGTAGGATGTGAATTTTTGAAATAACTAATCTAATAAAAGATGCGATCAAAGCATCGAAGAAAACTTCTTATTTTAGAATTGAAGTAAATCACCAATCTTTCAATTAATGGATAATCATGAAAATATACCTACTTAGTGACGTAGTGATTTCAATTTGACTGTTAAGTGAAGCGGCTTGAAAAATGCCAGATTTCCTAATAGTAAAGCTACAAAGAAAAGAAAGTATAAAATTAAACAGCACCCAGCGAACATCGTCTTTGAAGACTATTCACAAACATGTGGACAAGATTTTTATAATTATGTCATATTATTGACCGTTAGATTCGATACAACGTTTTATGCATAAAAGAGATTTCAAATGTTCTCCGATGATTACATGATTTGCCATAAAGTTTATTCTGGGTGTTCAGATACATAAGCGGAAGATTATAATCAGCAATCAGATATTCGTTATCATATGAATATACATGAAACAGTCTAATAGCTATTTGTTCTCATGCTTTCGGTAGAATATGAAAAAGGAAAATGTCACAATAATTCGGTTGATGACAGAAGATATACAAAATAAAACATCACCTTAATACGGAATATACAGTGGCCTAAGAAAAGGTTTTAGAAATAAACTACAGCCAAATTCAAAATTTAATTACGTAATTCATACTTAACAAAAATAAACAGTATTTGGAACTAGTATATAGTAGGTCCTACAATTGCAAGTTTCAGTGCATGTATTCGATTTTTCATGGATTTGATCAACATGTATTGTTGATAACAATACATGTTTTGCCACTCCTTTAGCAATGTTGCTTTAAGAGTTGACACTGACGTGATTTTGGTTGCACGCTCTCGACATTTTCGATGTAGGTGCTCATAAACATGTTCTAATGGATTCATATCAGGAATTTAGGCTAACCAGGGCAGTGACTTGATTCCTTTCAATTCCTTCCAGGCTTTTACTACTTTACGCGCATGACATGCCACTCCATCATCTTGATAAAGGTAGACATTCTTGTCAATCTTATTGGTGTCAAATAATGGGAATAGTCCTTTCTCTATTATTTGACAGTATTTTGGACCATTAAACCACTCATCCACAAGAATCAGATCAGATTTCCCTCCAAAACAGACAGCTCCCCACACCATTTCTCTCATTCCCTCCATGTTTCACGGTTGCCTGCAGACATTCAGTATTCCAAGTCTCATTCTGATTTCTCCAAACATAAACCTCTCTCAAATTCGAATACCCTGTTGAATTTACTTTCTTCTGAGTAAATTACAGACTGCCAAATTTCATAATATTTGCTCTCAAATTCTCTCACAAAGTTCATACGCCTGTTCCTGTTAGCCTCTGAAATCAAGGGCTTCTTTCTTGCAACTTTGATAGCTTTCAGAGTCTTTCTCACCGCATATGGCGACATTTCCATGCTGTTGGCGACATCTTTGACGCTCTGACAAAGGTTTCTGATGACTCTCCTCTTCATCGCCCTTTTCGTTCACTAAGACATGATGCTTGGTCCTCCTGAATGATGTTCGATACAAATTTCTTGAAATATTATCCGAATTTCTTGAAATATTATTAACCGTTTGATGATTAACCTGGAAAAACCTAGTAATCTCTCTATTTGACTTGCTCCACTGATGTCATCCTATTATTTGCCCTTGCTGTCCACCAATTTCCCTACTTCCGTGAAAGTTCATTTACAATATATAACTCAACTATCGCTCATAGATTAGAGTAGCTTGATACAAACACAGTATTGTCTGAAAAAAAAGATGGTACATTGTTATACAAGCCAACATTATTGTAATTAAGGGTGGCTAAAAACTTTAAGTAGACCACTGTATATAGATAGTTAATTTCTACATTAGCCAAAAACGCTAACAATTTCGAAGCAATATTTAAATTAATACTTACAACCATAATTTTTTGGAGTATTTCCAATTGCCATTGGCTTTGATAGTTTCCACATTTATTATCAATTTCAAACCATGTCCTGGTAATAACACAATTTCCCCATGTGGCGTGGAAATTGAATCTGTTTTTATACTGAAGCGAAAAATATTTTAGATTTATTTAAATGCCTTTTTTGTCATTTTTATACTAAAGTTCATAAAATATAAGGCACGAGAGCCACTCTAGATAGAGGGTTAATGTTAAAATGATTATGGTGATTAGGCGTGTTATTTACGTTTACGTTTTAATCTATTCGCTCCAACCAAAGCAATAATGTCACTAAGATGGAAGAGCTTACTGGCTATGAAAGAGAAATTGAAAAACCGGAAAAGCCGGAAACCTAAGCCTAAACAGGGAACAATGGATAAAACTATGAACCCGTTGAAAAGACCGAGGAGAAAGGTGAATCGGACGATAGATTAATGAGGAGAAAAAATAAAATAATTAGTAAATAATATGTCAGAGTTGTGACGGAGACGTTAGAAACATAGAGTTGAAGTAGATTTTAGAAGGAACAGGGAACGAAATCCTGAACAGGAAACAAGCAATAAACCTCTACCCTTTTGGAAAGACTAGGGAAGGATGTATGAAAATTGAGGATGTAGGAAGTGAAGAAGTTAAGATTGTAGTCAGGTTAATGTTCATAGAAACAACAGACAGCTACTCACAGATAGCCGAATTTAACTTTGCACAGTTTCTAATGGAATATCCGCTTTATCTAAGAAGGTTTATTCGTAATTTGGATTAATAACATTAATCGACGCAAAAAAGTTCAATACAGGGCAGGTATACACGGTCGCATTAGTTACAGCTGAAATTCGGTCCTGGGCACGATGTAATGGTGTTGCATTACTTCCTTCTGTGCCCCTTGCCCCTGAGAGCAGCCCTGGATGTATGTTCATAGAAGGAGACAGCTTGGTTGTTGCTGAGACCCCTGGCGCCACGGTTCTCAGCTACGATTCACTATTGGAAATGGTTGATATGACAGTCAGCAAACTGTTTTTCAGGCTATCTTTGAATCGCTTCTTTGATGCCGCGATAGCCAGTGGAGACCTTGCCGGATAATAAAATTTTAGTCAGCCAATGTTTCTCCAATCTGGAAACGTGTCCAGCCCAGCGTAGCTTGGACATCAGAACAATTATCTCGATGCCGGTAATCTTCGCCTATTCAAGGACTTCAGTGTATGTTAATGATTGTCCGGAGGCAGTGCTGGTGGAACCGTTCGAGGAGTCGCAAGTGGTGTCGGTAGGTGACCCATGACTCTGAGCCATATAGAAGAATGGCGAGGAAAATAGCTCTATACCTGATCTTTTTTAGGTGTCTGTTGTACCACACACGTCTGTACACTCTGCCAAATGCAGTTATCCTCCTTTCCAGTCTGTTGTCAACCATTTTGTCGATCCCAGCATTTGATTCTTATTTTTGAAATTCTTCCCTTTTTTCCCTCTCTTCCCCACTTTTTTCTCTCTTTCTATTTTTGTTAATTTTTTGTTTTGTTTTTGCTTGTGTTTGGATAAATTTGAAATCCATTTATTGTTGTAAAATTGTTTGGTCTGAAGAGATGGGTGCCTGATCCCATGAAATAAATTATTACCTATGAATTCGTAAGCACTCCGCTTTCATTGTTATATTTTCTCAGTTCTGGCATTAAGTTTATTCCTCCGTGGAATTATGCCTGATAATTATCAAGTAATATTATAAACATGGAAGGTTTTTCGACACGAGTATAATTACCTACACACACACACACACACACACACACACACACACACACACACACACACACACATATATATATATATATATATATATATATATATATATATATATATATATATATTAAAAAGAAGAGAGGTACCGCAAACTTTTTTCGTTGTAATGTGGATTTAAAAAAAATATATTATTCTTTATTTTTCATAGTTTTACAACACGTGTTTCTGGTTTCACGACTGTCTTCAGGTAAAGGGTGGAGATTTCCACATATTATTAAAAATAATTAATTTTTTCCCTTTATGTTTTTCAATGTTAAATATTCTCGATATGAGACATTCTCTGTGTTTGTGTTGGTCATTCCAATGTCTTTCTTTAAATGGCAGTGAAGAGTTCCGAGCGAAGGGTCATAAAGCAATTATGTTTGGTTTGACAAGCCATGAATCGGTTGTCTTATCTTTTAATGTTTTAATAACCCCTGTGTGTTCTTAGATATCTTAGATCCATTTCCATTTTCGTGTGTTTCTATCAGCATGCGTGTATATATGTGTGTGTACATTCCCCAGAATACATACACTGTCTCACTACGAAGAATTAGTAAACACATTTGTACACATACACACACACAAACATACACACACACACACGTACATTGTCCCACCACAAGGAATCCGTACACACGCACACACACTCACACACAAACACACACATTTTCCCAAGTTACATGGAACCAGCACGCACACACATATATACACATACATACGCATATACATACACACGTATTTCCTAAGTTGTGTGGGGTTTGTGTGAGTAGCTCCCCTGCTTTCGCCAATATGCGTGCATATACATGCATACATACATCTACACACACACATACACACACACACACACACACACACACATATATATATATATATATATATATATATATATATATATATATATACATGCACATATACATACACACATATGCGTACATATATACATTTTTCGTGTTCCACAGATACCCGCATGTGAGCGTGCGTGCATGTATTAGAGTGGGTTGATCACTGTATTTGGTCACCATTTGTGCATGCTGTGTGCTTTTGTGTGTGGCGTCATGATCTCTTTAATTCCGGTTTGAATTTATTTATGAAGTTTTTTTCTTGTAATTGTACTCTACGCAAAACAACCATCAGCAAATACAGAGAAAACCACCCAACAGAGTCAAAAACCCAAATACCTATTACTACATACAAAAAGACCTACAAGGTTAGCATTATAACACAGTCTACCATACGCAAACACATCCAAAAACAAACTCACATAATACATATCTTAACCCATTCTGCTATATGCAAACATATCCACAAGGTAGGAAGCATAATACATACTACCAGCGCACACAAACACGCCCACATAACAAATACATTTATGAACATACGCCAAAAAGCGTAAAAACAAACCTGCACAGACCACCGCATTGTAACACAAACAGACAAAGATCAGAATACACACACACTCACAAACCCAACACTTACAAATACCACCTAGCACAACAAACCAAACCTGGCAACCATTACCTGTATCCAGGAGTACAACCAAAATTCCCCGAAAAGTTCTACACATAACCCACATACAATCCATACAAATACAACAAATCTAAAAATGTCTGAAACACGCCCCCTAACAAAAACAAGCACACCTATATAGAACCACCAAGAAACAACAACCCCAATTTCCCCCCAAAAAATTCTCACTGGCAAGAAAACTCAAAATATACAGGGAGAGAATATCTTTTAGAAAACCCAAGATATATTAAAAGAAAGAATCATTATTTTTTAGAAGCCCCAGTCCGAACAAAAAAAAAAACAGTTTAGATGACACAAAACCCAAAGTAATAAACCTATCCACATACACATTTACAAATGACGAAATCAACCTACTGAAATTGGGCGTAAAATTCTGCCCTGCTCCAAAAAGCAATATAGCAGACCTAAAAAAAGACCTTAAGGAATTTGAACGCAAACTGAGACTAATAAAAATGTTTAATGATAGCAAAAATATTACAGATGAGTCACTAGTAAAAAACAAATCTAATTTATTCCCAAACAAAAATAGCAATACCAGTGAGCTAAATATGTTTTTCGAAAAACTCTGGAACCTCAACCTACAGGAAAAATCCAAACCATTCAACAACCTCACATACAGACAAAGACTAGCCTTAGAGAACATCCGAAAAAATAATAACCTAATTATAAAAGAAGCAGATAAAGGCAGCGCCATAGTGATCATGGACAGAACATACTATAAAACAAAAATTCTAGAAACACTAGAGGATAGGAATAACTACAAATTAATTTAGGTACCTTCATGAGAGCGTGTATTTTTTTTTGAATTTTCTTTTTAATGGGAGCCGTTAATTTTGAAAATCTTGTAAAAATAAAAATAATTGTCGGATTTTCATGAACCTTTCAGAAACTATTCACAAATGATGGAAATTATTATAAATGTGTTTATTTTTTTTTTAAATCATGGTCATTTTTTTATTTTATTTATTACACCCCCCCCATAAGTAATTTCATGAAAACTCATGAAATTCTAAGGTGTTATGATTTAGCGGTTAATTAGTTAAAAGCACAAGGCTTTGACCAAAGCAAATCCATTTTACTATTTTTTTTTATTTCGGACCCGTCTACCTTAAAATCAGCTCTGAATTGTAACATACAAAACTCAATAAAACAAAGATATTATTTAATTTCAAAAAACTTTTAGTTGCTTTTACTTATTTGCATGACTATGGATAACATTTCCTGAAAGCAAAAAACATTTTTGATGAAAAATAAATTTTTACAACAATTATTTGTTATTTCTTATTGTTAAATTTATGTTTATTGCTTAAAGTTGTTAAATATTTTAAAATTGATCAAAATGGTGTTGCAGTTAGTCAATGGTATTATTAAGTAGATAAATATCATTTACAGATTATAAAATAAACCTGGTTACAATCAGAAAGTTGCTTTTAGGTAAAAATCTAATATAACATGTTTTTTTTTGTGTCAAAAATAGCTTAAATTCAAATATACGGAAGACCGGAAACGAAACATCATGAAAACAAAAGAAAGCCACGTGGTTTGCATGACTAAATGTTGTTCTCCACTGTCAGTTTGCCTTTTCATTTCAAAATTAATAAAATGAAGGGAAATACAAATAATACCATGAAATAAAATATAATAAATGTATATATTTATATTCTACACTTAGCCTTTCATAAGAAAGATACCCAATTAAAGTAATCACAGTGTAAACCTGACATAAGAGAGTTGTCGGGGCCCGGAGACGAAGTCTCTTATATCCAGGTTTCTCTTATATCCGGGTTTGATCTATTTTGTTTAGGTAAGTATGGCTCTAATTTGGGACCACATAAAATCTCTCTTATATCCGTGTCACATATCTGAGTTACACTGTAATTAAATTATATTAATTTGTATGCACCTTATGAAATTTTTTCTGTCAACACTCAACAGTCTTAGTTAAAAAATTTTCATAAAGCATCGTACACGTAAAGATGGAAAGCTTTATTTTCATAACGCTAAGAAACAATTAAAAATTAAAACGCTGTAATTTTCCCTTAATAACTGGTTACGTAATTTGGTTCAATAAAAAGCTAAATTATTTCTCTTTTGTCCATCCGTACGATGAAATTAGTTCGCGTAAGCTGTCAATACTTGATGACAGCATCAATCAACACATCGAATGTGTCGCTACCGTTCAGTACACTTTTCAGCGCGTAAAGTAAGTAATGTTTTCTTTCAAAATATGTTAAATAAACATTTAAATTTTAAATTTTGTAAAAATAATTTTTTTTAAAAAGTGTAACTATTTCTTGGCAGAATTTTAAACGGAAAAATTAACATTTTTTTTTTAATTTAAAAAAATGTCTGACAATCGAAAAAAAAAAACATGATTTTAAACGACAAATTTGGACGTGCTCGAAATGATAAAATTTTTTTAAAAATAATCAAAAAATACTTTGATCTTTCCTCTTGATTATAATATAAACAGTTAGACAAATAAAAATTATTTTCGTCAAGTTTAAGGACATTTTTATCATGCTCTGGCTCATTTTCTGGCAATCTCATGAAGGTACCTAAATTAATTGACACTAACATAGACAAATCATTATATCAAAACATACAAAACTGCACAACACATAATAAAATATTAACAAAAAAAGAGAAGGATTTCCTAATAAACTTTATACCTAAAATAATCAATTTCTACGGACTACCTAAAATTCACAAATCATGTGAAATAAAAGCAGCTATAGAGACACAAAAATCTGAATACATTAGCATCCCAAACCCCAGTGATATTACATTCAGACCAATAGTAGCAGGACCAGCCTGTCCAACTAGTAAACTAAGTAACCTGATAGACATAATATTGCAACCATATACGAAACAAATTAAAAGTCATATCAGAGACGATATACATTTCCTTAGCTGCATACCACAAAAGGTGGATCCGGGAAAGCTTATGGCAACTTTTGATATTAGTAGCCTATACAGCAACATACCCCATGAACTAGGAAAGAAAGCAATCTCATTCTGGATTGAAAAACATCCAGAAACACTACATCCGAGATTCACTAAAGAGTTCATTATCAATAGTATAGACTTAATTTTAAACTATAACACCTTTGAATTTGACAATTAAAATTATATCCAAACCCTGGGTACAGCAATGGGAACAAACATGGCTCCAACATATGCCACCCTCACATTAGCATACCTAGAAGAAAACCTCTATGAACAGATAGAACAAATATATGGGGCGAATATAAAAGCCCAGTTCACTAAATATTGGAAAAGATACTTAGATGATTGCTTCATCTTTTGGAAATACTCATGGGGCGACATTAACCAATTTCACACTCTACTTCAAAATTTACACTCAAAAATCAAATTCACGCAAGAATATAATTTTAACGAATTACCATTTTTAGATATACTCATTAGAAATAAAAATAACCATATAATCACAGATATCTACCACAAACCCACAGACACCCAACAATACCTTCATTTCAAGAGCCATCACCCCAAAAGCTGCCTAAAATCCATCCCCTATTCCCTAGCACGTAGAGTTTGTACTATATTGACTGATAAACACCTCCGAAAAACCCGCTTAGAAGAACTACATAAAACTCTAAAAAAACGAGGCTACCCCACAACACTAATAAACAAAGGTTTTGAACTTGTAAAAAACTCCCTCTAGACCAACTTAGAAATAAAAAGAAACGTAACGTCGAGCCAACTCTAGCATATGTCTCAACATACAACAAAAACAATCCAGAAATATTCACAAAAATTACCAAAAATCTAGACCTACTTAGCAAGAATAATAAACTGAATAATATACTAAAAACAACCAAAATAATTAAAAGCAAACGCCAATCTAAAAACCTAAAACACATATTAACCTCATCTAAATTTACCCAACACACAATACAGAGAGTCACAAAATGCAACAAAAAAAGGTGTGATGTTTGTGACATCATTATAGAAGGAAACTCCTACACTTTTGAAAACCCCAAAACAACGTTCACAATAAACAAAAACTTAAACTGCAACTCCAAAAATGTGATTTATGTACTTAAATGCACAAAATGCAGGAAGTCATATATAGGCATCAGCCAACAACTGAACAACAGGGTCTCCCTACACAAAAGCAACATAAAGTTGCCAGACAACAGAAAACTTTTTGTTTCACAACATATATTTGAATGTATCAGGGTAAATTTAATATCATGCCGATATATCAAACAGACAATTATTCCTACCTACAAATACAAGAAAAAAACTTCATAAATAAATTCAAACCGGAACTAAATAGATCATGACGCATATATTTGAATGTATCAGGGTAAATTTAATATCATGCCGATATATCAAACAGACAATTATTCCTACCTACAAATACAAGAAAAAAACTTCATAAATAAATTCAAACCGGAACTAAATAGATCATGACGCCACACAAAAAAGCACACAGCATGCACACATGGTGACCAAATACAGTGATCAAGCCACTCTAATACATGCACGCACGCTCACATGCGGGTGTCTGTGGAACACGAAAAATGTATGTATGTATGCATGTATATGCACGCATATTGGTGAAAGCAGGGGAGCTACTCACACAAACCCCACACAACTTAGGAAATACGTGTGTATGTATATGCGTATGTATGTGTATATATATGTGTGTGTGTGTGTGTGTGCGCGCGTGCTGGTTCCATGTAACTTGGGAAAATGTGTGTGTTTGTGTGTGAGTGTGTGTGCGTGTGTACGGATTCCTTGTGGTGGGACAATGTACCTGTGTGTGTGTGTGTGTGTGTGTGTGTATGTTTATGTGCGTGTGTGTATGTGTACAAATGTGTTTACTAATTCTTCGTAGTGAGACAGTGTATGTATTCAGGGGGAATGTACACACGCATATATACACGCATGCTGATAGAAACACACGAAAATGGAAATAGATCTAAGATATCTAAGAACACGCAGGGGTTATTAAAACATTAAAAGATAAGACAACCGATTCATGACTTCTCAAACCAACCTTTATTTTTTTATGACCCTTCGCTCGGAACTCTTCACTGCCATTTAAAGAAAGACATTGGAATGACCAACACAAAAACAGAGAATGTCTCATATCGAGAATATTTCACAATGAAAAACATAAAGGAAAGAAATTAATTATTTTTAATAATTATTTTTAATAATATGTGGAAATCTCCACCCTTTATCTGAAGACGGTCGTGAGACCAGAAACACGTGTTGTAAAACTATGAAAAATAAAGAATAATATATTTTTTTTAAATCCACATTACAACCAAAAAAGTTTGCGGTACCTCTCTTCTTTTTAATATACACACTTTTCTCTCGTTGGAACAATTATAACCTCTTCATTTTATATATATATATATATATATATATATATATATATATATATATATATATATATATATATACTGAGTGTGTCCGAATACATTTAAAACTACAGTATGGTGTAAATCTATGTAATTATAGAAACAATTTCTGTAATCTATAAAAATTGTTCAAGCAAATAAAAATTATAATGTACCAAGTAAGCTTAACTAACAGATGTGATTGAGATTTGCATTACTTAAGTGCAACAGAAGGATTGTGAGAGAAAAGATCGAACAGACTCAAAACTTTTTTTATTATGTGTTGTTTTAATTTTTTTAAGAGATTATGCTCGCAACACATCATTTGCATACGTATGGGAAGTGAACGATGGAGTATGAAAAACTCTGGCATTCACTTGGAGAATATTGAAAATGGCACACGTATGTCAATTGTAGTGTCAATGCGTATAATTCAACTGCAAGAAAACCAGATATTTCAAAGTTTAACCTGTGTTTATCTATATGGCAGGAAGTAAACTCGAAACGTCGACACGAAAATATGCATATTTGATGCTCACATTCTAAGGTTAATTACTGCGTTAGAGAAGTCTACTTTAAAAGTGATATTCAATATTAAATTCTTAGGATTAAAAAAGAAAAACCCAATGTGTTTTCGCTGACCAATCAGAATTCTACACACTTAAAATTATTCTACCGATCATTAAAAATAAGCATTGTTGTTATAATAGTGAAGTTGAATTCATGATGTTTAAAACATGTTATGAATCTCTATATACCAAGATGTCCACACAAATAGATCAATTACAAAATCTCCGTAAACTATTATTTTACCACATCTCTCTAATAAATGTAATGTTAATTCATTATAGAGATTTATCTAAAATTAGTACTTCACCAAAATTTATAATAGTATTTAACTCATTACAAAATATGTAACTAAAGTTCCTGTTAAAGAAACTCACTTGATATTACAACATTCTTATAAACATCCTACTACCACCAAAGATTAAACTTCTTGCTTTATAAAACTACTATAGTTTATACTACAGAAGTTACTTTATAAGATAATATTATTAACATCTACACATGTGTAGGTTTCTATTTCTTCCGACATCGTCCAATTATTGCATATTTCTAGTTGAAAATTTATTATTTTAAATTGAAATAATCCGTCTTTATTCAGTGTATATTTAGATGTAACTTATGACATTGGAAAACATTTTCGCAAGTAAATATTTCTCTTTTATACTTAAAGAAAACTAACATAAACAGTGGTAATTCTTTCCTAGAGTTTTCAGTTAATTGAAATATCTGCACTATCTTCTTATACATTAAACTGTATGTTGAAAACTTTACCATATTAATTTCAACAGTAAATAACCCCAGAAATACAAAATTTTAGCGATCGCCATATAAGCAGTCCTATTACTCCCATGAACCCCACATTATTTAACAGTCATTTAGATAACATCAAACTCTTAGCAACAACTGACTTCCTTATCTTATCGTTGAAAATAAATGCAATTACTGTGAATAAAATTAATAAAATAAAATTTAGTAATAATAAACCACGCATTATAAACAATAGAGTAATAAAATAAACATATTCTAACCAGATACACCTTAATTATAAACAGGAGAGAAATAACCATCATGAATATCATACTTAGTAACAAATCTTCTATCGACCCCAACAAACTTGTACGATTGTCCATTTTAAATATAAAAGATGGAAATTTATCGGCATTAACAAGTTCTGTTCTAAAAACGAACGTTGTATAGGAGATCTAATCTCCAATTGGAATTTGCAACTTCAAACAAAGTTTTCTTTATGCTGGTTAAACTATCACACCCCTCGATTTTATCACTTAGACAATAAAAAGAAAAAGTGAAATAATATTGAAACTTAAAAAGATATAATATGCCCAGCAATATAACACATTCTGCACGAAAATATGGGTATCTTATACAAAATTTATTGCAAAGAATCCCTAAAATTTTACAAAATCTATGCTAAAAATATACAATAAAAATACACACATTTTTATTTAGGTAGGAATATCTGAAATATTTTCAATAACTGAAAAATATCTCATTTTTTGAAAAACGCATTTTAGATGGTTCATTATTCCCAGACTGAAGTTTCTTCAGATACCAAATTCATAAACCATAACATTCTATAACAGAAGCAAAAATAAGCCATCATTTCATTCAGTGCCTTGCTTCTGAGGATGAATTACATATAATAGAATGATAGCGATATAAAGTAAAAACAATTCCTTCATAGTCAATCATTTCTTATTTTGTAAAGAGAAATTCATTAAAATTAAAACCTTTTCACCTTTTTATATTGCTACAATTAAGTTAAATTTTAACAAGTCTTCTGATAAAATAAAACTATTTACCTTGGGTAATGGTTATTTCAAATACAATTTTACGGCTGTTCCTCAGCAAAAAAGGTCATTGTTTCATAATCAGCTTGATGACAAGATCTCACCTAAAGTTATGGAGAATTAATGGAGAAACGCATCTGCTTTCGTGAACACACTGAAAATCATCATTCTTTATTATAATAAAGTAAATCATGAAAACATTAAAAATGAAGAGGAAATAAGATCATTCGGGTGCACTATTTTCACTGCCGCTGTAAAATTCGGTTTGCAATTTCTTTCTGTTATGTTGATATTTTCATAATACTAGGATACTAGGATATACTTATACATGCGCATGCAGACATACATACACACATAGACATACAATGCATATTTATTAGTTGATATTGTTAAAAATCTTATAGAATATTTCGAACAAATATATACGAATATGTATCGCACATTGTCTATGTTTATCAGAATGATTAATATATGGTGTAAATATATATAGAGCTTTACTTAGTCACTTCAGCATATATTTCCTCGTAGTGTTTTATGTCTGGTATCCGGAAGCTGTGCAGCATTTGATAAAGTTTTTTTCATGGCAATTTCTTTGGCTGAAATGGAAAAAATGAGATAGATTAATTAATAAACTGTGTAATTTTTTACTTTTTTTAGGACTGACTATAAATAAACATATGTATAATTGATACACCATGAGCAGTTATGAATGTACGTGAGAGATTGAAAATTGAAGTTTATATGCAGTAAATGCGAACGATCCTTTGTGGCCGAGCGGTAAGGCACGTCAGGCTATATGACGGTTCCGTATCCTGTCAATGGATGAATATTTTGTATGAAGATTTCTTGGACATTCAGGCCGGTAAATATTATTTAATACTGTTTATTATAAACAGATCATTTACTATAAAAAGAATGTTAAACATAAACATGTCTTTAAATATATATATATATATATATATATATATATATATATATATATATATATATATATATATATATATAATAAAAATAGTAAGGAGGATTTGATAATCATAATTAAGTAATTCATTGAGTCTGAAAGAAATCTCAACAGAATGCAGAAAGCACTGGACGGCCGTTTCGTCCTATATTTGGGACTCATCAGCAGTGCGCACCCACTACCGAGAATTGAAACCCTGACATCATACCAACTGTTCCAATGGGCCTCGGTGACGAAGAGATAGCAAATCAGACTCAATATAGTGCCGCTCACTCACAAATTCCGTGGTGGAACTCAACTGAAATACTCTGCAATCATACGACTGTGCCCCCCGGAGCCACGACTACTATCAACAAGCCGGATCAAGCAATGATAAAAACTGTAAGGAGGATTTGATAATTATAATAAAGTAATTCATTGAGTTTGAAAGAAATATCAACTGAAAGCATGGACGGCCGTTTCGTCCTATATTCAGACTCAATGAATTTATATATATATATATATATGTGTGTGTGTGTGTGTATGTGTGTGTATGTTTCAATATACTTTTTGTGTATGTGTGTGCGTGCGTGTTTATGCATATATGTATATTTATATATATGCGTGTATACGTATATGTATGGATGTATGTATGTGATTATGTGTGTGTATATATATATATATTTATATATGATACTATGTGTGTATGCAAGTATGTATGTACATGTAGGTATGTATTTGTGTATATGTTGATATATATATATATATATATATATATATATATATATATATATATATATATATATATATACTAGCAGCATTACCCGGTGTTGCCTGGGTTTATTAAAAAAAATCACGAACCTCATTCAATCTATAAAGTTAAAATAAAGAAAATTTTTCTTTAGTGTCTCGTATTTATATGCCGAAAATTTATAATGACATGAAGTGTAAAAATATTTATAGCAGGAGAAAGTTGTTTTTTACACAGAAGATACAAAAAATATTTGTCTACAAATGAAGAGTACAATAATCACAATCGATCTGCGAAAATTGTTGAAGAGAAATGCTTTGTTGACAGCTTTTGCTCAAACTACATCGAATGAGCAACATGCATTGGAAGGAGAAGAAATTCAACAAAGAATTCTCCTAGCAGCCGCGCCAAGACTGATAACCAACTTTCAAAAAGACTGTCTAGAAATGCTTCAGCAACTGCAGCCGCAAGAGCCTTGAACACTCAAGAATAACGTACAATTCAAGAGAACAGAAAAAGTGCAAAACCAGCTTAAGCATTGACAATGCAGGCTGCATAAGACACACTCTATAGTTTGGAAGATATTGCTGCAAGATCGGCAACACATCAGCGAATGTCTAGATATTCTAGCCAGCGTTGGTCTTTAAAGGGATCCGTATATGACATCTTGCTGTTAAGACAACCAGCCATATGTCCTACTGTAATGTATGTCGATAGCCTGCTTATGTGTAGACGAAAAGGTGAACAAAGAAGCATTTTAACAATATGTGCCCGGTGATATGATCGCACAAACCATCCATGAAGAGTTATTGCAGTCACCGAAAATCCAACTAACTAATAATAGGCTAAAGCTAATTACTTAATAAAAGCATTTGGCATAATTAGATCTTTCAAATATTCTATTGGGTTGACTTTTATTAAAGAGTTTTATTTCGGTTAATTAAATTTAACGTGAATTAAAATTAATCCCAGTTGGAACATAGCATGGCTTTTTAAAGAGACTATTTTAAACGTTAAACATACATGTATATGAGAATCAAAACGAATAAAAGGATTGGCATCATAGGTCCATTTAAGATCTACAAGACTTCATTCCAAATGAACGTCTGCAACAGACAATGTTTCTCCTTGGGATTTGTTTATCGACATTGCAAAATTGACACGAACAGAAAATTGTAGCCTACTGTAAGGAATCGGTAGTTCTGTTCCTGATGAAATAAGAGGAATTCTTGGAATGAACATGTTTTGCACATCCTGAAAGAATATTTGCCTGCAAAACGTGCTGCATTGTTTTTTTTAACCAGAAAGCGTGTCACATTGCAGAGTCTTGGTGGTTCCATATTTCTCAACAGCATAACTGGGGTCCCAAATTTTAGGGCCAATCTGTGAGGCGGTGGGTCTAATGAATTAAGAAATTCAGTTGGATAATTCACCACCTGATCTGGATCTGGGATTTTATCAATGGACTTGTGTATTTGAAGATTACCAGCTCGAGTGGCAGCAGTTCTAGTAGCATTTCTTACATGTCGAATTGTTCTTTGCCCCTCAGTTTCAACAGCTCGAGTAGCAGCAGTTCTGGTAGCGTTCCTTCCTCGTCTAATTAACCGTTGCTCACTAGTTTCTGCTGACCTTGACATTAGCTATACGAAAAGCATTTTCTGTCAGTCTAATTTCAGTTTCTTGTTGTGAAGCATTTCTTCTTCGTGCTTTCATGCGTTTGGATGCAGTAGTAGCACGTCCAAGTGACAGATTTCGCAATTTTAGCATTACTGTCAGGATGTAGTTGGATGCGTTTGGTAAAACTTTTTGAATAACAATGAAGTAATCAATTAAAAATCTAGAATATTATACACATTAATGGAAATATAGCCACAATAAAATAAATGCATGTTTATAAGGGAGACCACGGGAATGTGGTAAACAATTATAAGCAAGCTCGTAAAGTTAGTTACCAAAAAAATGTTCTAGTGATAAAAATATAAATTAATGTGCAGCTAGAAACCTACTTACTATGAACGTTACAACGTACACGCTAAGTTTAGCATAATTATAAATGAATTGAAAGAGGGTCTTTACATAATTATAAGTGCATTTTTCAGAATAAAACTGTCAAAATTTTAAAGCTCAAGTTTCCAAATATATGATTTAGTAAGCATTATTAAAACGTTTATTAGGTGATAATACATAATTAAAAATTGGCGCTTACGCTTGAACTTTTTTAATAATATGATTTTTACAAATTTAAATTTAAAGTATAAAAAATTCCAAATATACAAGCATGAAGGTAGCCTACCTTTTTACTGGATGACAACTTTGATGTGAATGAGATTTTTTGCATTTATTTCATCACATAGGACTAATGAACACTACACGTGAAGCAAAATCGATAGTAAGCACTACACAACTCCATCAATCATTGCACGTGGAGCAAAATCAATTGTACACATTACACATCTCGATCGATCTCGCACACACGTCTTATACCTACGCGCATTTCTCTCGTCGGTGCACATTTTTGTTTGCACTTAATATTTTTTATTAAGGAAGGATATCATTTTTGCCGTCAAGTTAATGCAAACTAAACTATTTCAGTACCAAAACGGGAAATCCATGGGAAAAACAGATATTTTTCATAATGTATTTATGATACATAGGGTGTCAGTTTTGATTTTGAGTTGATTGATCTAAACAAAAAGTATGTGCAAATTTTCATCGGAATGCTTCTAACCACTATAACCGAAAGACTAATGGGGTAGCAAGGTGTTCATGGTTCATCTTGGGCGCTCCTATGTAGTTCTCATACTCTGATAATCGTTTTTTATTCATTTTAAGATTGTAACGTACATGTAAAATTCTGTCGAAATCAAAGCAATTTGAAAATTTGGAGGTCCCTTTGGTTCACCCTATGGGTCCCAAATTTCAAGTCAAAGGACAGGTTTAAGACTAATAATAATTGAAATAATAAAGCACATCTTTTTTTAAGTTTTCTATGTAATCGACTTTATGGCTAAGGCTGTAGACTTAATTGAAAATTTCGGGGTTCCCTACTGGTCCCCTAACTCGTGGGGGTCCCAGTGTTGATTTTCGGTGAATTCCAAGAGACTACTTCAGTTACTCGATATAATCTCAATATGTACTGAATTCTTCGTCGAAATTGGGTAATACTGCTACAAAATTCATTTGAAAAGAAATTAAGGCATCAAGGAGGTTATAGGGTCATCCTGGTGCCACCCTCGTGCATTTTTAAAAATATGACAACCGATTTCTATCTCATTGTAAGAGCGTAACAAACATGCGAGATTTCATCAAAATCGAAGCAATTTGAAGTTTTTTTTGTCCCTTTGGGGCCCCGGGGGGGCCCAGGGTCGAGAGAAACGAAAATAAATATAGCGTATAATAAGCGTGGCAGTAAGTTGCATACACTTATCAAGTTGAATTAAAATCGGCATTAGGGTTTATACTTCAAGTCTGAAAGTTCAAAAACAACCAAATTAATGGAAATTCCCATCTAAATATATTTATCGATTATCGGTTATTGATTTTTGAAAAATATCTAAATTTTTGTCCCAGACACACCTAGTATCGAGTACAATCTATGTTCTAAATTTGGTGGAAATATGCCTTATGGTTCTCGAGGAGTTGGCGAACACTCACACACACAAACACACACACAAAGACACGCACATACACACATACACACATAGTCTGTTTAATATATATATATATATATATATATATATATATATATATATATATATATATATATATTAACGAAGTGAGGAGGTGAAGGGGGAAGAGAGACATGGTTGAGTTAGATTTCTATTCTTTCAAATTTAAATTTTTAGAGGAAATCCAGACATTGACACATTAAATCTAAAAGTTATTAAAGTTATATATTGATATGGGAGGGGGATACGACAAAAAGGCATAAAGAGAAAGAGAGAAAGAAGTTGTGATAAAGTGTCATTAACTTTCTTTGGAATAGACGCTGTTGTTTTGCTTTATTTTGAGAGTTCATAAATATTATAATGTTTGATATAAGTTTGAATGTTTAAACAGTCTAAGGAAATTAATTATATGTTTGTTAAAGTTTTTTTTAAAACTTTATTACAAAGATTTTGGGGATTTAATATGAAATAGTCGATTAGAAAATTATTCATAGAATTTACATTAAAACACTAAAATTTTATTTTCAAATATAAGTTTACTTCTAGTTGTAACTGATTATTAAGGTGATACCTCTATCAGTTTGAATTTTATTCAAGAGTTAATTAGCGACTATGTTTAGGTTGGTAATTTCTCTTACTTAAAATTTAGTTTTAAGTTAATATTGAGTGATATTTGAAGGTAATATGAGAGATCTTGCTCTATCATATATTGTAAACACATCCATGTAAATTTCACATACATATGTTCGTTTACATGTGCAGTCACTCAGACAGGTACCGATATACATGTGTAATTTCATGTATTAATACTTACATATATATTTTTAAATGTTTCCGCATACTTACACATATATATATATAGGTGTGTCCTTAGAATTCCCTAAAAAAACTTTAGTATTCAATTATCAAAAACCTAAATATTTTACAATTAATAATGATTATTAAAGGGTAATTCATTTAAATTTTAAAAAAAAACATTCTCCGTATTGTAAAGAATTTAAAACTCACAATTCCAAATGGAGAATATTAAGGGAGACAGTGGGGTAAAACATCAATAACATACCTGTAAGTCCGTTTTTAAAAAAAAACTTTTGCACACACCCATACATATACACACATATGTAATGTATACACACAATAAAAAATCAACCTCAGCGTCGTGACTGCACGCTCCAAAATTATTCTTACAGTTAACAATATCACATTTCTAAAAAAGCTTCTTTGGGTTTGCACTATCTTTCGATGTCTCGTTATTACCTGGATTTAAAAATTTTCCTAATTTTCTACCTGATGATGATCGTATGAAACGATTGAAAGCTGAGCTTGTAGCAAAAATAAGACCTGATAAAACCGGAATTTATAAACAAGGATCATACCATTCATTAACGGATTCGAGTTTGATTGTATTTTATTATTAAATATTGTTTGCGAGAGTGATTCTTGCCATATAATTAACTTCATTATTTGTTTTTCGTATGAATGATTTACGTTATATAAATTGATACACGCACCACATAATTGATATATATATATATATATATATATATATATATATATATATATATATATATATATATATATATTTATATATATACATCACCCATATATATAAATATCTACTCTAACCACCTAAAATCAATAATTAAGCAAATTCTAAATACAGTAAATGCAAGAATAAATAAAGTCTCCTCTAGTAAAAACATCTTTAACCAAAATAAGTCGAAATATGATCAAGCCCTATTAAAAAGTAAATTTAAACAGACACTAAATTATATAGATAAGTAAATCAATGAAACATCAACTAAATCCAAAAATAAGAAAAGGAAAATTATATGGTTCAACCCGCCTTTTTGTAACCTTTCTAATATTAATATAGGAAAGTACTTCATAAAACTAATAGAAAAACACTTTAGCAAAAATGATCTTTTAAAAAAGATGTCCAACAAAATGAATTTAAAGATCAGCTATTCTTTCATGAACAATATAGAAAAAATTATTAGTTCACAAAATAGCATAAGTTTGAGAGATCTTCATAAAAATCAAATACAGACTGATCGTCATGCATCCCAAATGAGAACATCAACATGTCATTGCAGGACACAATAAGATTGCCCAGTTGAAGGAGTATGCACGGCTGAAAATGTAATATATGAGGCAACAATTTTCCCGAAAGTGAATATGGAACAGAAGAAAATATACATAGGAATATCGGCGGGAATTTGGAAACATCGATTTTATAACCATCACCAGTCCTTCAAAGATAAACTTAAAAAGAACCAAACGGCTCTGCCAAAGCATTATTGGGATTTGTTGAAGTGTGGCTTAACCCCACAAATAAAGTGGAAGTTCATCTCGAGAACCAGGACACCAATAAATTTCAGAGACAGATGCGACTAATTTCTAAAAGTAAAGATCCTCATAATAACGCATAAGGATCCGGATGTATTACTAAACAGACATAATGAACTAATTTTTAAATGCTGACATAAGAACAATCTCAACCTAACGAAATATATTTAAAAGTAACTATATAGGAATACTAATATTACTTGATCTTTATTTTTTGCTTTTGAAATGTTGTTATGCACATATGAATGTGAACACATAACTGTATGTATATAACTATGTAATTGAACTGAAACATTGATACGTCTTTTGACATGTATATGTATATGTTTTTATATAGCGAAATAGGCATGCTTTGGTGTAATTGTGTATTGTGAACACATGTTTGTAGTGGGCGGGTATGAATATTGATATGTGTATATATACGTGTAGGTATATAGGTAGGCTTTTGTTTTATTTTTAAATATATGTAGTTGCATGTATATATGGGTGTATATATGTATGTATATGGGTATGTGAGTACTTTTATATTTGTATGCGTGTATATATATGTATATATGTGTGTATATATACATGTATATGTGTATATATATATATGTATATGTATATGTATATATATGTGTTGAGATGTTGAGTGTTTCCACGTGAGTATATGGTAATAACGAACAAACACAGCCGCAGGGGAAAATACTGGTATATTCAGAGATGTATTTACATCAGAGAGATTAGTAGTAGAACGAACGTAGGTTAGTAGTAACAATAAGTAATAGTAATAAAGTCCAACGGTATATTCCGGTCGAGAAACGGAAGTGGAACTGATCACTACAGAAGTCTCACTCTGCACTGCACTACACTGCTCCTCCTGCTCTCTAGAACTACTGTTCTATTTATGATAATAGGATCAGTCTATTGTGGTTGTGAAGGTGGGTGCGCCCCAACACCCACCCCTTAAAATTGTTTTTTCGATGTGAAAAAAATTTTTTTTTTCTTCTTCAATATTTTTTCCTTTTCGGATCCTTAATGAATTGTTCAGTCGCTTTTCGCTTTCTCCCAGATCTGCGCTGTTTTTGTTCTGTCTGTGGCATTTGTAGGTCAAACGTATCATATAGTTCGAATAATTCTTCTTCTACTTGTGGAGTTTCTTCCGATTCTTCGGTACTCCTTTTCTTTAGTTGGTTAATGTGCCTTTCATGGGTACATTTCTTACCTTTTACTATATATATCATATTCCCAATCCGCTTTTGAATGACTCCTGGTTCCCACGATGTTGAATTATTTTTATAGTTCTTAAAAAAAACTTTTTCATTTATACACAATTTTCTCTTAGGAACCATTGCGACTGGTGTGTGTATTTTATTTTTTGGTATCAATTTATCGAATGCAGATCTGATTTTCCTTGCAAACATTAGCTCCGCATGTGATAGACTTGATGGGGCAGATTTATTTGGGGTAATGCGGTAAACTTGCAAGAATAACTCTAATGCCTTTCTAGTCGGTGTACCCGTTGCTTTCCTAAGAGCCCTTTTTAGGGTATCGACAAAACTTTAGGCTAGTCCGTTGCTGCGTGGATGATACGGAGGAATCCTCATGTGATCCACCTGGAAATTCTGGCAGAATTCTGTGAATTCATTGCTAGTGAATTGGGTACCATTGTCACTAACTATAGTATCTACCACTCCAAACCTTGCAAATAATTCATGTAATTTATTTATTGTATTTTGTTATGTTGGCCTCTTCATTTGAAAAACTTCGGGCCATTTACTGTAGCTGTCAACTACGACCAAATAATGCCATCCGTCAATTGGACCCGCAAAATCAATATGAATCCTTGACCATGGTCTGTCGGTTTTTGGCCATGGCTTCTGTAGAATTTGTGGTAATTTTGAAGCCAAAATGCAGCCTTTACATCTGCTGACCATAGCCACGATGTCGTTGTCCACACCTGGCCAGTAGACGTATGCTCTCATGAGGCTCTTCATTCTATTTATGCTCGTGTGACCTGCATGAAAGTCTTTCAGTATCCTTTTTTGGAGTGTACTAGGTATTACTACCCTTTCACTGTATATTAGAACATTATCACATAGAGAGAATGTTTCTTGAATTGTTACGTCTTTTTTGGCTAGTTTGTCTTTTATTTCAATGATGTATTTGTCATTTACTGCCTCTTTTTTGATGTCCTTAAGCGATACTGGTAACTCTCGAATTGTGTTTGCCAAATTTTCTTCAACTTCGTCCTCTGCTCTGAGGGATGCAATTACCGTATCCTGTAAAGGTTCTGTTGCTTTCGGAATGAGTCTTGATAGACTATCTGCGTGACCAATTTTGTGCGTGGACAAATATTCTATATTAAAATTATAGTTTAACGAAATTGTCGCCCACCTAAGCAATCTATTTGCGGAGTATGTTGGCAGGCCCTTCTTAGAACCGAATATCGTTACCAGAGGCTTGTGGTCTGTCTGTAGCGTAAAATATCGTCCATGTATGTAACGATGGAACTTTGTTACGGCGAAAATAATTGCCAATGTCTCTTTTTCTATTTGAGAATAATTCCGTTCAGCAGGTAGTAACGATCTGCTTGCATGATTATCGGTCGGACTTTACCACCCTTCCACTTGTGCAATATGCACGCTCCTACACCATGAGTACTTCATCGCTTGCCACGATATCTAGTTTTGGATTAAAATGTACTAGAAATAGATCTGATGTTAGTTTTTATTTTATTTTCTTGAATGCTTGCTCGCATTCTTTTGTCCATAACCACGGTTTTTCTTTTATTAGATCATTCAGGGGAGCTCGTAGAATGTGGAGGTCTGGGATAAAATCCTGGTAATATGATACCAAGCCTAAGAAACTTTGTAGAGATTTAATATCCATTGGCTCAGGCATATCCTTTATTGCTGATGCTCGATTTTTGTCTGGCTTTTCCCCGTCTTTATTCAGAATATGTCCCAGATACTTGATTTCTTCCAGGAGAAAATCGCATTTGTTTTCTTTTACTTTAAAACCATAGCTTCTTAATCTTTCAAAAACTTTGCGTAAATGGTGTTTGTGTTCATTCACTGATTCACTTTTCACGAGTATATCGTCGAGATATGCTATCGTGTAGTCTAAATCGGATAACATAGTGTCCATAATTTGTTGGTATATTGCGGGTGCTGTCTTCACTCCAAACGGTAAACGTTCGTATCAGAACAAGCCTTTATGCGTGTTAATGTATAACAACTTTGCGCTTTCCTTATCCATGGGTACTTGCAAGTATGCCTCGCTATGGTCTATTTTAGAAAATATTTTTCCGCCATTTAATTTTGCGAATACTTCTTCGGGACTTGGTAGTGGGTAGTGATACTCTTCTATTGCGTCGTTTAAACCGGTTGAAAAATCGGCGCAGACGCGAATTTCGCCCGACTTCTTCTTTACGTAGACAGCTGGAGCTGCCCAGTCGCTGTATTCAGTTTTCGAAATCACCCCAATTCTCGTTAGTCTTTCGAGTTCTTGGTCAATTTTTTCTAATGCTGCAAAGGGAATACTCCGCTTTTTCTTAAAAATTGGTTGAACATTTTCCTTCAGCTGTATTTTTGCTGATGCTTTCGTACAACGTTCAAGTCCTTCAGCGAAAACTTCGGAGAATTCTATTTTCAATTCTGTTTGCAAAACTTTTATATTATTTTTGCTTTCAGTAATGTTGTTACAAAAAGAACTAATGGGCACGTCCCATTGATTGAATTTAGTGATTGCGTCAGTCCCAAACAGGTTGTTCGTATTTTTCATCACAAAAATTTTCATTTTTATTGTTTTGTTGTTAAAATTAATATTCACCCATATTTCACCTACAAAATTAATCCTTTTTCCCGTTAACGTCCTGGGTATTTTGTTGGACTTTAATAGAGTTGGTTTTCCTAGATTTTTCCATGTTTGTGTGTTAATAATAGAAATGTCACATCCTGAATCCAGTTGCATTTTATTTTTCTTGTTGTACATTTTTACATGTAAATATTTCCGAATATTTCGGTCTTGGTCTTCATCTGACTTAGTAACTTTTACTCGACTACTGTTTAATTTTCTACACTTGGACATTTTATGTCCTACTTTCTTGCAATTTCTGCAAGCTTTATTTTTATATGGACAGTCATTATACCAGTGCCACTGGCCACATCCATAACATGCATTCGGAGGTTTTTTTTTCTTATATTCTCTGTTCCTTCTTGAAGTAAGATACCACTTCCGTTCAGGCGATGTAGAACGGAAACGCGTCTTTCTATTTACTTTCTTCACATTTGCGATAGCAGTTTCTTCTATTTTCTCTGAATCTTGATTAATGCATACGCATTGTTGACAGTACTCTGCTAGCTTTTGTAACGTCGTGTTTTGCTCATTTTCGAGCTTTGCTAAAATGCGTCTTCGCATTTCACTGTCTTTCTTAGACACTAAGCCTAGCACAAATATTAGACACTTAAAGTTGTCCGCCGATAATTCGTACAAGCGAAAATCGTCACACGTCTTATTTACGATTGACGCAAAAGTTATGTAGTCTTCCTGCTCGCTTTTTTGAATATTAAGGCATTTCCACCTTTTGTAAAAATAATGATAATCTGGGGTTGAAGAGCTCCTTTAATAATTCAATCGCTTCGTTGAATTTTAAATCTCTTGTTTTTTTAGGTAAGATAAAATCTGTAAACTTATTATGCTCTGTCGTTCCCAGTTTTCGTAATAATCTTATTTTTTCTCATCTGACCATGTTTGGCAATCGACTTCATAAAAGTCCTGATATCAGTGATAATATCTTTCGAAAGTCTTTTCTTCTTCTGGGTTATAGGTAAAACTTTCGATCGTCGACCATATTGTGTCTTGAGAAAAAATATTTTCATCCGAGTTTTTCTGCTTAGACAGTATAGCTTTGTGTATAAGTTCAGTCCTTGCTAACTGTTTCATTTCATTTCCTTCTTGGATTTTATTTTGTTTTTCCTGTAAATTAAGTAGTTCCTTCTGAAAACGTTCTTCACTCTCCTGTTGTCTCTGCATCTGACACTTAATGAGTTCCAGCATAGTTGATTGAAATTGTTCCATGATTATTTATGTGTAGAGAAGAAAAAAGAAAACGAAATTATGTGTGTGTTTTTTTCTTCTGAGGCGGGCCAAAAAATAATTTAACAAATTCTCTGGCACGAACAACATTTTTTTTATATGTTTCAAAAGATAAATAAGTTAATATCTAACTTACAGTTTTTTTTTCCTTTTGTCGATAAATTTTTCAATCCTTTGCTTTGAAAAAACGCTTGAACTCTTTGAATTTTCCCGTGTTGAAATCGTTTCTCTTCGCTATTACGATATTTATTTTTCAACGTAAGTCATTGTTGGGATCAATAAGATATCCTTCGTTGCCACTGTTGGGATCAATAAGACTGTTGAGATCAATAAAACATCCTTCGTCGCCACTGTTGAGATGTTGAGTGTTTCCACGTGAGTATATGGTAATAAGGCACAAACACAGTCGTAGGGGAAAATACTGGTATATTCAGAGAGGTATTTACATCAGAGAGATTAGTAGTAGAACGAACGTAGGTTAGTAGTAACAATAAGTAATAGTAATAAAGTCCAACGTTCGAGAAACGGAAGTGTAACTGATCACTACAGAAGTCTCACTCTGCACTGCACTACACTGCTCCTCCTGCTCTCTAGAACTACTGTTCTATTTATAATAATAGGATCAGTCTATTGTGGTTGTGAAGGTGGGGGCGCCCCAACAATATGTATAATGTGTGTGTGTATGTAGGTGTATTTATATATGGGTATATGTGTGTCATACCACAGATATGGGATTACGGATAATCTGTGTATGTATATATGTATAAATATATGAATTTGTGAGTTCGTATATATAATATGGATGAATATTAGTGAAATATAATAATGTAGATGCGTTTGAATATTGATATAGTTTCTGCATATACGGACATGTGGGTGTAGGTATATATTGTATATATGTGTATGTGAGCGTTTGTGTATGTATGTGTATGTATGTACATATGTTTATGTGTGTATATGTATTTATGTGTGTATGTATGCATATGTATGTATGAATGTATTTATATGTATATGTGTATATATGGAAAGGTGTGTATATGTATATGTGTGTATATGTGTATACATGTGTATGTATATGTGTATAGGTGTATATACATGTTTGTGAATATGTGTGTGTGTATATATGTATATATATGTGTATATATATATATTTGCGTATGTATGCGTAGATGTATGTATATGTTTATACTTGTGTATGTATGTACGTGTGTATATATGTACGTGTGTATATCTATATGTGTATGTATGTGCGTGTGTATATCTACAAGTGTATGTGTGTAGGTATGAGCATATACATATATATATATATATATATATATGTGTGTATATGTATATGGGTGTGTAGATATAAGGATATATGTGTATATATGTATATATATATATATGTATATATATATATATTTATATATATATATATGCAGAAATATAGTCTTAAAGTGTGCTATATTTATGGGGTAAAGTGCTCAATATCAGAGATAGAGCGTGTGTAAATATAAAAGTGGACATGGAAGTCAGCACTTAGAGGCGACAGTCTGTTTCATGCTAGTGCAATCGTCAGGCGACTAGTGCTGTTATTTTTCTCGGCTATTTATATAAGGGTCAGTGGTGCATTATGGGTAGTCTATTTTGGCGGTTACTTTTACCGGAAGTGGCTTATTTGTTTATTTATTTATGTCAAATTGTTTTGCTTGTTTTTTGTTTGTTTTTTATTTTTATTTTTATTTTTTATCTTATATATTTATTTATTTATTCTTTTATTTTGATCGGTGTTTTTGGTTAACGTAGTAAAAATTTGTTTATATAGCTTATTGTTGGTAGTCTATAATGGCCGTCATTACCGGAAATCGCTTGTTCGCTTATTTATTTGGGTCAAATTGTTTTGCTTGTTTTTATTTATTTTCATTTTTATTTTTTATCTTATATATTTGTTTATTTGTCATTGATTAAATCTGTTTGTTGAATTTGTGGTTTTTTCTGACTATTATTTAGGTGGGAACAGTTTTTAATTTATCTATTTAGGTTGGTTATCTTTATTTGTTTTTGTTTTGTTTTGTTTTTTAAACGGCTAGTTTATCGTAATCCGTTGTTAGTTTATTTATATATTTGGATGTATTTAGATCGATTTATTATACTTGTTGTTATTTATTTGTTACACTATATCTTTTTGGCTTTCGGTTTTTAAGTAACGTAGTATATTATCTTTTATTAATGTTTTTTTTTTTTATTATTATTATTTTCATTTGTATAACAGTTATAACTTTCGTCCGTTCTTTTGTTTTGATTTTGTTTCGTATATTCTAACAGGTGTGGTTTTATGATTTGTTTGGAGTAATTTATTTTGCTTATTTTATTGTTGTTTGTTTATATATTTATTTATTTTTCTATTTTAAGTTACGTAGTAAAAATTTGTTTTCATGTCTACATTTTGAGATTAGCTCGGATCTTTTATTTAATAATTTATTTTCATCTGGGAAGGTAATGATAGCTATTTTTTCCTCCAAGCAAAGTTTGCAGGTTTTTGATAGATTGTTGTAGGCTGATGATTTTTTCCTTATTTTCCAAGATATTTTTGGTGTGGTGTGTGTTTTGTTTTTTATTTCCCAGATATACTTAGAAAGCATTGTGCTGTTCGCATATTTACTATTTGTGAAAGACAATTTGTGTACATAATTTCTTTGTTTCCATGGTCCTTCGGTTACTCCTATATATACTTTTTCTTCATTATCTGCTGATTTTGTCGTGGCTTGGTAGATTACGTTGTTTTGTAAACAATTACCGTTTAAGGGACATTCGTTTTTTATTCTGCAGTTGCACGTGGGTTTAATTTGTTCGTGTGGTTTGTTAATAATTTTTCTGTTGTACTTTTTTATTATTAGTGCCATGTTCTCGGTGCAACTGTAGCTGATTTTTACTGTGTTTTTGTTGAATATTTTGTGTAGGGTGCTTGATTCCGGGAAGTGTTTGTGTAAAAGCTTGAAGAATATTTTTCCTATGTTTGTTTTTACGTTTTTGCTGTACGGTGGGTTGAACCATATGATATTTCTTTTTCTGTTGGTCTTTTTTGTGTTCTGTGGTGAGTATGTGAGTGTTGCTGGGAATCCGCTATCTTTTAGGGCTGTTTCGTAGTCTTTCTTGGCCTTGTTAAATATAGATTCATCGGAAGAATTGTCGGAAAGCCTGCGGTTAATCGATTTAGGTATCTGTTTGATTATAGAAGGCGGGTGGTTGGAGTATATATGTATGTACTGTGGTTTATCATTCGGTTTTCTGTATGGTTTGTGTGTGCCTTTTCTTAGGTTGAAGGTGACATCTAGAAAATCTACTTCGTTTAGGTTAGTTTTTATATCTATCTCGAATCCGTTATTTTTGAAAATTTTAATTATTGCTTTTCTAGTTTTATCAGTCTTTTGTTTGTTGCAGTTTCTTAAGATTATGAGACCGTCATCTCTGTAGAGCCCTGTGTCATTTCTATCTATTATTTTGCTTAGTTCGTGTAGTAAGTAAATGCCTACGATTTCGCATGTCTCTGCACCGTCAAAGCTTCCCATTGTAGTGTCAAATATCCCATCTTTCTTTATCCATGCTTCTTCATGGTGAAATAATAATGATTTACGTGAGTGCTTAATGATGTCGATTTCGTTTGGTTTTATTATTATTTGTTCCTGAGCTAAGTTGATGGCCTTATCTAGTGTACGTTCTGTTATGGATGGGTAAAATTCTTTTATGTCTAATTGTAGGAAGTGGCAATTTTGTTTGTTATTTATGCTGTTGAACCAGTCAATGGTTGTTTTTGTGTTTTTCCACTGGTTTACTCCTAACTTCTTCCTAAGTTCAGAATTAATTCTTTCTAGTATTGTTTTACTTATTTTACCTAGTTCGCTTTTGGCTGGGTTTATGAGTCTGCATGCAGGGTTGGTTTTGAAATTTTCCTTGTGGTCTTTTAGTGTGATAAAGGCTTGCGTCTTGCTCATGCAACTTATTCGGTCATCTAGGTCTAATTTTTGAGCGATTGCTTTAGCTTCTTTATTTATATCGTGTTCTATTGTTTTGGGTGCCTTTTTGTATGTTTTGGTTATGTTGTTCTTTAGTAATTTATTGTGCGTAGGAGGGGTTAGTTTGTATAAATTTCTTGTTTTGTCGGCTGCGATAAATACATTTGCTGAACTGTTTATTTTAGCTATATCTTCTTTTAGCGTTTTTTTGGAATGCATCTTGTTGTTTATGGAATTTTATGTTTCTAACTAGGTCAGTTAAGTCCTTCTCGAAGTCATCTAATTCTTTTTGTTGCGGGGGACATTTTCTTGTTTTGAACCCGTATTTTTCCTTGAGTGTATTATTATTATTGTGAAGATCTTGGTTTAAAAAATGTGCTTTCCATCTCATTCTTTTTATGAAACTTTCTGTTTTTTCAAATAATTTTAGTTTATATATGTAAGGGGAAGGGGTGGGTATGTTTTTTAGTGAGTAGTCGAGGCTAAATTTTTCTATGTCCATGTTGTGTTATAAATGTAGCGAAAGTGCTCTACTGCTGAATATGCAGAAATATAGTCTTAAAGTGTGCTATATTTATGGGGTAAAGTGCTCAATATCAGAGATAGAGCGTGTGTAAATATAAAAGTGGACATGGAAGTCAGCACTTAGAGGCGACAGTCTGTTTCATGCTAGTGCAATCGTCAGGCGACTAGTGCTGTTATTTTTCTCGGCTATTTATATAAGGGTCAGTGGTGCATTATGGGTAGTCTATTTTGGCGGTTACTTTTACCGGAAGTGGCTTATTTGTTTATTTATTTATGTCAAATTGTTTTGCTTGTTTTTTGTTTGTTTTTTTATTTTTATTTTTATTTTTTATCTTATATATTTATTTATTTATTCTTTTATTTTGATCGGTGTTTTTGGTTAACGTAGTAAAAATTTGTTTATATAGCTTATTGTTGGTAGTCTATAATGGCCGTCATTACCGGAAATCGCTTGTTCGCTTATTTATTTGGGTCAAATTGTTTTGCTTGTTTTTATTTATTTTCATTTTTATTTTTTATCTTATATATTTGTTTATTTGTCATTGATTAAATCTGTTTGTTGAATTTGTGGTTTTTTCTGACTATTATTTAGGTGGGAACAGTTTTTAATTTATCTATTTAGGTTGGTTATCTTTATTTGTTTTTGTTTTGTTTTGTTTTTTAAACGGCTAGTTTATCGTAATCCGTTGTTAGTTTATTTATATATTTGGATGTATTTAGATAGATTTATTATACTTGTTGTTATTTATTTGTTACACTATATCTTTTTGGCTTTCGGTTTTTAAGTAACGTAGTATATTATCTTTTATTAATGTTTTTTTTTTTTATTATTATTTTTATTTGTATAACAGTTATAAATATATAAGATAAAAAATGAAAATGAAAATAAATAAAAACAAGCAAAACAATTTGACCCAAATAAATAAGCGAACAAGCGATTTCCGATAATGACGGCCATTATAGACTACCAACAATAAGCTATATAAACAAATTTTTACTACGTTAACCAAAAACACCGATCAAAATAAAAGAATAAATAAATAAATATATAAGATAAAAAATAAAAATAAAAATAAAAAAACAAACAAAAAACAAGCAAAACAATTTGACATAAATAAATAAACAAATAAGCCACTTCCGGTAAAAGTAACCGCCAAAATAGACTACCCATAATGCACCACTGACCCTTATATAAATAGCCGAGAAAAATAACAGCACTAGTCGCCTGACGATTGCACTAGCATGAAACAGACTGTCGCCTCTAAGTGCTGACTTCGATGTCCACTTTTATATATATATATATATATATATATATATATATATATGTTTGTGTGAACATGTGTGCTGATGTGTGTATATATATGTGTGTATATGTGTGGGTGTGTGCAAAAAAAAATTTAAGAAAAGGACTTACAGGTATGTTATTGATGTTTTACCCCACTGTCTCCCTTAATATTCTCCATTTGGAATTGTGAGTTTAAAATTCTTTGCAATACGGAGAAAATTCTTTTTTTTAATTTAAATGAATTACCCTTTAATAATCATTATTAATGATAAAATATTTAGATTTTTGATAATTGAATACTAAAGTCATTTCCTAATATTTTTAGAGAAGTTTTTTTAGGGAATTCTAAGGACACACCTATATATATATGTGTAAGTATGCGGAAACATTTAAAAATATATATGTAGGTAATATACATGAAATTAGCCATGTATATGGGTACATGTGTACCTGTATGAGTGACTGCAGATGTAAAGGAACGTATTTATATGAAATTTACATGGATGTGTTTACAATATATGATAGAGCAAGATCTCTAATATTACCTTCAAATATCACTCAATATTAACTTAAAACTAAATTTTAAGTAAGAGAAATTACCAATCTAAAAATAGTCGCTAATTAAACTCATGAATAAAATTCAAACTGATAGCGGTATCACCTTAATAATCAATTACAACTAGAAGCAAACTGATATTTGTAAATAAAATTTTAGTGTTTTAATGTAAATCCTATGAATTTATAAAAAATATCGACTATTTCATATTAAATCCCCCAAATTTTTGTAATAAAGTTTTAAAAAATACTTTAACAAACATATAATTATATTCCTTAGACTGTTTAAACATTCAAACTTATATCAAACATTATACAGAGTAACCCGGATATAAGAGACCCTGATATAAGAGAAACCCGGATATAACAGAAATTTTCTCTGGTCCCAAATTAGAGCCTGTGTTAATGTATATATAATAGACCAAACCCGGATATAAGAGAAACCAGGATATAAGAGAAACCAGAATATAAGAGACTTCTTCTGCGGTCCCGACAACTCTCTTATATCCGGGTTACACTGTAATATTTATGAACTCTCAAAGTAAAGCAAAACAACAGCGTCCATTTCGAAGAAAGTTAATGACACTTTATCACAACTTCTTTCTTTCTCTTTATGCCTTTTTGTCCTATTCACTTTAGTTAAGTTAACCGATTTAATGTGTCAATGTCTGGATTTCCTCTAAAAAATTAAATTTGAAAGAATAGAAATGTTACATCTAACACAATCATGTCCCTCACCACTTCACTTCCTCACTTCGTTAATTTACATATACTTATTACTGCCCGTCATAAATGTGTAAATTTCTTTTCATTTTTCGTTTCAACCTTGGGAAATAAAATCTGATGATCCGCTGTACTTTAAAAGGACTGTGGTGAAATAATTTATTCTATGGAACCTTAAAGTGGTCTGTTTTTATTTAAATTATTAGCTCTGATATACATTGAGCTCGCTGGATTTTATGTTTCTTGGGTCTACCCATACGGATTATCTAGTTTTTCGTAAACTATATATATATATATATATATATATATATATATATATATATATAGGTAACTATACTCGTGTCGAAAAACATTCGAATTCTTGATTTAACAATAGCCAAATCAATATCGAAGGGAAAAAAGGTTTTAGAAAAGAAAGAGCTATGAACATGAAAGTTTGTCGAAAATAATCGCACAGATACAGGTTCAAGGCCCAAAGAAAAAACCCCGATACAAGTAAACAACTAACTAAAGAGCTCGATACAAACGTAGAGCAAACCTAGTCAAACCTAATGAGCCAGACAAACCTACCAAAGAAAAAATCAGTAATGAAGGACAGTAAATTAGTGAAATAAACAATTTTGAAAATCAATATGTAAATTAATTAAGCGTGAATAGTGATATTGCCTAGAATTATATAATATATTATACTATATGATATTGTGCTTTTCCTTGTGTATATTACTATTTCGGGTAGATTCTAACACATCTATTTATCCTCTCTCAGGTGCGTGTTTTGGGGCAGAGTGAATTCAGGGGCGACTTCGTCAAAGGACAGAGGCACAACTAAGGAAAATTATACTGAGAGGTGCTGCATCTTTACATTGCACTAGAGAGAAGATAAGATATTGAGCTTTTCCTTGTGTTTATTACTCTTTCGAGTAGTTTCTAACACCTCTATTTATCCTCTCTCAGTTGCGAGTTTTTTTGGGCAGTGATCATTCAGGGACGACTCTGTCAAGAGACCGAGTCGCAACTGTGGAAAATTATACTGAGAGGTGCTCACCTTTTCATTGCTCTCGAGAGAAGGATACGATATTGAGCTTTTCCTTGTATATATTACTCTTCCGAATAGTTTCTAACGCATCTATTCATCCGCTCTCAGTTGTGTGTTTGTCTTTGGGCAGAGTGCATTCAAGGGCGTCTCCGTCAAAGAAGAGTCGCAACTGATGAACATTATACATTTATTGCACTAGAATGAAGGATACGATAGTGAGCTTGGCCTTCTGTATATTACTCTTTCGTGTAGATTCTAACACATCTATTCATACTCTCTCAATAGCGTGTTTGATTTGCGCAGAGTGCATTCCGGAACCACTCCGTCAAAGGACGGAGTCGAAACTAAGGAAATTTATACAGAGAAGTGCTCACCTTTTCATTGCTCTAGAGAGAAGGATTCGATATTGAGCTTTTCCTTGTGTATATTACTCTTTCGAGTAGTTTCTATCACATCTATGTATACTCTCTCAGTTGCGTGTTTGTCTTTGGGTAAAGGGGATTCAGGGGCGACTGTTAAAGGGACAGAGTCGCAACTGATTAAAATTATACTGAGAGGTACTGCAGCTTTACATTGCACGAGAGGGAAGGATTCGATATTGAGATTTTCCTTGTGTTTATTACTCATTTGAGTAGTTTCCAACACATCTATTTATCCTCTCTCAGTTGCGTGTTATTCTTTTAGCAGAATGCATTCAGTGGCGACTGTGTCAAAGTACAGATCGCAACTGAGGAAATTTATACTCAGAGGTGCTACACGTTTTCATTGCACTAGAGAGAAGTATACGTTATTGAGCTTTACCTTGTGTATATTACGTTTTCGTGTAGTTTCTAACACCTCTATTTATCCTCTCTCAATTGCGTGTTTGTCTTTGGGCAGAGCGCTCTCACGGGCGACACCGTCAAATGACAGAG
The DNA here is from genome assembly GCA_964036315.1 of Acanthosepion esculentum. Taxonomy (NCBI): domain Eukaryota; kingdom Metazoa; phylum Mollusca; class Cephalopoda; order Sepiida; family Sepiidae; genus Acanthosepion; species Acanthosepion esculentum. The sequence continues at coordinate 989,373 of OZ038477.1, forward strand.
TCGCAACTGAGGAAAATTAATCTGAGAGGTGCTGCACCTTTTCATTGCACTAGAGAGAAGGATACTATATATTACTTTTTCCTCGTGTATATTAATCTTTCGTGTAGTTTCTAAATCGTTTAATTATACTTTCTCAGTTGCGTGTTTGTCTTTGGCGAAATGACATTCATGGGTATGTCTGGAAAGGACCTAGTCGCAACTGATGAAAATTATACTGTGAGGTGCTGCACATTTATAATGCACCAGAGAGAATGATACGATAATGAACTTTTCCTTGTGTATATTTCTCTTTCCAGTATTTTCTAATCGATCTATTTATCCTCTCTCAGTTGCGTGTTTTTCTTTTGGCAGAGTGAATTCAGGGGCGACTCCGTTCAAAGGACCTGAGTTGCAACCGAGGAAAATTATACTGAGAGGTGCTACACGTTTTCATTACACTAGAGAGAAGGATAAAATATTGAGCGTTTCCTTGTGTATATTACTCTTTCGTGTATTTTCCTTCACATCCATTTATCCTTTCTCGGTTGCGTGTTTGTCTTTGAGCAGAGTGCTTTCAGGGGCGACTCCATTCAAAGGATAGAGTCGCATCTGATGAAAATTATACTGATAGGTGCTTCACATTTTCATTACACTAGAGAGAAGTATACGTTATTGAGCTTTTCATTGTGTATATTGCACTTTCGTTTAGTTTCTAACACACCTATTTATCCTCTCTCAGTTGCGTGTTTGGCATGGGACAGAGTGCATTCAGGGGCGACACCGTCAATGGATAGAATCGCAACTGAGGAAAATTAAACTGTGATGTGCTGCACGTTTTCATTGCACTAGAGAGATGTATTCGATATTGAGCTTTTGTTTGTGTATATTACTTTTTCGGTTAGATTCTAACGCATCAATTTATCCTCTTTAAGTTGAGTGTTTGTCTTTGTTCAAAGTGCATTCAGGGGCGACTCCGTTTAAAGGACAGACTCGCAACTGAGGAATATTATACCGATAGGTGCTGCACGTTTTCATTGCAGTAGAGAAGAGGATACGATATTGAGGTTTTCCTTGTGTATATTATTCTCTCGAGAAGTTTGTAATATATTTATTTATCCTCTCTCAGTTGCGAGTTTTTTGGGGCAGTGATCATTCAGTGACCGAGTCGCAACTGTGGAAAATGATACTGAGAGGTGCTCACCTTTACATTGCTCTAGAGAAAAGGATACGATATTGAGCTTTTCCTTGGAGATATTACTCTTACGAATAGTTTTTAACGCATCTATTCATCCGCTCTCAGTTGCGTGTTTGTCTTTGGGGAAAGGGCATTCAGAGTCGCAACTGATGAGAATTATACTGAGAGGTGCTTGACTTTACATTCCACTAGAGGGTAGGATTCGATTTTGAGCTTTTCCTTGTGTTTATTACTCATTCGAGTAGTTTCTAACACATCTATTTATCCTCTCTCAGTTGCGTGTTTTTCTTTTGGCAGAGTGCATTCAGGGGCGATTCCGTTCAAAGTACAGAGTTGCAAATGAAGAAAATTATACTGAGAGGTACTACACCTTCTCATTGTTCTAGAGAGAAAGATCGATGCATGCACCTAGGCCAGCGCAACCAACGGTTGCGAGGGTTCGTTGTATATTTCTTCCTTCTCCTGGTGTATCTTCTCTGGCTCCCCTCATTAAACCGACCTTATGACACAATCTGACATCGTGGAGTGTTGAGTAAATACAAATAACTCTGTCAAGTAGTTTGTAACGTATTACTTATTTCTCAGTTGCGTCTAAATCTTTGACAAAGTGCGCTCAAGGGCGGCTCCGTTAAAGGATTTAGTTACAACTGAGAAAAATTATACAGATGAAAACTTTTGATTCTATTCCTGGTGTACGCGTTCAAAATCCCCATATTAAACTGCCCTTCTGTCTCATCCTGACCTCGTATGTGGGTGAGCAAGTACTAATTACTCTAAAGTAATTTGTAAGACGTTTATTTATCATTTTGCAGTTGCGTCTCTGTCTTCGTGGTTGGGGGCGGGGTCAGATTAAATACAAAGTTAATATTAATTAGAGCTGTTTTCTTTTAATCACAGAATTCCAGGGAGAATTGAACTCCAATTTCGCATTTATTCATATAGATTCCATAATATAGGTTTTACTTAATTAGCTATTATGCTCTCCTAACTCTTCAAATGTTGAATGCAGAACTAATTTTAATTTCTATTTCCCCATCTTTACACTATATCAATATTATCTAATAAATAGTCACCTGTTCTGTCACCCATGAAATAAAATAATTTCCTATACAGAAAATAAGGATCTACGTACATCAAATCCTCTTTAAATTAAGTGCCAGGAGAGGAATTATCGTTCAACTTTTAGAAGGTAATTTTAAAAATTTGTTCAATACATATAAGGAGCAATCAATTTTGAGTTCTTCTGCAGTTTTTTTATGCTTATCACATCTACTCCCCACCCTAGCTATTTTAATGATGGCCAAAGCAAGAGTCCTCCACAGGGCGTCTTGTAAGCGAGATTGCAAAGTAAAAAAGAAAGCAATAATAATGGCTAGTATAATATTTTAATATATATATATATATATTTAACCTCGCATATTCTGATAACCCTGAATCTGAGTTCAACGAAAATCTTTTCCACCACCCAAATTTTCTATTGCTTTCCAATGAGCTATGAATCATTGGAATCCGACCAGTGGGAGCGGAGGAAGTGCTTGGACGCACAGACGCACAAACACACACATATACACCGTACCTTATATATATGATGTATATGTATAAATGTACATATATATATATATATATATATATATATATATATATATATATATATATATATATATAATAATGTGAAGAGGTTATAATGGTTTCAACGAGAGAAAAGAGTGTATATTAAAAAGAAGAGAGGTACCGCAAACTTTTTTCGTTGTAATGTGGATTTAAAAAATATATTATTCTTTATTTTTCATAGTTTTACAACACGTGTTTCTGGTCTCACGACCGTCTTCAGGTAAAGGGTGGAGATTTCCACATATCATTAAAAATAATTATTAAAAATAATTAATTTTTTTCTTTTATGTTTTTTAATGTTAAATATTCTCGATATGAGACATTCTCTGTTTTTGTGTTGGTCATTCCAATGTCTTTCTTTAAATGGCAGCGAAGAGTTACGAGCGAAGAGTCATAAAACAATTAAGTTTGTTTTGAGAAGTGATGAATCGGTTGTCTTATCTTTTAATGTTTTAATAACCCCCGTGTGTTCTTAGATCTCTTAGATCTATTTCCATTTTCGTGTGTTTCTATCAGCATGCGTGTATATATGTGTGCGTACATAAACACATTTTTACACACACACACACACACAAACATACACACACACACGTACATTGTCCCACCACAAGGAATCCGTCCGGTTTGAATTTATTTATGAAGTTTTCTTCTTGTATTTGTATGTAGGAATAATTGTCTGTTTGATATATAGGCATGATATTAAATTTACCCTGGTTACATTCAAAGATATGTTGTGAAACAATTTTTGTGAATATTTCTGGATTGTTTTTGTTGTATGTTGAGACATAATATAAAACTGGGAAAAAAAGATAATTGATTAATAAAATATATTACAGATAGTGTTAACTTTTTGTGTTGATGCTAATAATAGTTAATTGTGTGACTATTTATAGCAGTTACATTTATGCCTACAGGCTAATAAAAATATCACAAAAAATATTTTTTCTTAAAATCCTATCATAATTTTTTCATTCACTCAGTTCTACATATTTTCTCACAATACAGTGTCTTTACAGCTCTGGGTTGATTTTTTTTTATCATTTAAAAAAGTTCTTCACATACGTAAGAGATATTAAGTAATATGTTCTCAAAATATGAAAAAAATATTAAATAATATGTTCTCAAAATATGAAAAAAATTTTGTGTCAAAGATTTGTCCAGTTTTGGCCCGCACTCTCAAAAAAGTTGACCCACTCCTTGTTTAGAGAGTGCCTTGATCATAAGTTCATCCACAGTAAATTTACATCCTAGTTCTTACAACATTTACCATACCTGGCAGATCTTCTACTGTCACAGTGTGGTATATCTACTAACAAAAGTGATGTAAAGAAAAAGAATCTAAATGAATTTGGCTAGATATAGAAATAAAAAATTCTAAAAGAACTGTTTGTTCGTGCACATGTGTAGTCATACCAACATAACAAATTTAGTCCGATAAAGTCCTGAAAGTCAAAATGTGTCACAAGCAAAACCTTTTGACTTTGTCATATATAATATATATATATATATATATATATATATATATATATATATATATATATATATATATATATGTTTGATTCAAGGTAGTTATATATCTTATTGCTATAAACATTATTTTTAGTGCATAGGTGTCTGCCTTTTGATCTTTTTTTCTTAGTTTATATTTCATCACCCCATCCCATATCATTTTTTTTTCTTGGTTTTTGCTATAGTCATTTTCAGTATTTTCTTTTTAAATTTTTTCTGTTACATGGCTGGCTTTCTGTTTGTCATACCAACACTTATATATATAAAATATTTACACCTAAAAACAGCCATCAACCAGTATGTGGAGGATAAAAAGTTTTCTGTTGTCTGGTAACTTTATGTTGCTTTTGTGTAGGGAGACCCTGTTGTTCAGTTGTTGGCTGATGCCTATATATGACTTCCTGCATTTTGTGCATTTAAGTACATAAATCACATTTTTGGAGTTGCAGTTTAAGTTTTTGTTTATTGTGAACGTTGTTTTGGAGTTTTCAAAAGTGTAGGAGTTTCCTTCTATAATGAAGTCACAAACCCCACACCTTTTTTTGTTGCATTTTGTGACTCCCTGTATTGTGTGTTGGGTAAATTTAGATGAGGTTAATATGTGTTTTAGGTTTTTAGATTGGCGTTGGCTTTTCGTATATGGTTGCAATATTATGTCTATCAGGTTACTTAGTTTACTAGTTGGACAGGCTGGTCCTGATACTATTGGTCTGAATGTAAGGTCACTGGGGTTTGGGATGCTAATGTATTCAGATTTTTGTGTACTATGGCGCTGCATTTATCTGCTTCTTTTATAATTATGTTATTATTTTTTCGGACGTTCTCTAAGGCTAGTCTTTGTCTGTATGTGAGGTTGTCGAATGGTTTGGATTTTTCCTGTAGGTTTAGGTTCCAGAGTTTTTCGAAAAAACTGTGTGTGTGTGTGTGTATGTGTACAAATGTGTTTATGTACGCACACATATATACACGCATGCTGATAGAAACACACGAAAACGGAAATAGATCTAAGAGATCTAAGAAAACACAGGGGTTATTAAAACATTAAAAGATAAGACAACCGCTTCATCACTTCTCAAACCAACCTTAATTGTTTTATGACCCTTCGCTCGGAACCCTTCACTGCCATTTAAAGAAAGACATTGGAATGACCAACACAAAAACAGAGAATGTCTCATATCGAGAATATTTAACATTGAAAAACATAAAAGATAAAATTAATTATTTTTAATAATTATTTTTAATAATATGTGGAAATCTCCACCCTTTACCTGAAGACGGTCGTGAGACCAGAAACACGTGTTGTAAAACTATGAAAAATAAAGAATAATATTTTTTAAAATCCACATTACAACGAAAAAAGTTTGCGGTACCGCTCTTCTTTTTAATATATATATATATATATATATATATATATATATATATATATATATATATATATATATATATATGTATATGTGTGTGTGTGTGTGTGTGTTGGTTCATGTGTGTGTATGTAAATGTATATATATGTGCATATGTGTTTTTATGTTATTTGCATAGATATATCATTTTTGTTGTGGGTTTTATTGTCGCCCTCGAAATGCTTAGAGATAGAAGATATATATTTTTTCTGAATATGGAGCCATATATGTACTGTATGCGGGTTTATGTGGGTATAAAATTGCATATATTTTTTCGTAACTAAGATATTTTTCGCTTTTATTTTGATTTTATATTATTATTATTTTTTTATTTTAATGCATTTTCATCTTTAGTTTTATTCACTTAAAATATTTTTATTTATTTTTATATCATATAAAAAAATCTTAGTAAAAATTATATTTTTTTTTAAACATCATTATATTATTATTTCAAATTATTTTTAATGTTCTGTTTTATCTTTTACTGATTTAAAAAAAAATACACAGGTATCACGGGCGTGGGTGGCTGCATGCATTAAACAGAACATTTTATTCAATGTTATACACCGACGATTACCAGTTCCAAGCCATATCACAAGTTTCCCCTTTTAAACTCTCTTATTCTCTTTCTTTTTTCCTTTGTTCTCCGTGTTTCTTTTCTCTATTGTCATTTGATGATGCCCTCTCTACTTCACTGCTCACATCCGGCAAAAGTAGATCAGCATGTCTACTCTCTTCACTACAACTTCGCATATAACTCTTCAAACAGACTTATCTGGTATTTTCTCCCTCTTTGCTCTTCCTCATATCTTTTCCCCGGTTTGAATATATATCTTCCTTCTACCCATTTTATTCCCCTTTTTGTTCTCTCTTTTCCTTTTATATATTTCTCCTTTCCCCCAATTTTGAATCTACATATTTAAGCATAATTTATGTTTAGATAAATGTTTGTGCCTAGTAAATTTTTTTAATACATTTCTTATGAAAATGTTTGGTTTGATGAATCAAAACCGAAATATCGGTTTTAATGAAATAAAATATTACCTTTTAAAGTCTCCACTTAATTATATATATATATATATATATATATATATATATATATATATATATATATATATATATATATATATATATATATAGAGAGAGAGAGAGAGAGAGAGAGAGAGAGAGATAGACAGATTTGAGTCTCTCTGTTTCTATAACCGTGTATGTTTTTAAAAGCATATATACAAAACAAATATATATTAAAAGTTACACATTATATTAGCTGCGTTTATTTATTATATATATATTTATTTATTTTCATCTGCCGGTCTGAACATTAGGAATGTTTTTTTATAAAATAAATATGCCGTCTCCGGTAGGATTCGAAACTACATGCTCCTCATCAGGGAGAACTGTCATCAGATCCGACTAGCTTTAAGCGCCTAGACTAGAAATTTTGCCGATCGGGCCAACTTGAATAGTACTTTTAAATGGAATCCTACTCATGAAAGACAAACATCCACTGAAAATAACAAGTAATAATAAGTTATAAAACTTCAAATACGGAGAATCCTCTATAAAACGTTTGAAGAAATATATATATATATATAATTTGGGAGAAAGAGCGGGCTCTTGGTGTACACTCCGTTGGGTTACGTATACTTTGATTAGTATCACCACGGAATTTAGTGAGTAGCGGCACCATATCTAGTCTAGCTGGTTTGTTCTTCGACCATGAGACCCATTGGTATGACGCTTGCTTCGTATCGCAACGTTCCGGGTTCGATATTTAGTAGTGAATGACAACTGCTAATGAGCCCCGAATAGGATGAAACGGCCGACCAGTGATTTCTGCATTCTGTTGAGGATTCTTCTAGATTCAATGAATTACTATAAATGATTATTCAGATTTCCCAAAATTTCTAACACAGGGAAAGAGCGAGAAAGAAGTAAAGAAGACATATATTGTTGTGGTAGGATCCACCTAATCTGCATAGGTGACTACCAACTATATAAATAGTGGTTGGTACCGGAAGACGAGGAGGAGGAATCACGAGAGACTTAGCGTTTTTGGTGTTTTCTTGAGTATTGAGGTCCAGTACTGACTGCGAACGGAAAAAGCTAAGTGACTTGAAAGTTTGAGTGATTTTGAAATACTTATTTTGATCTCTTTATTTCTTTTCAGTTTGACATTTTTCAGTTTTTCCTGTTTTGTGTTGATACCCTCCCCTTCTGTTACTTTATTTATTAATTTCGTTTTGGTTTTGTGTGTTTATTTTGTTTATTTGCTCCCGAATTCCGCCTAGCCTTTTTGTTCTGTTTTTATTTTATTTTACGTTTTGAAGTTTGGTTTTAAAAAAATTACTTCCAAAAGGAAATATCTAAAAAAGAAACTGTTTCGCCGTCATAATAGTGCTTGGCGCTATTATGGCGGACTCCAAAATAATGGATAAGCAACCAGTGGAAACACCGGCGGTGATTGAGCAAAATGCTCCACCCCAAAAATCGGCCTGGTCAGAAACAAGGCCCATAAAAGACCATGAGTATTATGTAAAACTTCAGGAAAAATATAAGGAGTTTACAAAGGGCAATGAGCTTCTGACAATTGAGGAAGCTTTCAAAGAGGTTAACACCAGAACCATCTCCCTACTGACGTCTGACATTAAAAGTCATAGTTTAATTGGTGTTAGTAGGGAAACGATGATAGAAAGCCTGAAAGCTCTAAAAATCACCCCATGTATTCTGGCAAGGCGCTCAAGGGCAATGTGGGACTTGCTTATGAGATCCGAGCAGGAAGCAAAAAACTTGTCAGGAAGTGTCTTGACTTCCAAGTCACTGCGACTCCAGACGGAGTATATGGGAACGCGGCGGACAAAGATTACCGTACACGGAGTGCCTATTGATATAACGGAAGATAGGCTAGGGGCCTTTTTTGCCCAATATGGTCGTATAGAAAAAGTAATGGCGGTGATTGGAAAAGAGGGGATCGCCACCGGAGACGTAATAATCGAAATTACGCTAACGCAGCAAGATTTCAAAGCCGTCCCGAACACACTAACGTGTAGAATGAGGAAAATGTTGGTGGTCGTCGAAGGGCGGAAGCCGTTCTGTTGGTCGTGTGGGATCATGGGCCACATGGCCAAGGTGTGTCCCGGAAAGAAAGACGCACCTCAATCAGCAGCAGCAGCAACAGCAACAACAGCAAAAGTGGTAACACCAGCAGCGCCTGCAACATCAATAACAACCACTGGGGCAGAACCAGACAAGGGTCCTGATGATGGTTGGAAGGAGGTGGTAGCGAAAGGCCGGAAAAAGAAAGTGGACAACCCATCTCCTCAAAAGGAAGTCCTACCCAAGCAGCAGCAGCGGCAACTCCCAAAGGAGCAGCAGCCGGCAAAGGAACAGCTGCTACCAAAACAGCAACGGCCGCCAAAGGAGCAGCATTCAACCAAGGAACAGCCAAAAGAACAACCCAAAAAGCAGAAAAAACAGCAGCAGCAACAACAAATAGCAGACAAGATGGAGGTGGAAGAAATATCTCCAACACGGTCCTCTTCATTGAAAAGGAACCGGGATGAAGAAGGAGAAGTGGAAGAGATACAGAGCAAAAAACACACAGGACAAAGTAGGGAAGGGAGAAGCAGAGAAATTACCAGACGAAGGTCCTTCCCTAATTCTCCAGTAAGAGAAAAAGAGGATACGGATTTCAGCAGCCTCCCCCCGTCCCTTTCTCGCTTGCCACTCCCTCCCACTCCCACACCTCCACTCGTACCAACCCCCACAGCTTCAGAATGATCTCCCCCCCCAACCATCCATCTCGTCTCCTTCCCCTTTGTCGACATCCACCCCGCCACACCCAGCCAGGGAGAAAAAGAAAAAGCCTAGGCCTTTTCGTAATAAAGAAGACATTTGTAGGGTGAATGGAGGAGAAATTGACAAGAACCTCTCCGCCCGCAAAAGAGTCCTACTAGGGCCCTTACTCAAGATGTCCACTGTGGACAACAAATTGGTGGAGGACCCACAGAATTTCCCCAGAGCCCCAGGGGTTATTGCTCTAATTAGAGACACGGGGAATTACCTGAAGGTTTGGACCCACATGTTCGAGGCGAGGGAGGCCTTTAGGGGAATTAGGATGGTCGAGTTGGGGTCATCCGACCTGAAGAAAATGCACACGTTCTGTGCAGGGAGGGTCCCGGTACGTCTCCACCCCTCGTTATATAGGGTGTTAAAATTAACATACCCAATGGATGTCGGCGGGATTGTCCGGAGTAGTCGCATGTCGACAGAATTAGGAACAGGGAGCCTCGGACAAACAGTCGGGGTCCTATCACCCACAGATTTCCGCCCCGTATGTGAATAAGGTTTTTGCACTAATTCTCTTTTATATTTGCAGGCTTAAAAATGGAAATGAAGATAGCCAGTCTGAATGTGAATGGCTTGAGAGATCGGGATAAGGCTGCCCGCCTGCTTCGGGATCTCCTGTCATTCAGCGTGGATGTTGCCGCGATTGAAGAGACCCACTTTGTTTGCTCGTCCGATGCCTGTGTGCTGAAGAATGACTTTGTCATTTATTCAGCATATGAGAACCGGTATGCCAGAGGAGTTTCTTTGCTAGTCAGACGGACTCTTGATGCGAAGGTGGACCTTGTGCATACAGATGCCGAGGGCAGGTTAATCGTGGCCGATATTGCCGTGAAAAGTGGTTCGTTTCGGGTCGGTGCGGTTTATGCGCCCAACGACCAGGGGGAGCGGTGTGACTTTTTTCGGCAGTTAGGGCCGTTCCTAGTTGATTCTTCGCGCCTAGTTCTAATGGGGGACTGGAATGCCATCCTGGACCCCAAGTTAGACAAGGGGCGGGGCGCTAGCGGGAGAAGGGGCGATCGTAGCCTGGTCGATCTGATCGGCGATTATGGTCTCGTCGATAGATACCGGGTCGATCATCCCAGTGGGAAAATGTGGACGTGGGCGCTTAATTGGCCGTCTGACAAGGTAGTTAGCTACCTTGACAGAATGTTAGTTCGTAGAGCCGACATAGACTTGTTAGATTGTCCCACGTTCCACTGGGTAGGCTACACGGACCACAAACTCGTTTGTGCCCGTGTGGCGTTAGAACATAGGCCTAGAATGGCTGGTTACTGGAAGTTCAATCTGTCTTTACTGGACAGGCGGGACTTCCAGGAGCAGCTAATTAGATTAGTGTAGCGGGAGCTAGTGGGGGCGGTTATCGGGAATAAGTGGTGGGAGAAACTTAAGGATAGAATTAGGTCTTTCACCACTGATTTCAGCAAGCGGCTCGCTCTAGATAAAGCTGATAAGGTAAAGACACTTAAGGCTAATTTTTCCCGGGCGGAGGCTGGGGGATCCCTTAGAGATAGCCCTAGCTAGGGAGGCCCTGCAGCGTTCGAATAGCGATCGCTACATGGGTCAGGTAATTAGGCATAAGTTAAGTAAGATGTCTAACGAATCTGTGAACCTGGGCGCAGATCTGCGTCGGGAAGAAGTCCGTCGAGCTGGTGATCGACACATTCGTCAAGTCAAAACCCCGGAGGGGCGTACTCTGCGGTCGACTGACGATATGTGCGAGGCGTTTCGGCGGCATTTCGAGAGCCGCTTTACCAAGGAGCCTGGTCTCCGTGAGGAGGAGTTTCGCAGCTATTTGGCTGACTTTCCTCGGCTTGAGCCGACTGAAGGAGCTAGCTGCGAGGGAGAGATCACGGAGGGCGAAGTCTACGTGGCACTGAAGAAGGTCGGCAGAGGCAAGTCGCCCGGTCTGGATGGTTTGCCTTATGAATTGTACTTGAGGCTGTCGCACATCTTTGTTCCGATTTTGACAGCAGTGTTCAACAACTGGTTTCGGTCGGGGTCCATCCCCAATCGCATTTCCAGGGGTGTGATCACGCTGTTGAAAAAGGGCAAGGGTGTTGGTGGAAAACTAGATGATTATAGGCCCATAACTCTGCTAAACACAGAGTTAAAGATTATGGCCAAGATCCTGCAGGAGCGTTTGCAGTCAGTTGCCGAGTCTCTGTTGGGACCCGAGCAGACTTGTTCTGTGAGGGGCCGAACAATTCAGAGCAACCTGCATTTGATCCGCACGATCGTAGAGGGTGTAAAAGACGACGAAGAAGCCGCGCTGATCAATTTGGATCAGTCCAAGGCATTTGATAGGGTCGACCATCGCTACCTTGCTGCTGTCCTGCAGGCCGCCGGATTCGCACCCGAATTCTGCCGCTGGGTTAGCCTCCTGTATCGCTCCCCCAGTGCTGTGGTACAGGTGAACGGAAAGTTGTCGGACGCTTTTGTTCTGTCGAGGTCGGTCCGTCAGGGTTGTCCGCTGTCGCCTCTACTTTATGCTTTGGCGTTGGAGCCTCTCCTGCGCCGGCTGAAGGACGAGGCGTGCAGTCCGGCCCTACGCGGGATCGCCGTTCCTGGAGGGTCTCGAGCCAGGGTTTCCGCGTACGCCGATGACGTATCCGCTTTCGTGTCGTCCCTGAACGATATTGAGGCGGTACAGAAGGCGCTTGATCGGTACGAGAAGGTGACAGGGGCCAAGATAAACCGCGACAAGTCTTCCGGCTTGCGGTTAGGTGCCTGGAAGGGGCGTGATCTTCCAGGCCGCTTCGGTTGGACGGACGGTCCTGTCCGCATTCTTGGAGTGTGGTTTGGACCCGACCTCCAGCTGAAGAAAAATTGGTCTGAAGTACTAGCAAAGGTCGTTTCTGCCGGTAAGACTTGGAATCGACGGAGGTTGTCCGTAAAGGGCAGGGCGGAGGTGTGTGTTACATACATTTTCCCCCTGATTCTTTATCGCTTGTCAGTACTTCCTCTCTGTAAGGCCCAGAAGAAGGCGCTCGAGCAAGCGCTATCCTCCATTTTATGGAGGGGACGCGCGAACAGGGTCGACAGACGAGTCTGCACTAAACGTCCGTGTCATGGGGGGCTGGGAATGCCACACTTGAAGAGTCACATCCGTGCCTCTCGGTTGGCTTTCCTACGCCGCGCATTGACTAGAGGAGATCCGATTCTGGATGGGATTGTTAGGGATGCCTTCCCTAGCCTTACCATCAACCCCCCCCCCATCTCGAAGGCCGAGCGCCATTGTAGGTCTCGAGATGAATCGCTTTTCCTCAGCGAGTGTCGGTCAGCCTTGAGGGCTATTCCGCGGTCCAGTGACCTTTCACGGCCTAGGAAGGTCTTCTATCGGGGATTAGTGGAGGGTCGCGCGAAGGATCCTCTACGTGATACGCTCGACTGTTCGGAAGAGGAGTATCGCTCCTACTGGTCTTGGGCGCCAGCGGCGGATTATCTCAGTAACCCTGAGTTTTCGCTTACCTGGCGATTGGCTCGGAATCGGCTGCCTCTCAACGACAAGGCTTTCATATGGGGCTTGGCAGACTTGCCAGACTGTGAACGGTGTGGCCTTGGATTAGAAGAAACGGCTTCGCACGCCTTCTACCATTGCCCCCGGGTCCGCCCCTTATGGGACCATGTCGGCGAGCTGACGGCTCGTCTCGCTCCCGAAGAACTCGTGTCCATTGATCGCGCATACGCGTGTGACAATGTGTCGCCCCCATATTCCGGGGTGAAACGAATGGTGTTTCTAACGCTGTTAGCCACGGCTCGAATGGTGATATGGACGACGCGGAAGGAGGAAGCCTTGCGAAGCAATAGTCTTTCGCATCAGGATCTAATCCGATTCTTTGAGCATCAGCTCAAGATGAAGATTAGAACTGATAGAAAACGATTGCATTCGACAGTCTTCAGCGAAAGGTGGGTAAAAGAGGCGAGCTTGGTTCGTTTGAACGGGGTTAGCCTTGATTTCCTTTTTTAAGTCAACCAAAGTCACATCGGGGTGGTTTCCTCTGGAACCCTCCCCTCGGCTAGGTTAGACAAGCTTAAGTGTACCTAGTTAATATGAGTAAGTGTTGTTCCCGGCCTGTTTCCCGGCCATCATTTTAGTTATGATCCAAGTCGAGATTCCCAACCTCCCTAGTTTGTTTTGGCCTCCTTTTCATCTCAACTGGATCAGCCTTTTACTTCCCCATGTCCAAGTTATTTTATCTCTTTCCCACTCCCTTAGCGAGAGTGCTTCTTGATTTTGTCCTCTGGGCAGAATACAGCGACCTCTCTATTTTGAGGGTTGGACGGGCCCTACTAACATCAATTATGTTTAGTTTAAAAAATTTGTTGAATTTTTAGTTTATTATGGGGTTCATCTCCCTCCCCTTTCACCTTTTCATGATTAGATTTTTATGTACCTTATTATCATCAAATTTTTATGGTATGGGGCGCGTTTTTGTAGGTCCCCCCTGGTGAGGATGTGGTATTATGGTGTATGGAGGATTGAATGGTGACGGGCGAATTCTTGTGGTGAATGTGTCAATTGTAATGTATGAATGGGTCGCGAATCTGATTAGCTAGGTATAGGATAGTTAGTTAAGACCAGCCTCACCCCACCTTTTCGGCCTTGTGCCACAATTTGTAAATTTTACGAATAAATCTTGGAGGAATCACGAGATCGAACTAGAGACTCTGATCGACTGCGACTAGTCAACACATTCTCCAGGAACGTCTTCCCAGAAATATACAGAAATACTATATGTACTTATTGTGTACACTTTCTTGTTATAATACATTCTTGTTCTAAGTACATTTTGTGTTGCATTATTATTCCATGGAATAGGCGAGATTCAACAATGAGTCAAGACTCAACAATGGCGACGAAGTAGAACGAACCATACGTCAAGTTTCAACAATGGCCACAAAGTAGAACGAACCATACGCCAAGTTTCAACAATGGCAAAGAAGTAGAACGAACCATACGGAAAGAAGAAAGAATTAATAGTGAGAGTTTTCAACAATTGGGACAAGTCATTGAAGAACCCAGGCTGAAAAAAAAACTATTAATTCAAAGTCCAACGTTAACGTAACGACGAAGGATTCTGAACTTCTGGATATTAAAACTCGTTAAAAGACGACTAAGCATAAAGGAACGTTCGCTCAGAAAAATTGAAAGGTGTCGTAAACGAATAACGGTAATTTTAAATTAAAAAATTATCTACAACGAGACACCCGCTAAAAAGAAAAATTGTCCGACTACAAAAACATGCATGGATTAAAAGGAGCACAAATACACCGTGTCGACTTTGAAAGTTAACAAACTTTAAAAAATTATTTTTTTTAAATTATTTGTTCAACAATATAGTGACGAATTACCTCTGATATGAAAATCAGACGTTGTCATTGAAATACGCGAACAGAAGTCGGAAACGAAAAAAAAAAAAGTCCGACTCTCTCTGTTCACGAAAAAAAAAAAAAAAAATACCAAAGTTGATTAGCACTGGCGTGAATGTAAAAGCAAGACATAAAATAGAAAAGTCGTACGTTGTTTCGATTTTTTTGGTCAGCTTATATGATATTCGTGGATACACAAATTAAAAGTATATTCCTTGTTGCATGAACACTATCAGCTAATAATGGAGGAACTATCCAAAGTCATATCTGAATTATTAAAATCCCAGCAGTTGAGTCAACAACGCCAGCAGGAACAGTTTGCCTTATTAATAAGGGAACAACAGATAGCACAGCAAAAATTTCAAGATAAACAACAAAAATATCAAGATAAACAAGAGGAAAGACAACAAGAACAACAGATAGCGCTGCAAAAATATCAAGATAAACAAGATGAAAGACTTTTAGAAATTCAAAAGTTAACACTGGAGAAATTAAACAACTATCAGGCAAATGAAGGAAATTCTTCATATTCTAATAACACCATATTTAATTCGCTGGAAACTTTCAACTATGTGCCAGACGAAGAAAAAACGTTTGAAGCGTACTTTAAACGATATGAAGATATTTTCTACACAGACTGTGAAAACTGGTCGAATTCAAGAAAAGTCAGTCTATTACTAAGAAAGCTAGGCACAGCAGAACATAGCACATTTGTAGATTTTATTCTACCGAGAAAAACAACTGAATTGGAATTCTCGGAAACAGTGAAATTGCTAAAAGAGCTGTTTGGAGCAAATATGTCGCTTTGGCATAAGCGATGGTTATGCATGAATGTCTCTAAATCCGACGATCAGGATTACTTAACATATGCATCTATAGTGAATAGACATTGTGACAATTTCAGATTGGCAGAGATTACGGTTGAAGAATTCAAGTGCTTAATTTTTGCCCAAGGACTGGTATCCAGTAAGAGTGCCGACATAAGACGTAGAGTTTTGTCTAAACTCGAATCTGAACAAGGCCTTACCCTGCAAAAGTTAGCAGAGGAGTGTCAACGGTCCGTAAAGTTAAAGAAAGAGTCGCAAAAAATCGAAAAAGCTGGTATTGCTTATATTAAAAAAATAAAAAAGCAGTCAAAGTACCCATTAGAGAAAAATTGGAGAAAAAATTCTGCGTACTTTAATAATAGACAAGAAAATAAAAAGAACGAAAATAAAAAAAGTCCCACCATATAATTGCAGACGTTCTAACGAAAGACATTGGGAGATAAATTGCCCATATAGAAATAAGAAATGTTTCGTGTGCCAAAAGAATGGTCACAAAGGATCGTGTTGTAAAACGAAAAATTTCAAGAGCCGAATTAGACAAACAAATTCGAATATCAAATCAGATAGAGATTTGATGAAACATTCGAATTGTGGGATAAACCGTTAAACTCATTCTGCAGAAAAGTAGAAAGTAATACGCAAACAAGACAGGACATTAAAGATGAATTAAAGAAAAAGTTTCCGGAAACCTTTACACCTGGTCTTGGAAGATGTAACAAGTTTGAAGCTAAATTTGAATTAAAAGAAAATACTATGCCTATATTTAAAAAGAAACGTAACGTGCCTTTCGCAAGTGTAGAGAGAGTAGTAGTACCAAAAAAGTTGCAGAAAAGAATCCTACGGGACTTTCATATGGGTCACCCGGGGATTAATAGAACAAAAAGCATAATGCGAAGCTTTGTATATTGGAAAGGAATGGATGTGGATATCGAAAACATGGGTCATCGATGTAAAGGGTGTGCGTTAGCAGCTAAGGCACCACCTATAGTACACAAACCATGGCCAAAGACGGATCATCCGTGGGAAAGATTACACATTGATTTCGCTGGTCCAGTAGAAGATTATTACTACTTAATAGTGGTAGATAGCTTTACAAAATGGCCGGAAGTACTACGCTGCAAAAAGCCTACGTCCAATACCACAACAACTTTTTTGCATGAACTATTTGCACGGTTCGGTGTGCCAGAGTGTATTGTGAGTGACAATGGTGCACAATTCACTTCTGACGATTTTAAGGAATTTTGTGAGTTATATCAAATTAACCACATAACGACGCCGCCGTATCATCCGAGATCCAATGGACTCGCAGAAAGATTTGTAGATACGTTAAAGCGCGCTCTGAAGAAAGCCTCAGGAGTTCCAACGGAAAAGGCGCTTCAGCAATTCCTACAAGTATACAGAATCACGCCTAACCAGAGAACACCATCAAACATGGCACCAGCAGAACTAATGTTCGCTAGGAAAGTTAAGTCAGTGTTTGACAAGCTTTTGCGAGGAAGAAATAGAATAAAGAACACTATGGATACAGCTAGAAAAAGATACACCCCCGGAGAGAAGGTGTTTTTCAAGTGCTATAGAAACAACATTGAGTTCTGGGAGCGAGGCATAGTGGACAAGAGAATGTTACATTGATGTAATGTATGATACTTTTCAAGTAGAACCTCCGCAGAGTGCTCCTGAACCGAGAAGATCCGGTAGGAAACGAAAGTTCACGGACCCATTGGACGTGAATCCAAAACGAAAAAGATATTGAAAAAAAACAAAAACAGATATACATATGAACTATGCAAAGGGGATCTACAAAGAAATAACCATAATCATCATCCCATATAGAAGCCAGTTTGAAATCCAAAAGGATTCCAAGGCTTGGGAGGGGGTGTTGTGGTAGGATCCACCTAATCTGCATAGGTGACTACCAACTATATAAATAGTGGTTGGTACCGGAAGACGAGGAGGAGGAATCACGAGATCGAACTAGAGACTCTGATCGACTGCGACTAGTCAACACATTCTCCAGGAACGTCTTCCCAGAAATATACAGAAATACTATATGTACTTATTGTGTACACTTTCTTGTTATAATACATTCTTGTTCTAAGTACATTTTGTGTTGCATTATTATTCCATGGAATAGGCGAGATTCAACAATGAGTCAAGACTCAACATATATTTACCATAGTTGAATCCATTTTTTGTTACTTTCACTCGTAAGCCTGGATCGGCAGAGCAGGTTCTGGTATTGAACAAGAGGCATGATGTTACTGCAAGCAGTATTGTCCAAAACTTTCGAAAGAACATCTTCAGTAAGGTTCTTTGATGTCCCCTTCACAAGCTTTGATGAGATATGATGTTTTGTGGTCGACAAAGTCCACCTTTTATAATTTGTGCATCATGACTCATTTAACATGTAAACGTGTATGAAACAATTATCTTACACAAGAAAAAATACTTTGATTCTTTTACATAAGTTAAAACATCCTGTTTCATTATTAACAAAAGGATCAAATAATATTTCTTCTCGTACGTAAGATAAACGGTCTATTATTTACACCAATTTCCCTGGACTTTCCGGTTTTATGTATTTACATTCTTTATTCAGACAATTTACTTTTTACAACATCTTCAAATAATAAAACACACTGATTACTTTAATACCAAATTAAAAACATCCTGTTTATTTATTAAGAACAAGTTAAACTACAGTATCTTCTCTCAGGTAAGTTAACAAATGATATGTCGTTCAGCCCATTTTCCTTTAACTTTCCGGCTTTTATATATTTATATTCTTTTTAGAAATAATTTATTTCTAAATCTACAAATTCCTACTTAAGTACCAACAACCAAATAATTGGAGAATAAAACATGAATTGAAATTCCGTACACTGCAAGAAAGGATCTTTATTTTAAATAATAAAAACGAAACGAAAGTCAACATGTAAAACAGATAAAGCTCCTAGTGACCAGTGACAGAGGCAACAACAACATATATACCTTAATAAAAAGTACTGACACTGAACCTTGCATCGAAGCCTGACACAGTCACCACGCTGAGCTGTCTACAATGTCTATCGCTATAAATGCTTCATAAGTGAGATTGATTCTTTCACTAGAACGATTTCAGTATTTTAAATTATATATATATATATATATCCGATGCGGTTGGAACGAAAGTAATCTATAAAATATATAAATTCTAACGTTCGCAGCATTCATTAAAAAAAGAGCTCAATACATGTAGTAGAGCGATAATTATTTATTTATTATAATTTTATCATATAGACAAAACCATTTTACTCACAACAAAGATGCAACTTGGTTTCAGTGCATTTTAACTGCACATCTACGAGTGAGGGTCGGAAATGGTTATGAACGATCCTGTTTGTAGGCAAGCCCGGATGTAAAACGTCTCTTCCTTTTTCCATTTTTTGAGAAGAAAAATGTACTTAACAAAAGTATCTAAGTGAAACGATAGTTGTTGTTGACAGCAGTTTGGTGTTAGGTGGGTCGGGTAGTTAATGTTGAATGGAGTGTGGAAATTCTTCCGATGATAAGCATCGGTCAAAGTTTGGGTAGGTCAACCACCTAGCGTTCTAAGTTTCAGAGGTAGGGGAGGGAAGATAGCGATAGGGGATAATATTACACTTTTGTAGGTAAAAATAATTTCCAGTTAACATTTATAATTATTAGGAGTAGTTATATTTAGGTTTCTCGGTAAGAATTCTAAAAGTTGGATTGCATTTCTTTATGTTTGGGTTATGACTATTTATTTTTTAATCGAAAGAGCGTTTTTTGTGTATATATAATTATAAAAGATTCCTAGTTATGGGATTTGGAATTTAGCAAGATTGTAATGTTAAATCCTTAGTATGTCTACAGAAAACGGTAGTCTCATGCCTCTGGTTTAATAATTGTTTATTATTGAAAAGTTCGATAATACATATTTTCTCCTGTAAACATAGGAAGCAAGGTTCGCTCAGTGAATTACAGGTTCTGGCTTGTTTTAGGATTTTCCATTTAACTTTAAGTGTTTTTCCTTCTTCCTTGAGTCTCCGAAATTGTTTCGAAAGTGATGTCATATTTCGTTTGGCCGTATTTGTAAAGTGGTTGTAATACCTATCCTTAAAAGGTCTGCTAGTAGATCCTATATACAGCTTAATATCTCCGGGGTTCTCATTTGATGAGATATAGGCCATATACACTATGGATTTGGTTAAGCATCTGTTTGATAATGGACATTGATCGGGGATTCTACAGTTGCATAGTCTTTCTTCTTGGTGTGTATTAGAATTTGTATTAATGTTTAGTTTTTTATCACTATGTAATTTCAGTACTCTATTGTTATGTGATTTCATAATTCTATCTAAGTTTCTAGAACAGCTGTAGCTAACTTTTAAGGTATTGCGGTTGAAGATCTGGCTTAAATTACTTTTTTTAGGGAAGTGCTTGCTAATTAGATTTAAGAATTTGTGTCCTAATTTGGTACGAACTAACTTGTTGAAGGGAGGTGTGTACCAAATTACCTCTCTTGTTTTTTTAGGGTAACTGCAGTTCTCTCTATATTCTATTTCGGAAGATCTGTAACCACTGTCGGTGAGGATTTTGTTATAGATAGCCTTATGCTTATCGAATATTTCTTTGCTAGAAGAGTGCTTGTTTATACGGCGTTCAACAGATGATGGAATATGTTTAATAACTGGCGTTGGGTGATTGGAATTAGGGTTTATATAAATGGGGTTGGCATTATTCTTTAAGAAGGGTTGGAAATTATTTAAGTGTAAGTTTAAGGTTACATCTAAAAAGTCTACTTGCTTTATATTAGAATTAATTTTCACCTTGAGGTGTAAGGATTTAAATACTCTATGTATCCATTTCCTCAACTTATCAACTTTGCTACTGGTGGAATTATTCACTACCATCAAACCATCGTCTCTATAAATCCCTATATTATTAATATTAATGTCATTGTGAATTGTGAGGTTATATAGTATAAACAGTCCTACCAAGTCCGATGATTCAGCAGAATCCAGCGATCCCATGGAAATATCAAAATTTTCACCAGACTTCTTTATCCATTGTTCTTGGTTATGTATCATAAGTGATTTCCTACAATTAAGGATGATATCAATTTCACTTTTGGAAATATCGGAGTAAAACTCGGCAAACTCCAAGGCCGTTTCGAAAAGTTCTTTAGAAATCGATGGATAGAAGTCAACGATGTCGAATTGGATGAAGGTACTGCTGTTTTTGTTATTGAGGTTTTTAAACCAGTCAATAACTTCTGCAGTACCGACCCACTGGATTGGGCCGAGTTGGTCCTTTATTTGTTTATTCATACGTTCCAGGATTGTTTTACTAATTCTTCCAATCTCAGACTTGGTTGGGTTGATGATTCTTGTGGGTATCTTGTTTAGGAAATCCTGTTTGTGGTCTTTAAGTAGGATGTAGGCTTCCCTAGTCGAAAGTTTGGGCACTCTATCGCTTATCTTCAGTTTATCTGTAATCCTCTTGTCCGATGAATTAATTATGTTTACATAATTGTAATTATCTGTGTTGACCTTCTTGTAATTCTTTGTTAATTCCTTTCTAATCAAGGTGTTATAATCTTTTGGGTCGAGTTTGTAAAAGTTTGTCGTCTTATCCGACTTTAAAAATACTTGTTTTGACTGTTTGATATCTGTGACTACCGTATCCAAGCGTTTTTGAAAGCTGTTCTTGTGATTGTGGAAGCTGATATTTCTTATGATATCGAAAAGATCCATTTCAAATTCCTTTAGTTGATCTATAAAAGGTGCTGTTTTCAAGATTTTGAATCCGTATGTATCAACCTTTTTGAGATTTCGCTTTGTTTCTGGTCCCTGAGGAAGAAGTAAGCCTTCCATCTCATTCTTCTGATTAAGTCTTCGGTTTTTGTGACTAGATTTTGAAGGTACTCCCGTTTGTTTGGGATGGGAATATTCTTCAGCGAAATGCCGAAATCGATTTTGTCCATGTTTATAGTTTGAATCGTTAGCAACAGTGCTCAACAGTAATTGGAGCAAGATATCCGATGCGGTGGGAACGAAAGTAATCTATAAAATCTTTGTTGTGAGTAAAATGGTTTTGTCTATATGATAAAATTATAATATATATATGTATATATATATGTATATATATATATATATATATATATATATATATATATATATATATATATATATATATATATACGCACGCAAACACACACACACACACACACACATATATATATATATATTTATATAAATTTAGGACGTGCTAACGTTTTATTTTTATATATAAACACACGATGTAAAGTGTAATAGATCTAAATATGAGACAAACTACTTATTCATATCGACCTATTTTTGAAGTCGAAGCTTTTGAAGATAACAGGATGTTAGGTACGATAAAAGGACTATTGTTCACACTAATGTCCTGGACTTTCCGATTTTATGTATTTAGATTCTTTATTCAGACCATTTAATTTTTTTTACAACATCTTCAAAATGAAAACACCCTGAATCCTTTAATACAAAATTAAAAAAACAGGTTAAACTACTATTTCTTCTCTCAGGTAAGTTAACAAATGATATTACGTTCAGTGCATTTTCTCTTAATTTCTGGATATATATATTTATATTCTTTTTTTAAATAATTTATTTCTACATCTACTCTTCTACTCAGAAATTTCTTAATAATTTTCTTTTGAATATAGGGCTTGAGGTGAGTTTTTTTATTTTGAAATAGAAATGTAACTTTATAGTTATATTATGGTACATTTTATCACAATGTTCTCAATTCCAATAGACTTGCCTATATTAAATGAAACACATATACATTTAAAATATCCATGTCATTATTCAGGTATACATCTCTGAAGAGAAAAGTATGTAAAAATACAGAGCAACATTACTTCATGAACCACTTAACAGCGATTTGGAATGCAAAGAATTTTTGTTACGAATATTTACATTTGACTGCATTACTAGTAGCAATTTAAAAACTCTTTTTCTGACATCTTATTTATTTGATTTGTAATCTTAATGTAAAGAGGATAAGAAATAACGTGAGAATGAGAAAGCAGCACCAACTTAGAACAATACCAAAATCCAATGTATCATCTGCTTCGAGGAGAAAATTGTGATAATTACCTTTGTAGAACAAGACAGACTATTGAACTAATGAAGAAATGAAAACAAATTCATACTTCACTACATAATACCACATAATGTGAGTAAAAAACATGAAATAAAATCCCATAGACTACATGAAAGGAACTTTATGTTGAATAACAAAAAAGAAAATGAAAGTCAACATATAAAACAGATAAAGCTACTAGAGACTAGGAACAGAGCCAATAATAACATATATACCTCAATAAAAAAGTACTGACACTGAACCTTGCATCGAAGCCTGACATTAAGACTCACCACGTTGTGCTGTCTACAATGTCTATCTCTATTAATGCTATACAGTCTGTGGTTGTCTATGTGTATTGTTTTACTGATTTTATATAAATATTATATAGGCATATTAATTCCGAAAATAAAGCACCATCAAAGGAACCTTGTGGTACATCGAAGTAACCTTTTGATTTTTATTAAATAATCTCCATTGACATGAACAAGAAGATATTACAGTATTTAGATGTAGAATTAAATTTACAAACTGGCAGCGTCTCCCCATACATGAAAACCAGCCCAAAATTAAGGTACGTGAATGGTGGTCCTCACTACCGTGCGAGTATAATAAAGCACCCCATTAAAGGAATAGAGTGCAGGTTATCTCGAAATTTCTCTTGAAACTAATTTTGGAAGCAAAAGAAAGAGCATGAAAAGACTTTATAAGATGAGGTACATAAAAGTAAACTGGAATTTAAACCTAACATAAAACAAGAAATGAAGAATACTTTGAGGAAAAGAAAAATATTTTATGTTTCAAACACATCTTACATTTCAAACATCAAATATAAAATAGGGAAACTATTTTTCACATTGCTTAATGAACATTTCTAAAACAAATTGAATTACACTAGAAATATGATCATTAGTCGTTGCAGATGATTGCTGCTAGTCGTTGCTGTTCGTTGCAGATGATTATTGGCCGTTGCAGATCATAGCTGCTGGTCGTCGCCGGTCACTACAGACGGTTGCTGGTCGTTACAGATGATCAGAGCTGGTCGTCGCTAGTTGCTGTACATGATCTCTGGTTGTTGCAGATGATTGCTGCTAGTCGTACCTGGTCACTGCAGATGATTGCTGGTCGTTGCAGATTATCGCTGGTCGGTGCTGATGAAAGATGGTGCTCGACGCTGTTCGCTGCAGAAAATCGCTGGTCTTGCAGATGATTGCAGCTAGTCATCGATGGTCGCTGCTGATGATCGCTTGTCACTGCAGATGATCGCTACAGATGATGTGCAAGATGGACTCTGAAGAGATTGACTCAAATAACCCAAATTTCCTTGCCGTAGATGTAGCTATGAAGTCGATAGAGTCAGTCTTCTTCAAGGCAGTTGGAAACGTGAGGCTAGGAAGGCGATGTATATTACACTCCAGCAGTCTAACTTCAGGCATGTAGATGGCATGTAGAAAACATTCTCCATCGTGGGTAAATGACAGTAATTTTATTTGGGTGCGTTAAAATACCATCTACCCCAGTTAACTATTGATTGGATGTGCTTTCCAAGGGCAGCAACCAGATTTACTTTGTCAGCCATTACGGATTTGCTATTGGGACAGGTGTAAATGGTAGTATCATATGCATAGATACCTTGAGGAAGAAAGAATTGACGAAGATCAGAAACAAGATAGAGACTTCGGATACACCCGCATTCTTGTTTGAAAGAATCTGGAAGTGGGCCGGTTCAAAACTACCTTTATTTCACAATTTCATAGGAAGGATTGGATTCAATTAAACATTCATCCTTTAATACCGTAGCGCTAGAACTTGCGTAAAAGACCAGCGTGCTGAACCCTGTCAAATACCCTCGTGATATTGAGAGCCGCAGCTCGAGCTTCGCTGTTACTTTCCAATAATACGTCAGCGATCGGACGGGTAAAACGGAAGTCATATTATTTGTCCTAGAGAATTAAGATACTTAACTAATTCAGTATTCATTATTAATCGAATATTGGCGGAAAATCAGTAGAGTGAGGAGAGAGTAGGATGAGTTAACTGTCAAATTCCCCCCGAAAAGAACTTTCAGCGTGTGATTAACTGGGGCAAAGAATTCCTTGTATATTTAAAATCCTCCAAAAGAAAACCTACCTTTAATCACAACAGAAAACCTCTCTATATCTCTGAGATGAGATATTATGATTACTTATATTATTTACACTATTCGGACTGTTAAATTCAAATTCCTTGTAATATTCACAATTTTTAGACAGAGAATATCACTGGAAAATACGAAAACTTAAGAGATGAACACATATGCTAGACCACAAATATCTCCTGGATCGAAAACGCATAGAAATGAATACAATATGATAACCAGTAATAAGATATGCTAGAGAAAACCAATGAATAACAAAGAAAATTGAAATATATGCCCTGGTAAAAATGCAATAATAATAACCGAAAAATTGAAACATGAGCACTGGTAAAATGCGGTAGTTGAGTCCAAAACATACATACACAGATATCCCCAAGGACACATGCCCCATTGGATAAAGTCGTTGGTTATATCCAGTGACTAAACAAAGCAGTGGTGACGGAAAATTTGGAGAGTTGATTATTTACATTATTGACATTATTCAGAACGTTATGCTTATCCCCATTGTCATATTCACAACGTTTCAGCCGTTGTAGTTTCCGGCCTTCTATAGGGATTTGGAGTTTCGAATCAAACGTATTTCGTCCACTGGGGTAGATTGTTCTAGTTCCACGTGTCCTAATAAAAAACAAGAATAACTTCGCACTAAAGTTTTCACAGCGTTACACCAAGCTACCTCACATGTACAGGCTTTTAGAAGGTCACAAAGACGTTATTCTGCTCAGACCGATTTTTCTTTTCACCAACAGAAAGTCAATGAAGCGCTCTACATCGACATATATATGTCATTAACAGTAGATTAACTCTTCTAAATAATCTACTTCATGTATTGAATTTTAAAATAAAATGCAGGCATCGATTTTGAGATTAGGTATTTTCACTCAGCATATTTTCGACTAAATCGTTATTCACTCAGTCATTTTATAACATTTTCATGTAAATCGTTTTTCCTGCATTTGACATTAGATTTACTCAATTTACAATTTTATTTTTATTTCATTACAGAGAAAGACGACATTTCAGAATAGAAAAAATATTATTCTTAAAGTTTAGTATATTAAAAACTGTCATAAGTGAAAAGAAGAGCAATGTAATTGTTTTTATCTTATTGGATTTCGGACTAGCATCTATAACATCTAATCGGCAATGTTGTTGCTAACGATTAGCATTGATTTTTTCTTGAAATTTTGAAAAAGAAACCTTCTTCTGTGTGCACAATTTTGAGGATATTACCCTTTTTTCAAACAATGAAATTAATTTTAACATTCAGTAATTACAACTGAATTTCAACAAAGAAAATTGATATATTTCCTAGTAGAGTTTAGAAGTTTATTTATTGTTGGTAGATTTGCTAAAATGGTCTCACACTCTTACTGATCTCTATCAATCATCGCGTGGCAAGGTTGTTTTTTTTTATAGAGAATCGGAAATCAACAAGAATAATCATTCAGTGAAGCAGATTTAGAAGATTTAAAATCACTTTTCTTCATTCAACTTTGAAGACAAAAATAACGACGTCTGATACTGAACCACCCATTATGTATTTTGCTTGTATGTTTAAATTAAAAAAAAACAAGGCAGACATTTTGAAGTTTTAATATTTATCAATATTGAAATTTATTTTAATTTCTACACATGTATCACTAATAAAAAACAATATTTAAATCTCACATACATGTATTTCAGATGGATAGAAAAGAATTTATTGAAAACTACTTTGTTATAAAAAAAGAAGAGTCAAATCAATTTTCGTTTTAGTCGAGACTTTTCCTTGCTGATCTTAGGTTGAATTAGATTAATCCAATTTTCAAATCAGTTGATGCAATTATTGCATTCTGTAGAAAAAAACAAAAACACAACAGTCATAATATAATAATCTAATAAAAAAGAAAATATTTTAATCAAACAATGATTAGTATTTTACCATTTTATGGAGTAGTCTGGGAGTTCACATAATGATATAATTATGTAGATTAACTCTACTAATCTGGGGCATATCAGCTAAAACATTTTTTGTGATGAAAGCAATTATTTAAATCGGTATAATTATATGGGTTCTAGGAAATTTGTTAACAAAAACTTTTAAGAAAAGCTTTTCTCCAAAGAGATTACAATTTCATGTTGGGTGAATTGAGAATTTTTCAGTGTCCCTAAGATTATAATTTCAAACTAAATTATAATGATATGGAGAAATATTTTAATTTATCGATGATACACACACGTGCATTAAAGAAATGGAAAAACGAATTATTCAGAAATGTATTAAGTTGGCCAAAACAAGGTATTTCTGAGTTGGCCGTTAATTGGCATGAGAATCCTTTAGATTTAGCTGGAATCATTCAAACGATGTTTTTATTCAAACAGATGTGGAATCATGCATGTTTTCGAAACATAGTCAACATTCGTATATTTAGTTTATTAAATATAATATTAAAGATTAAAATAAATAAGCAACATTTTTTATCACGTACACCAGATTTTTCCTTTAACGATGTTTCACGGTAGATAAGATGAATCAAAGTATCAATGCGAATAGTTAAATTTGCGTGATGCAGATAGGAGCTAAAATAATGTCCGATTGGCAATTCAATGTAATTAAACAATTCAAATTGTGGAACAAACTAAACTGGCAATAAAAGCGCACATATTATAATAACGTGCAATGCCGGATGATATGTGTTAGTGAAATGACTCACCAGTAAGAGTTACAAAAATTCATATTCATTTAAATAATTTAATGTCATTTAAAGATCACAGGTATACCTATTGAAAGCCTCTAACAACAAAATCCTCCAGAACTTAATGGTGTAAATCAGGATATTTTAGATCATATGTCTTTTCGCGCACAAGTAAAAATGGTTTATTTTGGCTAACAATATTTGATTCATACTTGAAACTTATATTTATTCTTCGAATTTTAACTTGTTTTAATCTGTACAACAGTAAGTTAATGAATACAAATGCAGCTGCATAATAACTGCAGCTAAATATAAACAATCTTGTGCAAATTAAATTATAACGAGCCAGAAGATAGTAGGAAAAGATTAAATATATTATGCAATAATATATTTCCATCACCTTTTGGTAGAAATTCAATATTACATAACACACTTTGTGGTTCTTTATGAGAGTTTTGAGGACACAAGTTAGTAAATGGCTAATAGAGAGAGAATGAAAATGAGTAGTGTCTAAAATTAATTTATATTTCATTTGATTATATCGACCGCATGGAAATCAGCGCCATCTACGATGCTAAGGAAATCTGTTAGCTTTTGTTGTTTGCAATCGATTTCTATCAGTGTCAGCCACATCCAGATCTCATTCCAGTATTTGTTCAGTTTCGTCCACGTATTAAATTCATATACAAATACATCTGCATATCTCATTATAATATTTCAAACACTTCACACTATAGGCCTAACATTTCAACGTCATACCTATTTCTTACCATTGAATGATAATAACATTATTATGGTTTCTTATTATTTAAAATGTCGATCAGGTATGCTTTAAATTCAAAGACACTAATATATATATATATATTGCAAATTATTTACAACTTTCAACTAGGCGTTACACTTGCAAGCAAACGGATATTAAATTATATAAGCAGAAATGAAAATGATGCTTACATTCACAATGCGAACCTCTGGATTCACGAAAGACGTCTTCTTGGGAAGTATAACGGGTATAGCAGTACTTCCAATGCCTGCAAAATAACGTCTAATAAAGCATCTGCGGCCAGGAATTTGCAGAATCTTCACATATTTCTTGCATCAGAAATTATTTTGTATGAATATATTTCTTTTATATTTCAACATTAAAAAATATCATAAAATTAAACGATTAAATATCTTTAAAGGTTTCTTTGCGTTTTCATTGAATATATACGATATGTATGAATCTAAAAATATTTTATACTTCCAAAATCCTATAAACAATATTCCCAGATAGTAATGTACGAATATTTTGATAACTTCTATTAAACTGTCTAGAGAATTACAAAATACTGTTGTAAAAACCATTACTATTACAACTTTGTACCAATATTTATCTCTATGAATAATGTGTTTAACGTTGAGGACATGATAATCATTGCAGGATAATATTTGCTTAGACGTTTTGGGGTTCCTTTATTCTCAATAAAATCTATTTTGAAAGAGAATATCAAAATGAAATGTCATATTTACTTACTGTTTATAAATGGTGTTAATTCTTTAAACACCGTTTGTAAGCCTTTTTCAACAGTTGCCACCTGCAGTATATTTTTAAAAAATATCATTGAGTATATAATTTATTTTAATATCTGTCACTATAAAATACACTATAGAAATCAGAATTTTCTTTACAAGTGAATTGTACTTTTGATTACAGTAGATTAAAGAAAAATATATTTGTAAAATAGTTTTAAGCAATTGTTTAAGAAAAGACTATGAAAAATGGAAGAACAATACATTCGTCTGAATATCTTCCACAAAGAAATCCGCAAAGCAATTACACGAAATATTAGAAGCCGTAATTATTGGAATGCCTACATGGATTTTAGATATTTTCTTTGGAAAGCTTTATGCACAGACGTTAAAGAGAAAAGATTGATATATCATGTAATTATACATGAAATTAATATGATATATAACAAGGGATTTTCGGTTTACATTTCAATAAACATTCATGATTAGAAGATGCAAAAGTATATGGTTAAATAATGTTTCTTATAACCACTGCAAGCGAATGTCTGATTTTGTGTATCTTTAACATGTATTACAAACATACAAATTCTGCAAATCAATCATATTTTATTTAGAATAATAATATGATAAATATACCAAACATAATTTATTTTTTATCCCATTAGAAGTCTAGAAGTATTGTTTCTTTTATTCAACCGCACAAAAATAAATTAATTAAAAATAAATTTACATATAAAGAAATGGTTTTGCAGTTTCATGCGAACATGTACAATGATCGCCATTTAAACCTCATTTTACACGTACCATAATCTGCGAAACTACATCTCTTCTTCTGGCTTTTCTGGGACTTTATATGTGCATATGTGCACAAATATTTTTACATGCTTTTGTTTGTGCATGTGAGTTTCATGCTTTTAAAATACCCTTGAATATTACATAAACGGAATATGTGTTTTGAAAGTAAAGAAAGTACTTACATCGAAGTAGTCTGCATAAGGCCCCGAAAGCTTACCAAATCTAAAACTAAAATGACAACGAAAAGAAATAAATTATATTTATTAGAACTTAATTTCAAGTTGAAATTACGTTTCATTTATAGATCATGACGTACTTCGCTGTTAAATAAATGTTTCTTTTTTCTGTATTATTTAATTATGATTATTGTTTAAACAAAAGGAGTTGCGATTTATTATAATCTTTTAACCACATTCATCTCATTCCCACAATTTCTTGAACTTCTTTACTTCTTGAATTATTTAATTAAAATTTTGACATAGAAATCCTTATGAGTTGCTTACTAAAACGAACCCCTCAATATGATTCTAAAAAACTGGAAGGTGATTAATTCTGTTAATTTCTTACACATTTGCACATAAAATAATGTATTAATCATGAACTGAGACTGGATGATTCTGATTTCTGTCGAAGATCATATACACTTCTTACAAAAAAAAATGAAACAGGCGATCAAGAGTAAAAACGTACCAGGTTCATTAAAATTACTACTTGATGTCCGGTGGGACATAACTCTTTGTTATTAATCACCAACAATTTGATTTCCTCTAACTTAGTTTATATTTAGTAAAATAGAAATGAAAAACTTTCATATAAAAAACAATAACATTGTTCTTGCTATTGGTATAATAATTATTTTTCTTATTATGAATGATTTTATATAAATTCCGCTATCACCATCAAGTAAATATAGTCAAGGGAAAGTAAATAAGTCTATCGTAAATTTCAAAGGTAAAATTATAAATATTCCTTTTTTTCATAGTATGGCCGTTTACTAAAGCGGTTTCATCTTTCCTCTCTTCCTAATAATATAATCGTGGAATAGGAACTAGCGAGCCTTTCACTGTAATTTCCAACGCAAACGAAACAAAATATAATCGTGGAATAGGGATTAGGGAACATTTCACCTTCATTTTCAAGAAGATGCATACTAAAACGCATATATATTCGTGGAACAGACACTAGGGAATATTACACAACCCGTTCCAAGAAGATGCATGCTAATAGGCAAACCAAATACAGTTATGGAATATGCACCAGGGAAAATGTCCCAGCCATTTCCATGAAGATGCCTATTAATACGGAAAGCAAATAAAAGAATGAAGAGACAAATGAGTTAAAAGTGACAGATAAAAAAGACTAAACAATAAATTACAACATCTGACTTCAGAAACACTCTACATATTTTTGAACACAGTGAAACCCATGAAGAGACACAAAGAGGCAGGTCGACTATATGAAGTTTAAATGGTCAAGGAAATTGTTCAGAGTTAGGAAGAATGATCATCATAGATATGGCAGTTATTTATAAAGAAAGATAATGAACAGGACAAAATATGTTCTATTTGAGAGCATGCATAAAAACAAAGGATGGATCTCTCGTAATTGATAAAACAGATCGAGACTACAAATAAGAATACATCGGTGAACTCTTTCAAGAATGAGAGAAAACTACAATGGACAAAAATGTCGGAGTACATGAGATATTTACATCAGGGTGAATATTGGCATTGACCAAGATGAACAGAAACAAAGCACCAAGACAAGTAGATGTATTTAGTCTTTGAAATTTTTGGTATCGTCATGATTACAGACATATAATAGGAAATATACTACACGGGAGCATAGTGGAAACCCTCAGTAGATTAATATCATTGGTTTAAAAAATGAAAACTTCGAAAACAATAATAACCAATCGTAACTAATTTTGCGAAACTCGAAATAAAAGTGATATCCAGAATTTATGATTAACACAATACTTCAATATATGGTACTAATGATATATGAATATTTTATCAAATTTGTTGTACTTGTCTGAATAATTTTCTTCTCTTAATGACAGTATTATATATATGTTCTAATAAAATAATTATTATTTCTCTTTTCACTCAGATTTTCCCACATTAAATGACCTAGGAGTAATACTCCCTGAATCAAATCCGATAATGACCGCTATATGTGTTGCGAAGTGACTTTTGCATCTCAAATAGGAATATCGCAACCGTAGAGAGAAAAGATGGTACTTCCAATTGCTAAGGGATTGTCAAAGAAAAATAAATTGACAGTGCAATATCCAAACTACCGGCAATGGGAGAGGAATAAAATAGAAAAAGGACGCGTCTACTTAACCTACGAAATTATCATTTACAATGAATCGATAAAAAATAATCTAGAAGGCATACAAAAATTTTATATACGTGGTCACATTTCTAACAAAATAAACTATGCAACTAACACCGTGCCGGTTGCCGACACAGAAATCAGAATCTCCTAAAGGAAACGGAAGGAAGATAACTCAAGACACCATTATATAAAAGCTACGAAAATCAAGCAAATACACAAATTAAAGTATCTTGAAATGCAAATGTGACGTAAATCCGAAGACGCATTAGAATTGCGAAATATGTTTTCCAAAGGCCAGGAAAATCTTATTAAGGAGGAGGAAAGATTGCTGAATTTCTATGTAATATCAATTCTCCATTTATATCATGAATACTGGGCAATTTTCGCCAGAGGAAATATTGTTAGTAAAGATATGATTATATGTAAGGATGATGATAATACAAAAATCGTGCTTGATATTGTATCTAAATTTGTGAAGATTATATGTGAAAGGAATTTATGATATTGAAGGGGTTTTTACAGGCGAGTAGTGAGAGAAAAGAACTATCAGGAGAGAATATAGGGATGCATCTGACTAGTATAACAATAAAACAGTTAGACCTAACTCTCAATCTGGTTCCTGCATTCGACACTCACAGTAGGTAAGGCCTCAGAACAAATGCAATGAAAATATTTGGGGAACGATTACATTACAAATCCTATTTGAATTTTTCTCTTTAACCCTGGAAACAAAAACCTAAAGATAAGTCTTATTATTAATTCAGATTATGTTTCGGTTTTTCTGTTGATGCAATTCCGATATCTCCTTCTTCTACATATCACATTTTTTTTCACTCATCCAAAAATTCTAATTTTTGTGATACCTGGTAGTGAGTTGTTGTCCTTGTTTATAATTATTGTGGAATACTGAAGGTAGAATGACATTTTATACTCGATTTTCGCCTTATCTAGCTGATGCGACATTTCTTACGCACACTGGTTTAGCAGTAAGTTCGAGGCGGATAGGTTTAGAAGAGAAAGTGTGGTCAAAATACTTTCGACTACTGCAGTAAATATAAGTATGTCATACTAAAATACGCATATTTAATATGCATTTAATATACAGAATTACTTTCCCACTGGTCAGATGTCGTTAAGATGATTTAATCCCCATTAAGATAATTTAATATAGATTAAGGTGACAAACTAGATTAAGACTATCTAATCTAGACCTCTACATCAAATTCCAGCGATACATGCGATGAATACATTTTCATTATTAGTTACTTCTTTTCTGTAAAAAATGCCAGGAAATAACAGAATTAACAACAATAGTCATCTAAATTAATATCCGGCCATTTGGAAATTTTAAATCGGTTCACGTTTAGTTGAATACTTGTTGCAAAGTGAATTATAGTTCAAATGTGGAGACATATTGCTTTATCGAAATTGATCTATGAGTTGGTAACATGTCCCTAAAATATGAAATTCAATGTCACAAGGCTTTTGTTATTGAGCTAAATTCAAAAGATTCGGAAGTATTGCTTTATATGTCCTAGAAACAACTTAAACAAAGATTACTGGAGTTTTGCAGATATTATTTGAAAAGTATAAAACAATTAAAACACGATATGTTGTGACTTCAACCCCCCTCAACCTGTTGTGATTTATGGGTAATAAACAATTTATCTTTAAAAGTATAGATATTTATCATTGGTTGGATCATATGTCAAATATTATCTGACATAACTTCCGAAATCATTCAACCTCATTTTAATGACAGTTAATAAAGACAACTATAAATGATTATTTCCCAATATTAATATAAGATTTTAAAACTTCATTATGAAATGTGTGAAATCTCTGACGTTTCTATAACGAGAAAGGATAGCATATTCATAATGCATTTATTACCGATAATTTGAATAAAGAAACAATTCATCTTACGTGATGTTTGCGATAGAGAAATAAATGTTGTTGTCTTTGAATTGAGCTTTCACTTCTGCTGACACATTCTATAAAAAAGAATTATGAATAAGAGTTACTGCATTGTCCACATTTGTACAGAAATTTAATTCCGAATTATTAATTTTATCATGGTTAAATCATGAAAATCAAGAATGTATGAATCTTACTTGCAAATAAAAATCAAGAGCCGCTGAATCAAATTGATATGGCTAATAATATTTTCTAACAGAAAATTCCTTTCTGCATAAACGTATTTTTGTCTCGTTTTATGCATATATGTGTATGTGTGTGTTGTCAGAATGATAATTATTTTATGAATTAAAGGAATTTTATAGGCAAATATCTGGGACATTTTTTAAATTGTTCAATTTTTCATGGAGTAAAAGAAGAAATTATTCTTGCTGACAGAGCCAAATAAGAATTATTGTGCATATCATCATAAAAATGAAACGACTGATTTTAGTGTGATCGCAATTTTTTTTATTAAAAATATTATTTAAATATTATTGATTTAAAGTTTGTCATATGTAATCGATACTTTCTAACAACAGTTCCAAATATTCAATCATATTGCCAAATAGATTTTATTGTCAAATGAAAACGTGCTTTCTAACATGTTTCAAATACTTCCAGCAGCGATGAATCTAAGAGCAGGTATGTGGCATTTTAAAAAGATATTTCATTGTTACCCTCAGGAAAATTGATCATTATATGTATCGAATGTAAATTATTAATTCATGCGAACATGTCTAAAATATTGTATAAGTAAATCAACATAAAATACATTTGAAATAAGCATAATGAATGATTGCTTTTTTTCATAGACGACACGGGCAGACTTACCAAATAAACAGTAATGACCTCCGTTTTTTTCATGTTGGGTTGGAGAACAGAAAATCGAAGCTGGGTGGGAACACTAATTCGAATGGTATCTGGGTAAAAATATGCACGGGGACGATCAAATGTTGAAAAGTAAATTTCGATCATTCCGTTTGTGAAGTTACGTGAAAACTATAATGAAAAGAGGAAAAACAGATTCAGTAATTCAAATATAAATAAAACCGTTTAAAAATGTAATTAAAAATTGTGCGATGCTTGTATAAACGGGTTTGAATATATATATATATATATATATATATATATATATATATATATATATATATATATATATATATATATATATGAAGCTTTGGCTCGAACGCTGCGATTAAGGGTTAAATAGACTGTCCTCGCCGAATTTTTGCTAAAGAGTTGGACAAAGAAATTAACATTATATGTAACTTTAATTTTCCCTCGTTAAATATTCACTATTTTTTAACAATTTTTGCTCATTCTATCCACG
>OZ038477.1:1030000-1042500 GCA_964036315.1 Acanthosepion esculentum
AAAAATATAACCGATAAAATTTCACATAGACTTAAAATATGAACATTATAAATGCACAATATATTTTTAATATTATGTGTTCTTTCTTAATATATAATATAAATAAAATGATGTGATATATATAACTATTTTTGTTTCAATTCTCCTTTATATCTTTGCGTTATTTAGTCTTACATGGAAAGGTAATATGATCACTAAAAATTATAGCAATTTGGGAATCGACCAACTAATATTGAAATTACAATAATTTTTTGTATACATTTCTCTTTCAAAACATGTTGTAAAAGGATTCGATAATTGTTGCCTTAATATTTGTTTTTTTATTTATATAAAATTTCCATTCATGATGGATACTTTTTTTACTCCAAATTAGATACATATCAAATCTTAAATAATCTAAAATAATCTGTTGACATAAATGAATTTCAGTATCAGTTTCGATGTCAAATATATGAAAACAAATTTTGAAAACATTAGATAAATGACGAGAAAAGAAATCAACAGAATGAAAAGATACCTTTTAACGAATATATAAATAATTATGATATATTTAAATGCCACAAGCACGATGAGAACGGTATTTTCGAATGTTAACTTTTTAATCTCTGGTGCAAAAACGATACAAAAACAAATTACTGAATTATTTCACTGAAATGCAAAGGTATAATAAGTTATCTCAAAATAAATAAATAGTTTTTCTTATGTTATACAAATTAAATTAGTGTATAGAACTGTTTTCATCCTTTTTATATGAAAATGAAAGATTCGTATCCATATGTTACATGATTTGATGAAAAAATAATGCAAATTCTTTGATAATAAAAATACCGCTAACATTGAATCTTGAAAAATAGGAACGACTTGTGCTGGCATCGCATGTTGCTTATACGAAATAAAAGTGATAATACATTTCAAGAAAAATGTGAATTTCATTTTGTGTTTATATTCGGCTATTAGCTTTGTCTCCTTTTCTATGTGTGAATCGTGGGTAAATCTAAGTAATTTTTACTTACCTGGATAATTACTGATTACTTTAGCTGCATTATTATTTACAATAGATACAACACTGCTACATATCTGTTGAAGAATATCGTACAATAAGTTTAAAGTCAAATCTGAATTATTACATATGTAAAAAATAATTATCAATTTATATATTCTCCGAGAAGAATTGAAACATTAGACATTAGACTAGCATTTTCTGAGATTAAAACAAAAAATAATAAAATATATGCATTTTTTCTCAGTTATTTTTTAAATAATTTTATAATATTTGAAACTTAATACAGGTTAAATTTAGAATTGGTAATTTTTATTTTTCAATTTCATAGTAAAATTTAATTATATCGCATTAGACAAATTAGATATAATAAGAAATGAAATTACCTTGCTTTTCAAAATACGCGTGATTTTACCCTTGAAAATATAGAATACTATATTTACTATCCAGCTTTTGAACGAAGCTTCCAGTTTCAGGTTGCTGTTACAGTCTGTGGCTTTTATACTTAGGCCTCCATTAGGAGCCTTAGCTGAAAAAACATATAGCATGATTTCATTAGGTAGAAAGTATAGTGAATAAAATAAATGTTTATTTTGAATTCGTATAATTTCATGTAAATCTTTCGAAATAGATTGTTCGTCTAAAGTCAATCAGATTTTCTGACCAATCATATTTATCCTATCAATGGTAACAAGTTCCTCTGGGTTTTCTCAACATCATTATATAACATATGCCAATAAATTAATTCGTAATACACTCATAAATGAATTTATAAAATATCATATTTTGTTATTTTATGACACTGTTAAAAGAAATGGGTTAATTCAGAATATTAAATGGAACAGACGGAAAGGGTAAAAATTACGGAATAAACATAAACTTTCATAAACTGAAAGAAATAAAAAAAACAGATCTGAAAAGAATGACTTTATTGGTTTGAGGAAAATATATTATAAAGGTTAGGATTGACTACAAAGAACAGTTTCAAACTAATGTTACAGATCATTCTCATTGTTTTGAATTCTGATACTTTGTTATTGATCTCTTGTTTCAGAATGAGTTGTATATATCTCGTAATGGATTTCAATTAATATTAACTTATTGACTAAATACGCATAATTATTCATTTTTTCAGAACATAATTCAATGAGTTTTGTCTTCAATAATCTTCGAGT
Source organism: Acanthosepion esculentum (assembly GCA_964036315.1). Taxonomy (NCBI): domain Eukaryota; kingdom Metazoa; phylum Mollusca; class Cephalopoda; order Sepiida; family Sepiidae; genus Acanthosepion; species Acanthosepion esculentum. The sequence goes on from OZ038477.1 coordinate 1,032,176, forward strand.
AGGACGAGAATTGTTGAAATAACTAATCTAATAAAAGATGCGATCAAAGCATCGAAGAAATGTTCTTATTTTAGAATTGAAGTAAATCACCAATCATTCAATTATTGGATAATCATGAAAATATACCTACTTAGTGAAGTAGTGATTTCAATTTGACTGTTATGTGAAGTGACTTGAAAACTACCAGATTTCCTAATAGTAAAGCTACAAAAAAAAGAAAGTATAAAATTAAACAGCACCCAGCGAACATCGTCTTTGAAGACTATTCACAAACATGTGGACAAGATTTTTATATTTATGCCATATTATAGACCGTTAGATTCGATACAACGTTTTATTCATAAAACGGATTTCAAATGTGTATCCGACGATAACATAATTTGCCATAAATTTTATTCTAGGTGTTCAGATACATAAGCGGAAGATTATAATCAGCAATCAGATATTCGTTATCATATGAATATACAGGAAACAGTCTAATAGTTATTTGTTCTCATGCTTTCGGTAGAATATGAAAAAGGAAAATGTCACAGTGATTCAGTTGATGACAGAAGATATACAAAATAAAACATGACCCTAATACGGAATATACAGTGGCCTAAGAAAAGGTTTTAGAAATAAACTACAGCCAAATTCAAACTTTAATTACGTAATTCATATTTAACAAAAATAAACACTATTTGAAACAGCTATGAAGCAGGTCCTACAATTGCAAGCTTCAGTGCTTGTATTCGATTTTTCATGGATTTGATCAAGTTATCAACAATACATGTTTTGCAACTCATTTAGCAATGTTGCTTTAAGAGTTGACACTGACGTGATTTTGGTTGCACGTTCTCGAAATTTCCGATGAAGGTGCTCACAAACATTTTCTATTGGATTCATATTAGGCTAACCAGGGCATTGACTTGATTGCTTGCGATTTCTTCCAGGCCTTTGCTACATTACCCCCTACATTACCCTTAACGATGTTCCACACAAATCTCTTGAAATATTATCCAAATGACTTGAAATATTATTAACTATTTGATGATTAACCTGGAAAAACCTAGAAATCTCTCTATTTGACTTGCTACACTGATGCCATCCTATTATTTTCCCTCGTTGAAATTCACCAATTTCACTACTTCCGTGAAAATTCATTTACAAAATATAACTCAACTATCGGTCATAGATTAGAGTAGCTTGGTACAAACGCAGTATTGTCTGAAAAAAGAAGATACGTTATTCCATAATCCAACATTATTGTAATTAAGGGTGGCTAAAACTTAACATAGACCACTGTATATAAATAGTTATTTCTACATTAGACAAAAACGCTAAGTTTAAAACAATTTCGAAGCAATATTTAAATTAATACTTACAACCAGATCTTTTTTGAGTATTTCCAATTGCCACTTATTTTGAGAAGGTCCATATTTACTATCCATTTCAAACCATGTCCTGGTAATAACACAATTTTCCCATTTGGCTTGGAAATTGAATCTGTTTTCATACTGAAGCGAAAAATATTTTAGATTTATTTAAATGCCATTTTGCCATTTTTGTACAAAAGTTCATATAATACAAGGTACAAGAGCCACTCAAGATAGAGGGTTAATATTAAAAGGCCCATGATGATTAGTCGTGTTAATTACTTTTACGTTTTAATCTATTCGCTCCAAGCAAAGAAACACTGCCACTAAGATGCAAGAGGTTACTGAGAAACTGAAAAAAAATTTAAGCAGCCGGAAACCCAATCCTAAAAACTTCGTTCAGCATTTGATATTTATTAAAAATAATTTCATTAAAGGAATCAATTTTCCTGATCTAATTTTACACGTTAATAAAAACAAAGTTTTAAAGCATCAATACAGGAGAAATATGTCAAACATTTATATTTCATAGAAGTATCATATGAAATCTGATTTAAAAAGATATGTTTACAATTATTCATGCAAATATTTTACAGAAATGGAATATCAATTAGACTCATCAATACACTGATAATTTTTATTTCCCTATACAAGACTAATTTTGTGTAGTAATATACTTGCCCAGTCGTTTCTGTTTAAAATAAATTCACAATACGTCCCGTGTAGGATACCACCAAAATCTCAAAATCGTCCCACATAGGATATAACCACAATCACACCCGGAGTCTCACCTGTCACATATCTGCCCTGAATTGCATCGGGCAACACATCAATAATCAGGCTAAGATTCATAATAACAACAGTCAGCTACTCACAAACAATGCAAAAATACAAGAAAGATTTAACAGTAAAAAGTGTCTGAAGATTCTCAAAACAATACACATACAAAATATATCCATCTATGAATAAAAACTATTATTGATTAATAGGCCGCATCCTCAAATGTATATGAAATATAAATAAATAAATAAAAAGAAACACACATGCACAGACACACATACCGCCTACGTCCCAAACTTTGCCTATGTTGCTACACGCACCACGTCTACGAAACTCCCCATATAACTACCTAATCTGACGACGACTTAAGGAAGCCGAAATTAACTTTACACAGTTTCTAAAGGAATATCCTCCTTATGCGAGAATGTTTATTCGTAATTTGAATAAATAAAATTAATTGGCACAAAATAGTTCAATATAGGGCAAGCATACACGGTCGAAATATTTACTACTGAAAGTCTGGCCTGGGCTCGATGTAATGGCGTTGCAGTTCTTCCTCTTCTGCCTCTTGCCCCTGAGAGCAGCCCTGCAGGTATTTTCATAGATGGAGACAGCTTGGTTGTTGCTGAGACGCCTGTTGTCACGGTTCTCAGCTGCGATTCACTATTGGAAATGGTTGATATGACAGTCACCAAAGTATTTTTCAGGCTATCTTTGAATCGCTTCTTTGATGCCGCGATAGCCAGTAGAGACCTTGCCGGATAATAAAATTTTAGTCAGCTAATGATTCTCCATTCTGGAAACGTGTCCAGCGCAGCGTAGCTTGGACATCAGAACAATGATCTCGATGCAGGTAATCTTAGCCTGTTCAAGGACTTCCATATTGAAGTCAACGTTACTCCAGTGTATGGTAAGGATTGTCCAGAGGTAGCGCTGGTGGAACCGTTCGAGGAATCGCAAGTGGTGTCGGTAGGTGACCCATGACTCTGAGCCATATAGAAGAATGGCGAGGACAATAGCTCTATACACCCTGAAAGTTTTAGGTGTCTGTTGTACCACACACGTCTGTACACTCTGCCAAATGCAGTTACCGCCCTTGCCATTCTGTTGTCGACCTCCTTGTCGACTCCAGCATTTGCAAAACCCATTCTGTTTAGGCCACACGGGCAGCAGAGGTCTCGGATAAGTTGCTCCTGGTTTTTCGTGTAGGATTTTAATCGTCGTATATTAAACAGGCCATCATAGAGACGATATCTTATTTAGACTCCGTTCTCATCTGCAAGAACTTTCGTGGCTTGGTTTGAGCATCATGCTGAAGAAGATAATGAAGAGAGTCGGTGCCAAAATGAAATCCTGCTTCACACCGTTGATGGTCGAGAAGGTCTCTGAGATCACCGTTGCATCTAACTTGGCCATGTTGATCCTCGTGAAATTGGATGATCATGTTCAAAAGCGTTGGAGGGCAGCTGATTCGCCTCATGATCTGCCACATTCCTCTTCTGTTCACAGCTTTCGTCGAATCAATGAACACCACGTGCAACCCCTTGTTTAGTCCCAGAACTTCTCTTGTAGCTGCCGGAAAACAAACGCAATGTCTGTTGTGCTCCCGTTTGTTCTGAAGCCGCACTGACTCTCTGGAAGGTGCTGGTCCGCGATGTCGGGTACCAGACTTTTCAGCAGAATCCTAGTAAGGATATTTCCTGCCATGGAGAGTACGGTAATCCCTCGGTATTTTGAGAAGTGAGATTTTCCCCTTTTGCTATTGTACAGGCCAATGATGATTGGGTATTTTTCTTGCTCCCAACAACAGCAAAAGAGCTAATGGAGTTTCACTTGCAACACCAGACTCCCATGTTTCCAGATTTCAGGTGGGACTCCACCGACTCCTCCTGCTTTGCCACACTTCAGCTACTTTACGGCTTTGTATTCTCTTCAATGGTATTTCATCCAGTTCCATTTTTACTGGTTGTTGGTAAATGGGTAGAATTCGTGGTTCATGGATCGAGCGATTAACACTGAAGAGGACCTGGCCCCAACCAACTGTTTAGCATGGACACCTTGTTTGTAAGGAGCAGCTGATCGACTGCACTGCGCATAGGACTGTGAAGTTGATATGGAGCGCCGTATACTGCTTTAAAGCTTCATAGAAGCCTTGATGCCTCCACTATCTGACTAAAGCTGAATTTTTTCAGCAGGTTTGTTCCACTGCTCGTTCTAAATCTATGAAGACTGTGCTGGATGTCAGTACATACGACACGGAATGCTGCTAAATTTATAGGACAAGCTGGATGAGTTAAGTGGGCTTAATGAGTTCGTCTCTTCCTCAAAAGCAGGTCTTGGATTACCACGTTGCTAGCATCAAACCAGTCTTTATACTTCCTTGAGGAGAACTCAAGAATATTTACAGATATCTGCAGAATGACTGTTTTCAGTTTTTCCCAAAGTGTTTCAGGAGAGGTATGTTTGGGAAAGCTCGCATCTGGAAGCCTTGACTCAAGTGCTGCTTGGAAGTTAGCTTTCTCTTCATCTGATTAAAACCTGTCAACCGTGAACTTTTTTCCCTTCCTTTTCGTGGTTTGATTTTAAAGTGGGTTTGAATTTGTAGCGAAGGAAGCGATGATCGTCATGACATTTTGCACTAGGCATCACTTTTGTGCGCATGATGTCTTTCAGGTCACACTGGCGCAGTATGACGTAGTCTATGCGATACCAATATTTAGATCGAAGATGCAACCAGGTTTTCAATTTGTTTTTCCGTTGAAAGTTTGTGTTCGTGATGATGACTGATGCTCTGCGTAGAATTCTAGAAGCGCCCGTTTACGTTACAGTTACTAAAACCATGTTCCTCAAGTACTGACTTCCAAGCCGGAAAATCTTGGCCCACCCTGGCGTTGAAATCGCCAAGTTTTATAACCTTATCGTCTGCAGGGGCGTTTCGTAATAGGCTTCGCAGATCTGAGTAAAATTTATCTTTTTCCACAGGATATTTTTTAAAGTTAGGGAGTACGCTCTAATTATTACGGCATAATAAAGATTATTCAGTGTGAGGCTCATAGAGATGATGCTACCTGTTGGCAGGTTTTTCAAGCTTGCAGGCAATGGAAACCCTGATCATGAAACCTACGCCCGAGAGACAACAAATGCCTGACCAGTAGAGGATAAATCCGACACCGTGTTCCTCTAGGCTGCTTTTCTTTGGGAAAAGAACTCTGAGGTCAGCGATGTCAATATGTATTTCTTACAGTTCATTTGGAATTAGAGCAGAGCGACGTTATGTTCGACCGCTGTCGGGTGTGTCCAGCATGGTTCTGATGTTCCAGGATGCTACATGTAGTCGTATGATACTATTACATGTGGGTTGTGTGAACCTTTGCTTTACTGATGTTCAAACGCATGAGAAGAGGTCCGTTCTAGAAGGTGCGCTTTGTTTAGGCCACCTTTTCTAGCCCTCTCTCCATATGAAGCAAGCAGTGCTGTCCCTAGAAAAGCTGCTTGGTCAATCAGGTTGATACTGAACGATGATGTCGTACCCAGGTCAACATTAGACGACCAATATCCTGACCCGCCTGCATATCGGTTTGGAACTACGACTTCCAACTTTATCTTCAACTTGTCGTTTTCAGCCCTTTCCTATAGCTACATGGCTTGGAAATGGTTGGTGGATGCGAATGTCTTTCTCAGGCCTGCGCAGTGAAGTTTTTAGAGGAAGTGCATTGTGCGTTGAACTGGCTCGACTCTTTACACCTGGGATTCGATCTGTCATGTTCTAGGAAGCAGGAAATATGACGAGTCGTAGGTGAGTGACCTTCTCTTAGTCGATGCCTAAGAAAATTGGGATCCAAGAATCCTAGAGTAATTGTTCTAAATGGTCGTCGAGCAAAACGCTTCCTCCACCGTTTTGACAGGTTTTGTATTTAATCCTGCTGGGTGACTAGCCACACTCCTAAGTAAAGACTGTGACGGTAAGCTTAGTCGCCAATAAGCCGACTACGAATTAGTTATTACTGGGTGACATAGTACCAGTAATGATAGATGCGACCTGATACCATATATATATATATATATATATATATATATATATATATATATATATATATATATATATATATATATATGACGCAAATCCAGCTGGATCCTAGCTAGAGGCAATCGAATCGCTAGCCACACTGTTGAATCAGTGAACCGGATTGTCTGTCAATATATGCTTCTGAAAAATTATTTCGGTTGAGATCTCGGAGTTTGTAAACAGTGACTGCTACTATTACTAATGCAATACTCTTCTATAAAACGAATCGAGTTCTTCTAGCCTTGGGTGTGTTTATCTAAAAATAAATAGGCTTAAATTTACATTCATCGCTGCCGTGCGCAAACGGTTTAGTGGTACATTCTCCGACTGAGGCAAATTTATTTTTTTAGTCCTATATTTATCACTTTATTTATTTGATCAAAATTTTTATATTAAAAGGTTGTTTTTTAAAAGATTTTTATATTAATATTTTATTATTATTCTTATTACTTTTTTCATAATCATCAATAATTTTTGGTGGAATTATAACGATGAAATGAGATAACGTTGTTGCACTGCATGAAATAAATAGGCATCTGAATGTATCTTTTTTTAATATGTTCACCCTTCATTCTTGTCGGGGAAAAGGATATGACAAGTAGATCAACCCGTGGACTGACAGCATAACACTTTTCTGCCCCTCGCTTACATTCTTTTCATCAACTTGTCTATCTCTTCCTCTCTGCCATATTTTGAAATCGGCCGCCTACTCGTATTTTTGAAACTTTTCCCTTTTTCCTTTATATTCCCCACTTTTTTCTTTTTTTCTCTCTTTCTTTTTTTGGTAATTTTTTTCTTTTTTTTTGCTTCCGTTTGGATAAATTTAAAATCCATTTATTGTTGCAAAAAATGTTTTGGTCTGAAGAGATGGGCGCCTGATCCCATGAAATAAAGTATTACCTATGAATTCTTAAGGACTCGCTTTCATTATTATATTTTCTCAGTTCTTACATTGAGCTCTCTTTGGATTTATATCCTCTTTGGAATTATCCCAACTAATTATCAAGTAATATTATAAACATATATATATATATATATATATATATATATATATATATATATATATATATATATATATATATATACAATAGTGTGTTCGAATGCAGTTAAAACAAGAGTAGGGTGTAAATCCATGTAATTAACAGAAAAAAAACTTATCTGTAATCTATACAAATAGTTCCAACAAATAAAAAGTATAATGTACCAAGTAAGCTTAACTAACAGATGTGATTGAGATTTGCATTACTTAAGTGCAACAGAGGGATTGTGAAGAAAATATCAAACATACAGAAATTTCATTTATTAATAGAGATTATGCACACAATACATTATTTGCATACGTTTGGGAAGTGAACAGTGGAGTATGAAAAACTCTGGCATTCACTTGGAGAATATTGAAAATGGCACACGTATGTCAATTGTAGTGACAATGCGTATAATTCAACTGCATGAAAACCTGATATTTCAAAGTTTAAGCTGATTTTTATCTATATGACAGGAAGTAAACTCGAAACGTCGAAGTGAATATATGCACATTTGATGCTCACATTCTAAGATCAAACACTGCCGTTAGAGAAGTCTACTTTAAAACGATATTCAATATTAAATTCTTAGGATTAAAAAAGAAAAACACAATGTGTTTTCGCTGACCAATCAGAATTCTACACACTTAAAATGATTCTACCGATCATTAAAAATAAGCATTGTTATAACTGTTTATAATAGTGAAATTGAATTTTTGATGTTTAAACCCATTGAATATTAATATCTTTACAATTTAAGAAAGAAAATTATCGCAACATTTTATGAATCTCTATATCCAAGATGTCCACACAAATAGATCAATTACAAAATCTCCGTATACTATTATTTTACCACATCTCTCTAATAAATGTAATGTTAATTCATTATAGAGATGTATCTAAAATTAGTACTTCACCAAACTTTATAACAGCATACTCATTACAAAGTATGTTACTCAACAAAAGGTTAATGCAATAAACATATTGTAACCAGATACACCTTAATTATAAACAGGAGAGAAATAGTCATTACACATATATTTAGTAACAATTCTCTCATTGACCCGAACAAACTTGTACGATTGTCCATTTTAAATATAAAAGATGGAGATTTATCGGCATTAACAAGTTCTTTTCTAAAAACGAACGTTGTATAGGAAATCTAATCTCCATTTGGAATTTGCAACTTCAAACAAATTTTTCTTTATGCTGGTTAAACTATCACACCCCTCGATTTTATCACTTAGACAATAATAACAAAAGTGCAATAATACTGAAACTTAAAAAAAACATATGCCCAGCAATATAACACATTCTGCACGAAAATATGCGTATCTTATACAAAATGTATTGCAAAGAAGCATAATGCACACTTTTTGTATTTAGGTAGGAATATCTTAAATATTTTCAATATCTGAAAAATACCTTTTTAGAAGCATTTTTAGAAAAAAGCATTTTAGAGGGTTCATTATTCCCAAACTGAAGCCTTTTCAGATAGCAAATTCCTGAACCATAGCATTTTATAACAGAAGCAAAAATAAGCCATCAGTTCATTCAGTGTCATGCTTCTGAGGATGAATTACATATATTAGAATGATAGCGATATAAAGTAGAAACAATTCCTTCATAGTCAATCATTTCTTATTTTGTAAAGAGAAATTCATTAAAATTAAAACCTTTTCACCTTTTTATATTGCTACAATTAAGTTAAATTTTACCAAGTCTTCTGATAAAACAAAACTATTTACCTTGGGTAATGGTTATTTCAAATAAAATTTTACGGCTCAGCAAAAAAGGTCATTGTTTCATAATCAGCTTGATGACAAGATCTCACCTAAAGTTATGGAGAATTAATGGAGAAACGCATCTGCTTTCGTGAACACACCGAAAAAAATCAATCTTCATTATAATAAAGTAAATCATGAAAACATTAAAAATAATGCGAAAATAAGATCATTCGGGTGCACTATTTTCACTGTCGCAGTAAAATTCGGATTGTAATTTCTTTCTATTATGTTGATATTTTCATACATACACATACAATGCATATTTATAAGTTGGTATTATTAAAAATATAGCATATTTCGAACAAATATATACGCAAACATCGACCATATGTATAGCACATTTTTATGTTTATCACAATGATTAATATATTGTGTAAATATATATAAAGCATTACTTAGTAAATTCAGTATATGAGCTTCCTTGGTTTTGCACGTCTGGAATCTTGTAGGTGAGCATCATTTGATAAAGTTTTTTCATGACAATTTCGTTGGCTGAAATGAAAAAAATGAGATAGATTAATTAATAACGTGTGTAAAGTTTTACTATTTTTTTAGTACTGACTGTAAATAAACAATGTTTCTTAGTAAAGACTTCTAAAGCGTACTTCGATCAAATATGTTTTAATTTTGTGACAGTGTTATAAATAGAATAGCAGCATGGCTCAGCATTGCCTGTGTTTGATTCCAGATTCGTACGACTCATACAGCAATCGCTATCACTTGACTTAAAATATTGTCCCTTCCTTGCCTTTAAAGGAGTGCCTTTTGCCGTGGTGATGCCTTACTTCTTTTCTATCTCACACTGCGAATTTTTTCTAAGCTCTATACTAAGCATTAAATCTGTTACGAAAAAAGAACTAAACAAAATGAACACATAAAGATCAGCTTTAATAAAGGACTCGTAACTGGAAAAACCGAATGAAAAAAGAATGTTAACAAGAAATACTATTTCACACCTAACACAGCTCTGCGGAATCAGAATCACCGTTGAGTTTAAGCAAGCGAATGAGCCAATTGGAGTAAAGTGCCATGCAGATTTAAGTTTTTCCCACTTGTGACGAATGCAGCTATCGATTATTTTTGCTAGTTAACATTCCTGTCAGCCAGCTATATGCTCTCACGCTGGCCAATAGAAAATGACCGCAAGCTACATGACACCTGCCGTAGAAGCATGAAAAAATCGATTATTTCCACTATGGATGGGAGTTGGGAAATGCAAAGTCGGTCTTTTTATGTAAATTTTGGTGCAAATTCGTCGAAAATTGCGGCCGTGCATTCGTTACACACACACACACACACACACACACACACACGC
>OZ038477.1:1047500-1155000 GCA_964036315.1 Acanthosepion esculentum
CTGCAAGAAAGGATCTTTATTTGATATAATAAAAACGAAACGAAAGTCAACATGTAAAACAGATAAAGCTCCTAGTGACCAGTGACAGAGGCAACAACAACATATACACCTTAATAAAAAGTACTGACACTGAACCTTGCATCGAAGCCTGACACAGTCACTACGCTGAGCTGCCTACTATGTCTACAATGTCTATCGCTATAAATGCTTCATAAGTGAAATGGATCATTCTTCTACTAGTACGATCTCAGTATTCTAAACAATATATATATATATATATATATATATATATATATATATATATATATATATATATATATATATATATATATATATATATGCAGAGATTTCGGTCTCTTCTCGGCCTCAAGGCTAAGATCAAAGTGTAGTATATGTTCGCAGATTACTTGCTGAATGATCGCCTTTTGGCTGGGATTCGTTCTCCGATACAGGCCGGTCGCAGAGATTCGTCCCTGCGCTGGTAGTATCACGGCTACGTCTGACTAGCTATGACCAGCTAAGACCAGCCATGACCAACCATGACCAGCTATGACCAGCTCTGACAAGCTAAGACCAGCTAAAGCCAAAGCAATGCGGCCCGGGTGAAAACTCGTGTCCACTCCCCCTCCCGTCCCACGTTAAACCTCGACCTTGTGTCACAACCTGACCGTGTGGGAGTTCAAGTAAATCCACGGCCTCAAGGCTAAGATCAATGTGTAGTATCTGTTCGCAGATTACTCGCTGAATGATCACATTTTGGCTTGGATTCATTCTCCGATACAGGCCGGTCGCAGGGATTCGACTATGGGGTCTCTCTGCGCTGGTAGTATGACCAGCTTGAAAAAGCTATGACCAGCTAAGACCAGCCATGACCAGCTATGACCAGCTTGGACAAGCTAAGACCAGCTAAAGCCAAAGCACTGCGGCCCGGGTGAAAACTTGGGCTCATTCCCCCTCCCTTCCCACATTAAACTTCGACCTTGTGTCACAGCCTGGCCCTGTGGGAGGTCAAGTAAATCCAACGAATCAAGAGATTGGTCGGTGCTGGCCGCTCACGCCGCGGTCGGTACCTGCCGGTCTCTTCTCGGTTTCAAGGCTAAGATCAAGGTGTAGTATCCGTTTTCATATTACTCGCTGGACGATCGCCTTTTGGCTGGGATTCGTTCTCTGATACAGGCCGGTCGCAGGTATTCGACTATGGGTGTCCCTGCGGTGGTAGTATCGCGGCTACGTCTGACTAGCTATGACCAGCTTGGACAAGCTATGACCAGCTAAGATCCGCCATGGCCAGCTATGACTAGCTATGACCAGCTCTGACCAGCTTGGACAAGCTAAGACCAGCTAAAGCCAAAGCCCTGCGGCCCGGGTGAAAACTCGGGCCCATTCCCCCTCACTTCCCACATTAAACTCCGACCTTGTGTCACAGCCTGGCCCTGTGGGAGGTCAAGTAAATCCAACGAATCAAGAGATTCAACCTGAGACTCTGCCCGACTGGGGTTAGTATCATTTTTTGCTTTGAAGCGAACGTACGCACAAAAAGCCGTATTGACCAAAGAAAGGCCTGTTAAGTTTCTGTTTTTGATATTTTATTTTCTGTTTTTGATATTATATTTGCTAAAACTTTGCCCTTTTTATTTTCTGGTTATCTGTATTTATACATTCTTTCTCTTTTGTTTATTTTCCTTCTTGCCTTTTTCCCCCCTCACTGTTTTAGTTTGCATTATTCTGTTTATTTTCCGTATTATTTGTTTGAGTTATCTTTTGTTGTCCACGTTTTGCTTTCCGGTTATTTTTATCTCTAGTCATTATTTAACGTTTAAAACAAAAAAACGGCCTGGAACCAAAATAGGCCGCCAAAAAAGGATGGCACATTTTATGCCAACGAAAGAGAAAAATACGAAAAAAGCTTCAATGGGAATGAATTCCTAACCATAAAAGAAGCTTTTGAAGCTGTTAACACGCGGACCATTTCCTTGCTTACCTCTGACGTCAAGTCACATAGACTGATTGGAGTGAGCAGGGAAAGTATGGAGGAGGCCCTGAAAACCCTCAACATAAGTCCAAAGATACTCGCAAGAAGGACCAATGCACTGTGGGATATTCTTCTCCAGACAGAAGAACAGGTCAAGCGGCTGGCTGGGTGTGTTTTAAACACCTAAGCCCTAAGGCTTCAAACTGAATATTTGGGCACCCGCCGAACCAAAGTAACCATTCACGGGGTGCCAATAGACATGCCGGAAGACTGAATGGGGGCCTTCTTCTCCATATATGGAGAGGTAAACGAAGTAAGGGCCATAAGCAGTAAATCTGGAATAGAGACAGGTGATATGGAAATACAGATCACCATAGATAGAGAGGGTTTTAAAGAAATCCCCAACACCCTGATCTGCCGTAAGAGAAAAATGTTGGTGCTGGTGGAGGGGAGAAAACCATGTTGTTGGCTATGTGGAGACGTGGGCCACATGGCGAAGGTGTGCCCTTCTAAGAAGAAAGATCAAGTCCCACCTAGCCCAGCAACTTCAGCAACAACAACAGCTAAGAAACCTGAGGAGATTCCGAAACCTCGTGGAGAATGGACGGAAGTAACCAGAGGAAGGAAGTCTTCAAGTGCTCCATCTCCACCCCAGAAGGAAATTCCGCAAAAAAGGCAGTCAGAAGTGGAAGTAAAACAACATCCTAAAGAAGGCCAAAACAATCGGCCCGAAGAACAGGCAAAACTGCAAGGCCAGCAACAGCAGAAGCAACAAGAACAGCAGCCTCAACAGCAGCGGTCTCAGCACAAACAACGGAAGCAGCAAGAGCATCCACAAATGCAGCAGCAACAGGAAGCACCAATTGAGGTGGAGAGTATGCCTCCCCCTCGAACTTCCTCATTGAAAAGATGTAGGGAGGAAGACTCTGAAGAACAAGAAAATAATATCTCTGGTCGTAGCAGGGCGGAGCGTAGCATCGATAGAACCAGTCTCCCTTCCTCCTCTACACGTACTCTATCCCCCTCTCCCTCTATTTCTTCCCCCAGTTCTGTGAGCACGCCACCCCATACATCCACTTCTTCCCCTCCCCATCCTTCAAGGGAGAAGAAAAAGAAGAAAAAGAAACTATTTGAGGGCCCCGAAACTATTTGTCTGGTAGACAAAGAGGAATACAAAAAGGTCCTCTCAAAACATAAAAGGCCCCTTTTAAAGGTTTTGTATAAAATAAATGAGGTAGATGGGAAAACAACGGAAGACCCTCGCAATTTTCCCAAGGCCCCAGGGGTAATTCTTAAAAGTATGGAGCCATATTTTTGAAGCAAAAGAAGCCTTCCCCAACATCAGAATGCTGGAAATAGACGATCCGGAGATCAAGAAGCTACGCCAATTTTGTGCTGGGAGGGTCCCTGTTTTGGTTCATCCCTCCTTATATAGAGCCATCAAATTAACATACCCCACGGACGTCGGCGGTATTGCCCTGGATGGACGTATTACGCCAGAGTTGGATGTAGTGAGCCTGGGGCAATCCGTCGGGGTCCTGTCCGGCTCAGATTTCCGCCCCGTATGTGAGTAGGTTTTTGCCTTAACTCTCTTTTATATTTGCAGGCCTAGAAAATGGAAATGAAGATAGCCAGTCTGAATGTGAAGGGCTTGAGAGATCGGGGTAAGGCTGTCCGCTTGCTTCGGGATCTCTTGTCCTTCGGTGTGGATGTTGCCGCGATCGAAGAGACCCACTTTGTTTGCACGTCCGATGCGTGTGTGCTGGAGGATGACTTTGTCATCTATTCAGCATATGGGGACCGGTGTGCCAGAGCAGTTTCTTTGTTAGTCAGACGTACTCTTGATGCGAAAGTGGACCTTGTGCATACAGATGCCGAGGGCAGGTTAATCGTGGCCGATATTGCCGTGAAAAGTGGTTCGTTTCGGGTCGTTGCGGTTTATGCGCCCAACGAGCGGGAGGAGCGGGGTTCCTTTTTTCGGCGGTTAGGGCCGTTCCTAGTCGATTCTTCGCGCCTAGTTCTAATGGGGGACTGGAATGCCATCCTGGACCCCAAGTTAGACAGGGGGCGGGGCGCTAGCGGGAGAAGTGGCGATCGTAGCCTGGTCGATCTGATTGGCGATTATGGTCTCGTCGATAGATGCCTGGTCGATCATCCCAGTGAAAAAATGTGGATGTGGGCGCATAACTGGCCGTCTGACAAGGTAGTTAGCTACCTTGACAGAATGTTAGTTGCCTTGAGCCGACATAGACTTGTTAGATTGTCCCACGTTCCACTGGGTAGGCTACACGGATCACAAACTTGTTTGTGCCCGTTTGGTGTTAGAACATAGGCCTAGAATGGCTGGTTACTGGAAGTTCAATTTTTCTTTACTGGACAGGCGGGACTTCCAGGGGCAGCTAATTAGATTAGTGCAGCGGGAGCTAGTGGGGGCGGTTATCGGGAATAGATGGTGGGAAAAACTTAAAGATAGAATTTGGTCTTTCACCACTGATTTCAGCAAACGGCTCGCTCTAGATAAAGCTGATAAGGTGAAGACACTTAAGGCTAATTTTTCCCGGGCGGAGGCTGGGGGGGTCCCTAGAGATAGCCCTAGCTAGGGAGGCCCTGCAGCGTTCGAATAGCGAGCGCTACATGGGTCAGATAATTAGACATAATTTAAGTAAGATGTCTTCTGAAGCCGTGAACGTGGGCGCAGATCTGCGTCGGGAAGAAATCCGTCGAGGTGCTGATCGCTACATTCGTCAAGTCAAAACTCGGAGGGGCGTACTCTGCGGTCGACTGACGACATGTGCGAGGTTTTTCGGCGGCATTTCGAGAGCCGCTTTACCAAGGAGCCTGGTCTCCGTGAGGAGGAGTTTCGCAGCTATTTGGCTGACTTTCTTCGGCTTGCGCCGACTGAAGCAGCTAGCGAGGGAGAGATCACGGAGGGCGAAGTCTACGAGGCATTGAAGAAGGTCGGCAGAGGCAAATCGCTCGGTCTGGATTGTTTGCCTTATGAATTGTACTTGAGGCTATTGCACATCTTTGTTCCGATTTTGACAGCAGTGTTCAAATACTGGTTTCGGTCGGGGTCCATCCCCAACTGCATTACTAGGGGTGTGATCACTCTGTTGAAAAAGGGCAAGTGTGTTGGGGGGAGACTAGATGATTATAGGCCCATAACTCTGCTAAACACAGAGTTAAATATTAAGGCCAAGATCCTGCAGGAGCGTTTGCAGTCAGTTGCCGAGTCTCTGTTGGGACCCGAGCAATTCAGAGCAACATGCATTTGATCCGCACGATCCTAGAGGGAGTAAAAGACGACGAAGAAGCCGCGCTGATCAATTTGGATCAGTCCAAGGCATTTGATAGGGTCGACCATCGCAACCTTGCTACTGTCCTTCAGGCCGCCGGATTCTCACCCGAGTTCTGCCGCTGGATTAGACTCCTGTATCGCTCCCCCAGTGCTGTGGTACAGGTGAACGGAAAGTTGTCGGGCGCTTTTGTTCTGTCGAGGTCGGTTCGTCAGGGTTGTCCGCTGTCGCCTCTCCTTTATGCATTGGCGTTGGAGCCTCTCCTGCGCCGGCTGAAGGACGAGACGTGCAGTCCGGCACTACGCGGGATCGCCGTTCCTGGAGGGTCTCGAGCCAGGGTTTCCGCGTACGCCGATGACGTATCTGCTTTCGTGTCGTCCCATAACGACATTCAGGCGGTACAGAAGGCGCTTGATCGGTACGAGAAGGTGACAGGGGCCAAGATAAACCGCGACAAGTCGTCCGGCTTGCGGTTAGGTGCCTGGAAGGGGCGCGATCTTCCGGACCGCTTCGGTTGGACAGACGGTCCTGTCCGCATTCTTGGATTGTGGTTTGGACCCGACCTCCAGCTGGAGAAAAAATGGTCTGAAGTACTAGCAAAGGTCGTTTCTGCCGATAAAACTTGGAATCGACGGAGGTTGTCCGTAAAGGGCAGGGCGGAGGTGTGTGTTACATACATTTTCCCCCTGATTCTTTATCGATTGTCAGTACTTCCTCTCTGTGATACCCACATGAAGGCGCTCGAGCAGGCGCTATCCTCCATTTTATCGAGGGGACGCGCGAACAGGGTTGACAGACGAGTCTGCACTAAACGTCCGTGTCATGGGGGGCTGGGAATGCCACACTTGACTAGAGGAGATCCGATTCTGGAGGGGATTGTTAGAGACGCCTTCCCTAGCCTTACCATCAGTCCCCCCATCTCGAAGGTTGAGCGCCGTTGTAAATCTCGAGATGAATCGCTTTTCCTCAGCGAGTGTCGGTCAGCCTTGATGGCTATTCCGCGGTCCAGTGACCTTTCACGGCCTAGGAATGTCTTCTATCGGGGATTAGTGGAGGGTCGCAGGAAAGGATCCCCTACGTGATACGCTCTGCTGTTCGGAGGAGGAGTATCGCTCCTACTGGTCTTGGGCGCCAGCGGCGGATTATCTCAGTAACCCTGAGTTTTCGCTTACCTGGCGTTTGGCTCGGAATCGGCTGCCTCTCAACGACAAGGTTTTCATATGGGGCTTGGCGGATTTACCAGACTGTGAACGGTGTGGCCTTGGTTTAGAGGAAACGGCTTCGCACGCCTTCTACCATTGCCCCCGGGTCCGCCCCTTATGGGACTATGTCGGTGAGCTGACGGCTCGTCTCGCTCCCGAAGATCTCGTGTCCATTGATCGTGCATACTTCATATATTGCATATTTCCCCACGCCCGTGTTATTTTTCTGATTCCCACTCCCTTAGCGAGAGTGCTTCTTGATTTTGCCTTATCGGCAGAATACAGCGGCCTCTCTGTTTTGAGGGCTGGACGGGCCCTACTAGTATAAATTATGTTTAGTTTAAATATTTGTTGAATTTTTAGTTTGTTATTGGGTTCATCCCCCTCCCCCTTTCATCTATTCTGTGGGGCACGGTTTTTGTAGGTTCCCCTGGTGTGGATGTGGTATTATGGTGGATGAAGCTTTGAATGGCGACGGATGAGTTCTTGTGGTGAATGGAAAATTGTAATGTATGAATGGGTCGCGAATCTGATTAGCTAGGTATAGGATAGTAAGCAATGACCAGCCTTACCCCTCCCTTTTTTCGGCCTTGTGCCACAATTTGTACTTTTGTGCAAATAAACTTAACGAATCAGGAGATTCAACCAGATACTCTGCCCGACTGCGACTCAGTCAACACATTCTCCAGGAACGGTCTTCCCAGGAATATACAAAAGACTATATGTAAATATTGTGTACACTTTCTTGTTTCAATACATTTTGTTCTAAGTACATTTTGTGTTGCATTATTATTCCATGCATTAGTCAAATTTCAACAATGGCGACGAGGTAGAAAGAACCATACGAAAAAAAAAAAGAATTAATAATTGAGAGCCTTCAACAATTGGGACAAGTCATTGAAGAACCCAGGCGGAAGGAAAAAATTATAAATTAAAAGTCCAACATTTAACGAAACGACGAAGGATTCTGAACTTCTGGATATTTAGAACTCGTTAAAGGACGACTAAGCATAAAGGAACGTTCACTCAGAAAAAAGTTGAAATGTGTCGTAAACGAATAACGGTGATTTTAAATTGAAAAAGTTATCGACAACGAGACACCCGTTAAAAATAAAAAAAATAATAAAAAAAAAAACTGGCCGACTACAAAAACATGCATGGAAGTAAAAGGCGCACAAATAAACCGTGTCGACTTTGAAAGGTAACGAACTTTTTAAAAATTATTATTTTTTTTGTTTGTTCAACAATATTTTATAGTGACGAATTTACCTCGGATAATAAAAATCAGAAGTTTGTCATTGAAATACGCGAACAGAAGTCGAAAACGAAAAAAAAAAAGTCCGACGGTCTGGGTTCACAAAAAAAAAAAGTTGATTATCACGGGCTTGAATGTAAAATCAAGACATAAAATAAAAAAGTCGTAAGTTGTTTCGATTTTTCTGGTCAGCTTATATTATATCCGTGGATACACAAATTAAAAGTATATTCTTTGTTGCATGAACACTATCAGCTAAAGATGGATGAATTATCCAAAGTCATATCTGAATTATTCAAATCCCAGCAGTTGAGTCAGCAACGTCAAAATGAACAGTTTGCCTTATTAATAAGGGAAAAACAGATAGCACAGCAAAAATATCAAGAAAAGCAAGATGAAAGACAGCAAAAGGAAATTATAGCACAGCAAAAATATCAAGAAAAGCAAGATGAAAGACAGCAAAAATATCAAGAAAAGCAAGAGGAAAGACTGGGAAAACAGGAAGAAATGCAGATCAAGGTTTTAGAAATTCAAAAGTTAACACTGGAGAAATTAAACAACAATCAGGCAAATGAAGGAAATTGTTCATATTCTAATAACACCATATTTAATTCGCTGGAAACTTTCAACTATGTACCAGACGAAGAAAAAACGTTTGAAGCGTACTTTAAACGATATGAAGATATTTTCTACACAGACTGTGAAAACTGGTCGAATTCAAGAAAATTCAGTCTATTACTAAGAAAGCTAGGTACAGCAGAACATAGCAAATTTGTAGATTTTATTCTACCGAGAAAAACGAAGGAATTGGAATTCTCGGAAAAAGTGACATTGCTAAAAGAGCTGTTTGGAGCAAATATGTCGCTTTGGCATAAGCGATGGTTATGCATGAATGTCTCTAAATCAGGATTACTTAACATATGCATCTATAGTGAATAGACATTGTGACAATTTCAGATTGGCAGAGATTACGGTTGAAGAATTCAAGTGTTTAATTTTTTCTCAAGGACTGGTATCCAGTAAGAGTGCCGAAATAAGACGTAGATTTTTATCTAAACTCGAATCTGAACAAAACCTACCCTGCAAAAGTTAGCAGAGGAGTGTCAGCAGGCCGTAAAGTTAAATAAAGAGTCTCAAAAAATCGAAGAAGCTGGCATTGCTTATATTAAAAAAATAAAAATTACCTATCAGCAAAAAATTGGAGTAAAAATTCGGCGTATTTTAAAAATAGACAAGAAAAATTAAATAAAAAGAACGAGGATGAAAAAAAGGTCCCACCATATAATTGCAGACGTTGCAACGAAAGACACTGGGAGGTAAATTGCCCATATAGAAATAAGAAATGTTTCGGGTGCCACAAGAATGGACACAAAGGATCGTGTTGTCAAATGAAAAAATTCAATAGCCGAATTAGACAAAATTTCGAATATCAAATCAGATAGAGATTTGAGGAAATATGTGACGATTGAAATATTTAAAAAGAATATCAAATTTCAACTCGATTCGGGTTCAGATTTAACAATAATGAACTATAAAACATGGAAAATTTTAAAAAGGCCTACAATAATGAAGTCAACGAAACTCGCTCGAACGGTAAGAGGAAAGGAAATTAACTTCGAAGGCGAGGTTGTACTTCCCATGAAATTGAACTAGATCGTTAAAAAAATAAAAGTTTTCATTCTGAAAAATGGAGAAAACTTGATGGGTACAGATTTTATTGAAACATTCGAATTGTGGGATACACCGTTAAACTCATTCTGCAAAAAAGTAGAAAGTAATACGCAAACAAGACAGGACATTAAAGATGAATTAAAGAAAAAGCTTCCGGAAACCTTCACACCTGGTCTTGGAAGATGTAACAAGTTTGAAGCTATATTTGAATTAAAGGAAAATACTATGCCAATTTTTAAAAAGAAACGTAACGTGCCTTTCGCAAGTGTAGAGAAAATTAACGAAGAACTTGATAGGTTGGAAAAAATGGGAATTATTTCGAAAGTAGAATCTAATTCATGGGCTGCGTCGATTGTGTGCATAAAAAAGAAATCAAACCAAATCAGAGTCTGCGTTGATTTTTCGACAGGGTTGAACTCGGTAATTAAGGACTACCATTACCCGTTACCGAGTCCGGAGGAGATTTTTAACAAGCTAAATGGTGGTGTTATATTTTCAAAAATCGACTTATCAGATGTCTATCTCCAAATTCCCGTCGAAGAGGGATGTTCGAAGTTACTAGGGATAAACACGCATAGAGGTTGATTCAAGTACAACAGGCTTCCCTTTGGTATTAAAGTGGCACCTGCTATTTTTCAACAAGCTATGGACGTCATGTTGAATGATTTAGACTTTGCGTGCGCCTACTTAGACGACATCATAGTAAGGAGCGAAACCGTCGACGAACATCGAGAGCATCTCAATCAAGTATTTAAAAAGATTCAGGACTTTGGATTTAAAGTCAAAGAGTCAAAGTGCGAATTTGGGTTGGAGGAAATTAAGTATTTAGGTCACATAATCAACAAAAATGGCAGATTTCCAGATCCGGAAAGGTCCATTGCGATTAGAGACATGCCGACGCCCACTAATGTGGCGACGCTACAGAGTTTTCTGTGGCTCGCAAATTATTATCAAGCGTCCATTAAAGGAATGTACAATCTAAGAGCTCCGTTGAATGAACTACTAAAAAAAGACAAGGCATGGGAATGGACGGTAGAATGTTAGAAAGCCTTTGATGAAATAAAGAAAATGCTTACATCCGACCTCTTTTTAACCCATTACAATCCAAAACTTGATATTGTAGTGGCAAGTGACGCCAGTTCATACGGGTTAGGAGCGTGTATTCAACACATAATGCCAGATGGTTCTAGAAAACCAACTGCACATGCTTCGAGAACTTTACTCCCAGGAGAAAGAAGTTACTCACAGATAGAAAAATAGGCTCTGAGTATCATTTTTGCCATAACAAAATTGCATATATACATCTACGGCAGACATGTTATGCTAGAAACGGATCATAAACCTCTGATCACTATTTTTGGTTCAAAGAAAGGGTTACCCGTTTACACGGCAAATCGACTGTTGAGATGGGGAACCATTCTTCTTAATTATGATTTTCACATAAAGCACCTATCATCCAAAAATATAATTCATGCGGATAGTTTATCAAGACTCGTATCGAGTCAAGAAGAAAGATTCGAAGAATCAATTATTGCAAATATCAGAGCAGATTATGAGGTGAAAAGCATGGTAAACAACATTTTAAGAGAGCTACCGGTTACACCAAAGGAAATCAAAAAAGAAGCTGAAAGCGATGATTTCATTTTAGAAATAAAAAGCAAAATGGTAGCAAATGACCAAAAAGTGCAGGTGATATATTCAATATGTGACGGATTTTTATTATATGGTGAGAGAGTAGTAGTACCAAAAAAGTTGCAGAAAAGAATACTACGGGACTTTCATATGGGTCACCCGGGGGTTAATAGAACAAAAAGCTTAATGCGAAGTTTTTTATATTGGAAAGGAATGGATGTGGATATCGCAAACATGGTTCATCGATGTAAAGGGTGTGCGTTAGCAGCTAAGGCACCACCTATAGTACACAAACCATGGCCCAAGACGGATCATCCGTGGACAAGATTACACATTGATTTCGCTGGTCCAGTAGAAGATTATTACTACTTAATAGTGGTAGATAGTTTTACAAAATGGCCGGAAGTACTACGCTGCAAAAAGCCTACGTCCAATGCCACAACTTTCTTGCATGAACTATTTGCACGGTTCGGTGTGCCCGAGTGTATTGTGAGTGACATTGGTACACAATTCACTTCTGAAGAATTTAAGGAATTTTGTGAGTTATATCAAATTAACCACATAACGACGCCGCCGTATCATCCGAGGTCCAATGGACTCGCAAAAAGATTTGTCGATACTTTAAAGCGCGCTCTGAAGAAAGCCTCAGGAGTTCCAACGGAAAAGGCGCTTCAGCAATTCCTACAAGTATACAGAATCATGCCAAACCAGAGAACACAATCAAACATGGCACCAGCTGAACTAATGTTCGCTAGGAAAGTTAAGTCAGTGTTTGACAAGCTTTTGCCAGGAAAAAATAGAGTAAAGAACACTATGTATACAGCTAGAAAAGGATACACCTCCGGAGAGAAGGAGTTTTTCAAGTGCTACAAAAACAACGTTGGGTTCTGGGAGCGAGACATAGTGGACAAGAGAATCGGTGACCTGATTTACATAATTAAAGGGCCGAAGAATACTCATAAAAGGCACCAGACCAACTTAAAAATGTTACGTTATAGAGAATGAAGAGAGTATACCGGATGAGGAGGAAGATCCCATTGATGTAATGTATGATATTTTTCAAGTAGAACCTCCGCAGAATACTCCTGAACCGAGAAGATCCGGTAGGAAACGAAAGTTCACGGACCCATTGGACGTGAATCCAAAACGGAAAAAATATTAAAATTAAGCGGATGGACATATGCATATGAATTATGCAAATGGGATCTACAAAGATATAGCCATAATCATCATCCCATAGAGGAAGCCAGTTTGAAATCCAAAAGGGATACCAAGGCTTGGGAGGGGGTGTTGTGGTAGGATTCACCTAATTTGCATAGTGGAGTACCGACCATAAAAATATGGTTGGTACCGGGAAGAGAGGGAACAAATCAGGAGATTCAACCAGAGACTCTGCCCGACTGCGACTCAGTCAACACATTCTCCAGGAACAGTCTTCCCAGGAATATACAAAAGACTATATGTAAATATTGTGTACACTTTCTTGTTTCAATACATTTTGTTCTAAGTACATTTTGTGTTGCATTATTATTCCATGCATTAGTCAAGTTTCAACAGTATATATATATATATATATATATATATATATATATATATATATATATATATATATATATATATATATATAATTAGGAGATCCTACCGCTTTATTTTTTATACATAAACACACGATGTAAAGTGTAATAGATCTAAATATGAGACAAACTACTTATTCATATCGACCTATTTTTGAAGTCGAAGCTTTTGAAGATAACAGGATGTTACATACGATAAAAGGACTATTGTTCACGCTAATGTCCTGGACTTTCCGATTTTATGTATTTAGATTCTTTATTCAGACCATTTAATTTTTTTTAATACATCTTCAAAATGAAAACACCCTGAATCATTTAATACAAAATTATAAAAACATATTAAACTACTATTTCTTATATCAGGTAAGTTAACAAATGATATTTCATTCAGTCCATTTTCTCTTAGTTTCCGGTTATATATATTTATATTCTTTTTTGAAATAATTTATTTCTACAGCTACTCATCTACTCAGAAAATTCTTAATATTTTGAGGTCAGTTTTTTTTATTTTGAATTAGAAATGTAACTTTATAGTTATATTAAGGTGCATATTATCAAAGTGTTCTCAATTCCAATAGACTTACGTATATTAAATGAAACACATATACATTGAAAATACCCATGTCATTATTCAGGTATACATCTCTGAAGAGAAAAGTATGTAAAAATACAGAGCAAAATAACTTCATGCACCACTTAACAGCGATTTGGAATGTAAAGAATTTTTGTTACGAATATTTACATTGGACTGAATTACTAGTAGCAATTTAAAGACTCTTTTTCTGACATCTTATTTATTAGATTTGTAATCTTAATGTAAAGAGGATAAGAAATAACGTGAGAATGAGAAAGCAGCACCAACTTAGAACAATAGCAAAATCCAATGTATCATCTGCTTCGAGGAGAAAACTGTGATAATTACCTTTGTAGAACAAGACAGACTCTTGAACTAATGCAGAAAGGAAAACAAATTCATACTTCACTACATACAACCACATAATGTGAGAAAAAAATGAAATAAAACTCCGTAGACTACATGAAAGGATCTTTATTTGAAATAACAAAAAAAAAAAAATGAAATCAACATGTAAAAGAGATAAAGCTCCTAGAGACTAGGGACAGAGCCAATAATAACATATATACCGCAATAAAAAAGTACTGACACTGAACATTGCATCGAAGCCTGACAGTATCAGTCACCACGCTGTGCTGTCTACAATGTCTATCTCTATAAATGCTTCATAAATGAAATTGATCATTCTTCCACTCAGTATTTTAAACAAATATATATATATATATATATATATATATATATATATATATATATATATATATATATATATATATATATATATATATATATATATATATATATATATATGAGATACTAATGCTTTAATTTTTATATATAAACACACGACTTGAAGTGTGATAGATCTAATTTTTAGACAATCTACTTATTCATATAGACCTATTTTTGAAAGCCGAGGCTTTTGAAGATTATAAAATTATTTTCTTATATTGTGATTTATTCTTCTGTTGTCTGGCCCTATCATCAGCCTGTTTCCCTATACAGGCCGTGGTTGTCTATGTGTATTGTTTTGTTGATTTTATATAAAATATATAGGCCTATTAATTCTGAAAATAAACCACCATCAAAGGAACCTTGTGGTACATCGAAGTTCCCTTTTGATATTTATTCAAGAATCTCCATTGATATGAACAAAAAAATATTCCAGTATTTAGATGTCTCCCCATATATGAAACCCAGGTCAAAATTTAGGTACGTGAATGCTGGTCCTTACTACATTGCGAGTATAATAAAGCACGCTCCTAAAGGAATAGAGTGCAGGCTATCTCGAAATCTCTCTTGAAAATAATTTTGGAAGCCAAAGAAAGAGCAAGAAAAGACTTTATAAGATGAGGTGCATAAAAGTAAACTGGAATTTAAACCTAAAATAAAACAAGAAATGAAGAATACTTTGAGGAAAAAAATATTGTGTGTTTCACACCACCTTATATTTCAAACATCAAATGTAAAATAGGGAAACTAATTTTCACATTGCTTAATGAACATTTCTAAAACAAATTGAATTAAACTAGAAATATGATCATTAGTCGTTGCAGATGATTGCTGCTAGTCGTTGCTGTTCGTTGCAGATGATTATTGGCCGTTGCAGATCATAGCTGCTGGTCGTCGCCGGTCACTACAGACGGTTGCTGGTCGTTACAGATGATCAGAGTTGGTCGTCGCTGGTTGCTGTAGATGATCTCTGGTCGTTGCAGATGACTGCTGCTGGTCATAACTGGTCACTGCAGATGATTGCTGGTCGTTGCAGATTATCGCTGGTCGGTGCTGATGAAAGATGGTGCTCGACGCTATTCGCTGCAGAAAATGGCCGGTCTTGCAGATGATTGCAGCTAGTCTTCGATGGTCGCTGCAGATGATCGGTACAGATGATGTGCAAGATGGACTCTGAAGAGATTGACTCAAATAACCCAAATTTCCTTGCCGTAGATGTAGCTATAAATTCGATAGAGTCACTCTTCTTCAAGGCATTTGGAAAGGTGAGGCTAAGAAGGCGCTGTATATTACTCTCCAGCTGTCTATCATCAGGCATGTAGATGTCATGTAGAAAAAGATTCTCCATCGTGGGTAAATGACAGTAGTTTTATTTGGGTGCGTTAAAATGCCATCTACCCCAGTTAACCATTGATTTGAGGTCCTTTCCAAGGGCAGCAACCAGATTTACTTTGTCAGCCCTTGCGGATTTGCTATTGGGACAGGTGTAAATGGTAGTATCATATGCATGTATACCTTGAGGAAGAAAGAATTGACGAAGATCAGAAACAAGATAGAGACTTGGGATACACCCGCATTCTTGTTTGAAAGAATCTGGAAGTGGGCCGGTTCAAAACGACCTTTATTTCACAATTTCATAGGAAGCATTGGATTAAATTAAACATTCATCCTGTAATACAGTAGCGCTAGAAGTTGCGTAAAAGACCAGCGCGCTGAATCCTGTCAAATGCCATTGTGATATTGAGAGCCACTTTCGAAAAATACGTCACCGGTCGAACGGGTGAAACGGAAATCATATTGTTTGTCCTAGAGAATTAAGATACTTAACTAATTCAGTATTTATTATTAATCGAATATTGGCGGAAAATCAGTAGAGTGAGGAGAGAGTAGGATGAGTTAACTGTCAAATTCCCCCCGAATAGGACTTTCAGCGTGTGATTAAGTGGGACAAAAAATGCCTTGTATATTTAAAAGCTTCCAAAACATACATACACAAATATCCCCAAGGACACATGCCACATTGGATAAAGTCGTTGGTTATATCCAGTGACTAAACATAGCAGTGGTGAACGAAAACTTGGAGAGTTGATTATTTACATTATTGACATTATTCAGAACGTTATGCTCATCCCCATTGCCATATTCACAACGTTTCAACCGTTGTACGTTCCGGCATTCTATAGGGATTTGGAATTTCGAATCGAACTTATTTCGTCCACTGGGATAGATTGTTCTAGTTCCACGTGTCCTAATAAAAAACAAGAATGACTTCGCACCAAAGTTTTCACAGGGTTACACCAAGCTACCTCACATATACAGGCTTTTAGAAGGTCACAAAGACGTTATTCTGCTCAGGCCGATTTTTCTTTTCACCAACAGAAACTCAATGAAGCGCTGTACATCGTCATCAATATGTTACTAACGGTAGATAATGGCTACATGTTATAACTCTTCTAAATAATGTACTTCATGTATTGAATTTTAAAATAAACTGCAGCCGACGATTTTGAGATTAGGTATTTTCACTCAGCATATTTTCGACTAAATCGTTATTTTCATGTAAATCGTTTTTCCTGCATTTGACATTAGATTTACTCAATTTACAATTTTATTTTTATTTCATTACAGAAAAAGAAGACATTTCAGAATAAAAAATATATTATTCTTCAAGTTTAGTCTATTAAAAACAGTCATAAGTTAAAGAAAGTGCAATGTAATTGTTTTATCTTATTGGATTTCGGACTAGCATCTATTAACATCTAATTGGAACTGTTGGAGCTAACGTTTAGCATTGATTTGTTTTTGAAATTTTGAAAAAGAAACCTTCTTTTGTGTGCATAAGTTTGAGGATATTACCCGATTTTCAAACAATGAAATTAATTTTTAACATTCAGTAATTACAACTGATTTTCAACAAAGAAAATAGATATTTTTCCTAGTAGAGTTTAGAAGTTTATTTCTTGTTGGTAGATTTGCCAAAATGCTCTCACACTCTTACTGATCTCTACCAATCATCGCATGGCAAGGTTCTTTTTTATAGAGAATCGTAAATCAAGAAGAATAATCATTCAGTAAAGCAGATTTAGAAGATTTAAAATCACTTTATTTTCTTTATTCAACTTTGAAGAAAAAAAATAACGACGTCTGATACTGAACCACCCATTATGTATTTTGCTTGTATGTTTAAATTTTAAAAAAACAAGGCAGACATTTTGAAATTTTAATATTTATTAATATTGAAATTTCTTTTAATTTCTACACATGTATCACTAATAAAAAATAATATTTAAATCTCCCATACATGTATTTCAGACGGTTAGAAAACAATTAAAAAATACTACTTTGTTATAAAAAGGAAGAGTCAAATCAATATTCGTTTTAGTCGAGACTTTTCCTTGCTGATCTTAGGTTGAATTAGATTAATCCAATTTTCAAATCAGTTGATGCAATTATTGCATTCTGTAGAAAAAAACAAAAACACAACAGTCATAATCTAATAATCTAATAAAAAAGAAAATATTTTAATCAAACAATGATTAGTATTTTACCATTTTATGGAATATTCTGGTTATAGTTCACATAATGATATAATTATGCAGATTAACTCTACTATAATATGGTGCATTTCAGCTAAAATATTTTTTGTGATGAAAGCAATTATTTAAATCGGTATAATTATATGGGTTCTAGGAAATTTGTTAACAAAGACTTTTAAGAAAAGCCTTTGTCCAAAGAGATTACAAATTCTAGTGTTTTTCATGTTGGTGAATTGATAATTTTTCAGTGTCGCTAAGATTATAATTTCAAACTACATTATAATGATATGGAGAAATATTTTAATTCAACGATGATACACACACGTGCATTAAAGAAATGGAAAAACGAATTATTCAGAAACGTAAGGTTGCCCAAAACAAGGTAGTTCTGAGTTGGCCGTTAATTGGCAATAGAACCCTTTAGATTTAGGTGGATTCATTCAAACGATGTTTTATTCAGACAGATGTGGAATCATGCATAGTCAACATTCGTATATTTAGTTTATTAAATCTAATATTAAAGATTAAAATAAATAAGCAACATTTTTTATCACGTACTTCAAATTTTTCCTTTAACGATGTTTCACGGTATCAAAGTATCAATGCGAATAGTTAAATTTGCATGATGCAGATAGGACCTAAAATAATGTCCGATTGGCAATTCAATGTAATTAAACAATTCAGATTGTGGAACAAACTAAACTTGCAATAAAAGGGCACATATTATAATAACGTGCAATGCAGGATGATATGTTTTAGTGAAATGACTCACCAGTAAGAGTTACAAAAATTCATATTCATTTAAATAATGTAATGTCATTTAAAGATCACAGGTATACCTATTGAAAGCTTCTAACAACAAAATCCTCCAGAACTTGATGGTGTAATTCAGGGTATTTTAGATCATATGTCTTTTCGCGCACAAGTAAAAATGTTTTATTTTGACTAACAATATTTGATTCGTACTTGAAACATATTTATTCTTCGAATTTTAACTTGTTTTAATCTGTACAACATTAAATTAATGTATCCAAATGGAGCTGCATAAATCTGCAGCTAAATATAAACAATCTTGTGCAAATTAAATTATAGCGAGCCAGAAGATAGCAGGAAAAGATTAAATATATTATGCAATAATATATATCCATCACCTTTTGGTAGAAATTCAAAATTACATAACATACTTTGTGATTCTTTATGAGAGTTTTGAGGACACAAGTTAGTAAATGGCTAATAGACAGAGAATGAAAATGATTAGTGTCAAAATTTAATTTTTATTTCATTTGATTATTTCGACCGCATGGAAATCAGCGCCATCTACGATGCTTAGGAAATCTGTTAGCCTTTGTTGTTTGCAATCGATTTCTATCAGTGTCAGCCTCATCCAGATCTCATTCCAGTATTTGTTCAGTTTCGTCCAGGTATTAAATTCATATAAAATACGTCTGCATATCTCATTATAATACTTCAAACACTTCACACTATAGGCCTAACATTTCAACGCCATACCTATTGCTTACCATTGAATAAACGGATATTAAATTATATAAGCAGAAATGAAAATGATGCTTACATTCACAATGCGAACCACTGGATTCACGAAATACGTCTTCTGGGGAAGTATAACGGGTATAGCAGTACTTCCAATGCCTGCAAAATAACGTCTAATAAAGCATCTGCGGCCAGGAATTTGCAGAATCTTCACATATTTCTTGCATCAGAAAATATTTTGTATGAATATATTTCTTTTATATTTCAACATTAAAAAATATCATAAAATTAAACGATTAAATAACTTTAAAGGTTTCGTTGCGTTTTCATTGAATATATACGATATGCATGAATCTAAAAATATTTTATACTTCCAAAATCCTATAAACAATATTCCCAGTTAGTAATGTACGCATATTTTGATATCTTCTATTAAACTGTCTAGAGAATTACATAATACTGTTGTAAAAACCATTACTATTACAACTTTGTACCAATATTTATCTCTATGAATAATGTGTTTAACGTTGAGGACATGATAATTACTGCAGGATAATATTTCTTTAGATGTTTTTGGGTTCCTTTATTCTCAATAAAATCTATTTTGAAAGAGAATATCAAAATGAATTGTCATATTTACTTACTGTTTATAAATGGAGTTAATTCTTTAAACACCGTTTGTAAGCCTTTTTCAACAGTTGCCACCTGCAGTATATTAGAAAAAATATCATTGAGTATATAATTTATTTTAATATCTGTCACTATAAAATACATTATAGAAATCAGAATTTTCTTTAGAAGTGAATTGTACTTTTGATTACAGTACATTAAAGAAAATATATTTGTAAAATAGTTTTAAGCAAATTTTTAAGCAAGACTATGAGAAATGGAAGAACAATACATTCGTCTGAATATCTTCCACAAAGAAATCCGCAAAGCAATTACACGAAATTTTAGAAGCAGTAATTCTTGGAATGCCTACATGGAATTTAGTTATTTTCTTTGGAAAGCTTTATGCACAGACGTTAAAGAGAAAGATTGATATATCATGTAATTATACATGAAATAAATGTGATATATAACAGATTTCCGGTTTACATTTCAATACACCTTCATGATTAGAAGATGTAAAAGTATATGGTTAAATAATTTTTCTTATAACCACTGCAAGCGAATGTTGATTTTGTGTAGCTTTAACATGTATTACAAACATACAAATTCTGCAAAATATATCAATCATATTTTATTTAAAATAATAATATGATAAATATACGAAAATTCTAATCGCCAGTAATATTTCTCCGCTATGATTTGGCAAAAGAAGATAGTAGATTTCTTTCAATATCATTGGATTCATAAAAATGATATTTGTGAGGTTTGAATAATTTCAAGATTTCTAGCTATCATATATAATACATAATTTATTTTCTGATCCCATTAGAAGGTTACAAGTATTGTTTCTTTTATTTAACCGCACAAAAATAAATTAATTAAAAATAAATTAACATATAAAGATATGGTTTTGCAGTTTTGCTACATTTCATGCGAATATGTACAATGATCGCCATTTAAACCTCATTTTACACGTACCATAATCTGCGAAACTACATCTCTTCTTCTGGCTTTTCCGAGACTTTATATGTGTATATGTGCACAAATATTTTTACATGCTTTTGTTTGTGCATGTGAGTTTCATGCTTTTAAAATACCCTTGAATATTACATAAACGGAATATGTGTTTTGAAAGTAAAGAAAATACTTACATCGAAGTAGTCTGCATAAGGCCCCGAAAGCTTACCAAATCTAAAACTAAAATGACAACGAAAAGAAATAATTTATATTTATTAGAACTTAATTTCAAGTTGAAATCACGTTTCATTTATAGATCATGACGTACTTCGCTGTTAAAGTAATGTTTCTTTTTTTCTGTATTATTTAATTATGATTATTGTTTAAACAAAAGGAGTTGCGATTTATTATAACCTTTTAACCACATTCATCTCATTCCCACAATTTCTTGAACTTCTTTACTTCTTGAATTATTTACTTACAATTTTGACATAGAAATCCTTATGAGTTGCTTACTAAAACGAACCCCTCAAGATGATTCTAAAAAACTGGAAGGTGATTAATTCTGTTAATTTCTTACACATTTGCACATAAAATAGTGTATTAATCATGAACTGAGACTGGATGATTCTGATTTTTGTCGAAGATCATATACACTTCTTACAAAAAGAAATGAAACAGGCGATCAAGAGTAAAAAACTTATTACTTGATGTCCGGCAGGACATAACTCTTTGTTATTAATCGCCAACAATTTGATTTCCTCTAACTTACTCTATATTTAGTAAAATAGAAATGAAAAACGTTCATATAGAAAACAATAACATTGTTCTTGCTTTTAGTATAATAATTATTTTTCTTATTATGAATGAGTTTATATAAATTCCAACATGACCTTCAAGTAAATATAGTCAAGGGAAAGTAAATAAGTCTATCGTAAATATCAAAGTTAAAATTATAATTATTCCTTTTTTTATAGTATGGCCGTTTACTAAAGCGGTTTCATCTTCCCTCTCTTCCTAATAATATAATCGTGGAATAGGCACTAGCTAGCCTTTCACTGTCATTTCCAACGCAAACCAAACCAAATATAATCGTGGAATAGGGACTAGGGAACATTTCACCTTCATTTTCAAGAAGATGCATACTAAAACTCATATATATTCGTGGAATAGACACTAGGGAATATTACACAACCCGTTCCAAGAAGATGCATGCTAATAGGCAAAACAAATACAGTTATGGAATATGCACCAGGGAAAATGTCCCAGCCATTTCCATGAAGATGCATATTAATACGGAAAGCAAATATAAGAATGAAGAGACAAATGAGTTAAAAGTGACAGATGAAAAAGACTAAATAATAATTTACAACATCTGACTTCAGAAACAATCAACATATTTTTGAACACAGTGAAACCCATGAAGAGACACAAAGAGGCAGGTCGACTATATGAAGTTTAAATGGTCAAGGAAATTGTTCAGAGTTAGGAAGAACGATCATCATAGATATGGCAGTTATTTATAAAGAAAGATAATGAACAGGACAAAATATGTTCTCTTTGAGAGCATGCATAAAATCAAAGAATGGATCTCTGTATTTTGTGAAACTCGAAAAAAAAATGATATCCGGTATTTTTGATTAACTCAATACTTCAATATATGGTACTAATCATATATGAATATTTCATCAAATTTGTTGTCCTTGTCTGAATAATTTTCTTCTCTTAATGACAAAGTGGCCTAGGAGTTATACTCCCTGAATCAAAGCCGATAATGGCCGCTATATGTGTGGCGAAGTGAATTTTGCCTCTTAAATAGGAATATCGCACCTGTAGCGAGAAAAGATGGTACTTCCAATTGCTAAGGGACTGTCAAAGAAAAAGAAATTGACAGTGCAATATCCAAACTACCGGCAATGGGAGAGAAAAAAATAGAAAAAGGCGCACCGCAAGGACGCGTCTACTTAACCTACGAAATTATCATTTACAATGAATCGATAAAAAATAATCTAGAAGGCATACAAAAATTTTATATATGTGGTCACATTCCTAACAAAATAAACTATGCAACTAACACCGTGCCGGTTGCCGACACAGAATTCAGAATAACCTAAACGCGAAGGAAAAAAACTCAAGACACCATTATATAAAAGCTACGAAAATCAGGCAAATACACAAATTGAAGTATAATGAAAGGCAAATGTGACGTAAATCCGAAGACGCATTAGAATTGCGAAATATGTTTTCCAAAGGCCAAGAAAAACTTATTAAGGAGGAGGAAGGATTGCTGAATTTCTATGTAATATCAATTCTCCATTTATAGCATGAATGCTGGGCAATATTCTCCAAAGGAAATATTGTTAATAAAGATGTGATTATATGTAAGGATGATGATAATACAATGGAAGAAACATGTTAGAAATTTTTAATGGATGATTTCGTCTTCCTCTGTTTGAATTTTCTATTAAATGGCACTAGGACATAAGGGGTTAGTGAGAGTGAAAGAGAATGATGGAAAACTTTAATGAGAAGTGAGGAGAGAAGACAGTAACAGAACAGGATTCAGGAAGACGAAATATGGTGTTTGATATTGTATCTAAATTTGTGAAGATTGGATGTGAAAGGAGTTTATGATATGGAAGGGTTTTTTACAGGCGAGTTATGAGAGAAAAGAATTATTAGAATAGAATATAGGGATGCATCTGACTAGTATAACAATAAAACAGTTAGACCTAACTGTCAATCTAGTATCGCTGTCAAGTTCATGCATTCGACACTCACAGGAGTTAAGGCCTCAGAACAAATGCAATGAAAATATTTGTAGAAAAGCCAAAGGGAACACAATTCGCGTCGCTCTGAATGTGATTTTGCGATACCAGTTGGGGAACGATTACGTTACAGATCCTTTTTTGAATTTTTCTCTTCAACCCTCGAAACAAAAACCTAAAAGTAAGTGTTACATCCGAATTCAGATTATGTCTCGGTTTGTCTGTTGATGCAATTTCGAAATCTTTCTTCTCCATATCGCATTTTTTTCACTCATCCAAAATGCTAATTTCTGTGATACCCGGTAGTGAATTGTTGTCCTTGTTTCTAAATATTGTGCAATAGTGAAGGTAGAATGACTTTTTATACTCGATTTTCGCCTTATCTAGCTGATGAGCCGTTTCTTACGCGCACTGGTTTAACATTAATTATGAGGTGGATAGGTTTAGAAGAGAAAGTGTGGTCAAAATACTTTCAACTACTGCAGTAAATATACGTATGTCATACTAAAGTACGCATATTTAAAAATATTTGTGGCGAAAAGTGATGAATTTAGGGATAGAGAATTTTGCATTTCATTTTCAAATTTCATGCATATATATATATATATATATATACATATATATATATATCTTTCTCTGTGTATATATATATATATATATATATATATATATATATATATATATATATAAACATACATACATACATACATATATATATGTATATATATATATATCTGTGTGTATGTGTGTGTGTATTTGAATGTGTTTATACGTATGGAGAGTTCAGCCAAGAAAATAAGAATATAATTAATTTCCCACTGGTCAGATATCGATAAGAAGATTTAATCCCGATTAAGATAATTTAATATAGATTAAGATGACAAACTAGATTAAGACTATCTAATCTAGACCTCTACATCAAATTCCAGCGATACATGCGATGAATACATTTTCATTATTAGTTACTTCTTTTCTGTAAAAAATGCCAGGAAATAACAAAATTATCAACAATATTCATCTAAATTAATATCCGGCCATTTGGAAATTGTAAATCGGTTCACGTTTAGTTGAATACTTGTTGCAAAGTGAATTACAATTCAAATGTAGAGACATGTAAGATATATTGCTTTATCGATATTGATCTATGAGTTGGTAACATGTCCCTAAAATATGATATTCAACGTCACTAGGCTTTTGATATTGAGCTAAATTCAAACGTTTCGGAAGTCTTGCTTAATATGCCCAAGAAACTACTTAAACAACGATTATTGGAGTTATACTGATATTATTTGAAAAGTATAAAACAATTAAAACACGATGTGTTTTGCCTTCAACTTTCCTCATCTTGTCGTAATTTATGGGTAATAAACAATTTATCTTTAAAAGTATAGATATTTATGATTGGTTGGATCATATGTTAAATATAATCTGAAATAACTTCCGAAATCATTCAACCTCATTTTAATAACAGTTAATAAAGACAACTATAAATG
This sequence comes from Acanthosepion esculentum, assembly GCA_964036315.1. Classification (NCBI taxonomy): domain Eukaryota; kingdom Metazoa; phylum Mollusca; class Cephalopoda; order Sepiida; family Sepiidae; genus Acanthosepion; species Acanthosepion esculentum. Next base: position 1,072,263 of record OZ038477.1, read on the forward strand.
ATTATTTCCCAATATTAATACAAGATTTTAAAACTTTATTATGAAATTTGTGAACTCGCCAATGACGTTTCTATAACGAGAAAGGATAGCATATTCATAATGCATTTATTACCGATAACTTGATTAAAGAAACAATTCATCTTACTTGATGTTTGCGATAGAGAAATAAATGTTGTTGTCTTTAAATTGAGCTTTCACTTCTGTTGACACATTCTATAAAAAAGAATTATGAATAAGAGTTACTGCATTGTCCACATTTGAACAGAAATTTAATTCGGAATTATTAATTTTATCATGATTAAATCATGACAAACAAGAATGTATGTATCTTACTTGAAAATAAAAATCAAGAGCCGCTGAATCAAATTGATATGGCTAATAATATTTTCTAAAAGATAATTCGTTTTTGCATAAACGTATTTTTCTCTCGTTTTATGCATATATGTGTATGCGTGTGTCGTCAGAAGGATAAATATTTTATGAATTAAAGGAATTTTATAGGCAAATATCTGGGACATTTTTTAAATTGTTCAATTTTTCATGGAGTAAAAGAAGAATTCATTCTTACTGACAGCAAAATAAGAATTATTGTGCATATCATCATAAAAATGAAACGACTGATTTTAGTGTGATCGCAATTGTTTTTATTAAAAATATTCTTTAAATATTATTGAATTAAAGTTTGTCATATGTAAGCGATACTTTCTAACAACAGTTCCAAATATTCAAACATACTGGCAAATAGATTTTATTGTCAAATGAAAACGTGCTTTCTAACATGTTTCAAATACTTCCAGCAGCGATGAATCTAAGAGCAGAAATGTGGCATTTAAAAAGATATTTCATTGTTACCCTCAGGAAAATTGATCATTATATGTATCGAATGTAAATTATTAATTCATGCGAACATGTCTAAAATATTGTATAAGTACATCAACATAAAATACATTTGAAATAAGCGTAATAAATGATTGTTTTTTTTTCATAGACGACACGGGCAGACTTACCAAATAAACAGTAATGACCTCCGTTTTTTTCATGTTGGGTTGGAGAACAGAAAATCGAAGCTGGGTGGGAACACTAATTCGAATGGTATCTGGGTAAAAATATGAACGGGGACGATCAAATGTTGAAAAGTAAATTCCAATCATTCTATTTGGGAAGTAACGTGAAAACTATAAAGAATAGAGAAAAAACTGATTCAGTAATTCAAATATAAATAAAACCGTTTAAAAATATAATTAAAAAATTGTGCGATGCTTGTGTAAACGGGTTTGAATATATATATATATATATATATATATATATATATATATATATATATATATATATATATATATATATATATATATATATATATATATATATATGTATGTATAAATAAATGAAAAGAAAGAACAGTAAAATATAAAATCCGGTGTTCTTATAGATATTTTTATTTTTACAAAATAGGGCTTCAATTTTTGAAACATGGTTATCACTGTGTAGCGACAAAAAACATATTTTAAATCAAATACTTTATAATATATATATATATATATATATATATATATATATATATATATATATATATATAAAGCTCTCCCCCGAACGCTGCGCTCAAGGGTTAAATAGACTGTCCTCGCTGGATTTTTGCTAAAGAGTTGGACAAAGAAATTATCATTATATGTAACTTTAATTTTCCCTCGTTAAATGTTCACTATTTTTTAATAATAATTTTTGCTCATTCTATCCACGACACATGAATTATAAAACCTAAGAGAAAATGTGAAACTGGAATCTCCAAGGTTTTTATTTAGTCCTAATATTTCGCTTCTTAGAAACCAGCTATAAGGCGTGATTTTTAATTATTTATTTGTGTCTATATTATTTTTCATATTTTTATTTACGAAAAATATTTCTTACCATGTTACGTGATACCACAACGTGATTGAAATGATTGACGTATTATATTAAATATTAAAGAATTTAAGATTAATTATAAAGATTAAAGAATCACTATTATAATCGATACCTTAGAAGTAAAATACTTTCTTTTAAAATGATCAAAATTGGGAACCAAAAATTTGAACAAAATAAATAATATAATTACCATTCTTTTCACATCTGAAAGTAATTTCTTAGTTTATATTATGTATGTCTGATTTATAGAGGTTTTAACCCCCCTTCCAAAAAAAGGTACGCTCTTTTACTTATTGATCATATCTTATTAATATATTAATGTTAAATGTATCCCTTTGCAACTTCCACTGTATTTGTGTGTATTTCTCTGTTTGTAGAAGTGCATACCATCGGATGTGGACGTATGTCACTGAATGAGTGCGTTGTATATGTCTTCAATATGAAGTCGTAGATGACAAAAACCCATTTAGGAGAATGTCATTGTTGACATACTGTCGCTCTCTCAAGACATAATTGCTCAAAAGACAAGAGGCGAGTGGAGACACAAAAAGAGTTGAGGTAGCTTGCTTAGACTTTGGAAGTTAGGAATTGCTTGTTAATTGAACTACGTGTGGGTGTCACTTGTTTTCTCCAGTAGTAGAATGGCACTGCTTACCAGATAGTTCTGAAAGTGATTAGAAAATGTGACTGAAAATGGCCTGCTTTCAAACGTCTGCCAAGTTTAGCGCGACAGGAGTATGGCCATCTATACTCTCGAAATAATTCAACGTGGATACACCCAGTCTCTAAAGAATGATATATTCTTGACTATCATTATTCGAAAGCGAGATGTACATGGCATGTGCAATGTAAAGTCTTTAAAATGTCTAATTGCTAATCAGATCCTGCCTTCGTGAAGGCAAAAATGAAGGTGTCCATATGTAAACCTGCGCAGAAACGTCAAACCATAAAACCTCGAAAATGTGTGAACATATCAAAATTCCGATCTCATGACGTTAATCGGCTTCACAGTAAAGAGTTGGAAGAATTGCAGCGAAATCCTCCTGGGAAGATTTTGAAAGACAATATATAATGCTGCTAAGGAAATCCCTGGCATAGTATCAATCATGCATCAAGACTTGTTTGATGATAAATGCCAGACAAATGTATAATATCATATGAAAATAATATTACGACTGCCGTGTTTCAAAACGATATAATCACAAATCGGTAACGTGATATTGAAGAGATATTCAAAACCGAAAACGTTGATGCTATGCGGACACTGAATATCATATAAGGCAAATTAAATGGGACAGTCTGTGTAAATGTGGCTACTCAGTCCATTTTCCTGAGTCACCAAAGAATTTGAGACAGACACAAGACAAATTCTGTGTTAATTACATGTCGGGCAAGTGGTATTATTGACATGGTTGGAAATGGCGTAAAGCAAGATAACATAATTGAACACACACTCTTTTATGTTTACTTCACTGTTGTTATGCTTGATCTATTTCAGGGTTGTTATCAATGTACTAACATTTTATAGAGACATTATTTACATTATTCGGACTATTGTCCTCATCTTTGTCGCCATATTTATTACAACGTTTCGGCTGTTGTACGTTCCGGCCTTCTTCAGGTGGTTGGAATGTCGCTTTATCCACTGTGCCTTGTGTCCGTGAGGACATTTGTGTATGAATTTATGGCTATTATAAACCTAATGTCTTCAGCAACCAAGCGATAATTAGAACAAAGTTGCAATATGAGCTCTAGTAAAAACATGAATTGATAACAGCAAAAATTGCAATATGAGCACTGGTAAAATATTAGTGCTGAAAACAGGTGGTTGGAATGTCGAACTGAAACCTTTATTTCGCTAACTGTTGTAGACTGATCTAGTTCCACGTGCCATGTCTAATGGATGTCAGTTATCAGTTATCTCCTGTTAATTTCCCTCTGAAATTTCTCCACTGCCTTAACCGGGTATCGAACTCACACATTTGGGTCTTGTCACTGGATCTAACCAACGCCTTTATCCACTGTGGCATCTGTCCATGAGGACATCTGTGTATGGTTTTTTGGGTATTAATGTCTTCAGCAACCATTTTTACCAGTGCTCATATTGCAATTTTTGCTGTTATCATATCATGTTTTTACCATAGCTCATATTGCAACTTTGTCCTTATTATCACTTGGTTGCTGAAGACATTAGGTTTATAATAGCCATAAATTCATACACAGATGTCCTCATGTACACATGGCACAGTGGATAAGGTTCCTTATTTTGGTGGTGCAAGTACGCTAAATCTCTCTTGATAACAAGATTGTACTTACTGATGCTCATTCCATCATTAAAAGATCGTTTGTGATAAAGAAGAGGAATAAAGAAATAAATATCCGTGTTTAGAATGTTTGTACTTTAGAATACGTTCTTTAGTGATAGGATATTTAAATATCTATCACAGAACTGTTACATCCGCGTTGTTTACACAACTTAGGAATTAATGTTTTCATTCATAAGCCAGATTCTGAATTCCTGTCAAGAACTACATCTGACAGCATTGAAGCTAACTTATATCGTCACAGGCCACAATGGCTGGTACATATCATAAGACTGGTGGTCAACACAATACTCCCAGCTCCCCCAAATGCTGTCTAATGAAATTTTTCAACGGAATCAAAAGTACTGCTTCCGTATGTATGATGGATGATCCAAACTATGAAGTCAAAACTCACGGCAGAAAAAAATCGAGGAAGTAGAATCCAAAAAGGGGTGAATATTTTTCCAACAATCTGATATTGTATGACACATAAGAAGCGGATGGCTATTTTTCAACATTACCCGTCCATTTGTATCCGAGCCATGTTTTGTCACATGAAATGTCACAAAACTACGAAGCGTCTCAGAATAACAACGATTTTTTCTCATAAGTATTGGTCCAGTCAATCTCAACTGAACACACACATGAAGATCCATAAATATTGAACCCAGGAGACAATAATTCCTCAAAGATTAACGATATATAGCATCCATCTGTGCAATAATATATGCATAACTCTTGAAGGTTTCAAAATCCTTATCAGTTTCATGGCCGTTGATGCATGTCAGTGAATAAGCACTGAATGAGTCAACAGTCAAAATATCTGAAGTTATACAAGGGATACCGAATCGTGAGCAACATACAATTAGTAAATTATTGTAAAAATAAAACATCATAACACATTAAAATCAATAATGATATATTTCTCAAGGGAAATAAAGAACCTCTAATCAATATAATATCAACTTACCTGCGGTAGAATTGTACCAATGCAGAATGAATCAGGGCACGTGGTACGAAACAATTCACGACTGCTGTCAGGTAGCTGAAAAAATGTAAAATAAATTTTTATATCAAGTTTATAGTTTTGTCTAATTTACAGAGAAAATTATACATTTTCGATGATTACATATATACATATATATATATATATATATATATATATATATATATATATATATATATGTATCTATAAGTATCTATATATATGTATGTATATACATGTATGTATATGTATGTATGTATATATATATATATATATATATATATATATATATATATATATATATATGTATATATATATATATATATATATATATGTATATATGTATGTATGTATATTATTATTATTAATATACACCTTGAGGTGCCAAATCTTGGTACGTCGTCAGTGTTGTTGCTCCCATGTCACTAGAATTTTCGGGTCTAAATAAACAACAGATTTCTTCGATGGGTGACCCGACTGAATATGATCAGTATTCGGCCCGCACCCGGAACAAATTTGCCCCTAGCTTTAGGACGTGAATGATATACAGTAAACAGCAACCAATCAAGACTTCACTTGGGCCATTCGAAGTTACAGACTAGGTATGCATGGTTGTACTGGTCTTCATACATGCGGCTAAGACAGTGTGTTTTGGGGAAGAGGAGAAGAAAATAAGCCAATAAATATATATAAAAATATACACATATACACATACCTATATATATATATATATATATATATATATATATATATATATATATATATATATACAAACACATACACATATATATATATATGTATATATATATATGTGTATGTGTTTGTATATATATATATATATATATATATATATATATATATATATATATATATATATACAAACACATACACATATATATATATACATATATATATATATATACATACAAACACATACATATATATATACACATACATACATACACACACATACATAAATATATACATACAAAAAATTAATTTATTGACTTGTCTTACGACTTGCTTTTCTTTCTCTTCCTCCCCTTTTAATTTACTAAAATAACTTATTTGTTTGGTCTTTCTTTTTAACTTTCATTTTTATTCTTATTTTTTCTATTTTTTCTAAACTACACTTAATAAAATGTTTACAATAGAGCGGTTAAAATAAGTGACGATTTAAAACTTTTAAAAACTAAGAGAAAAACATTTAACTAAAATCGTTTAAAATAAATTAATCAAGCTATTTACATGTTGAATACTAGTGAAAATAAACAAAAACATAACGTGTAAATTTTAGATAAATTTGTTACTCAAAAAAAAAAATTATCCTTACCGGAAGAAATTCGTTTAAAAACTAAGAGAAAGAATATAACTAAAATTGCTCATAATAAATGAATCTGAATAATAGTTAAAAGAAAAATAGCGTGTAAATTTAGCTAAAATAAGTTACTCCCAAAAAGATTATTCATAAAGGAAACCGATTGAAAAGAATAGTAAATACGACAAAAAAAAACGTACAAGGGTAATTACGAAAAAAAAACCCAACTAAAATTTGATTAAAGAAAAGGAAAGTTTACTAAAATAAATCTACTCGAAAGACCAGTAAACCGCAAAAAAGAAGTCGTTGAATATACGACTGAATACCAATCGAATAAATTGATTCTCTGAAGCTTCTCGCCATCTATAAATACAATTTTAACATACTTATATATAATTCAGCTTTTAAATTATTTAGTGGTGGTATTTACGACGTATGTACATATGCATTTGGAACGTTCGTATTTTTAGTAGTTTTGGGCCACTCATTAGCCCTATTTATCCACAACCACCTTGCGGCCTTTTCGACGATCTCCAGGATCATTTGAATCGCTCGCCTTCTTTTTTGACCAGTTATCCCTAGGTTAGTAAGGGCTCGTATCATTGACTGTCCGGCGAACCCCCTACAGCCAATCTCGACCGGGAAACAATGAGTACGCCATCCTCTAGTTCGGCAATCATCTAAGAGTCTTTCATATTTACTATACTTTGTCTCAAATGCCTCTTGCATATGCTCCTCCCATGGGACAGTTAACTCCAGCAAAATAATCTGTTTTGTGGCATCCGAGTAAACGATTATGTCTGGACGGAGTTTGGAGGACGATATATGTGTTGGGAATTTCGATTGTTTCCCGAGATCGACTCGCATCAATCAATCCGACGCGGACGATAACAGTGAATGGGATCCTGCAACCTTCTTACTCGGTTTTGCACCTGCTTTAACGAAACGGATAGTTCTTCTTTCTGGGATGAGTTTATTGCTCTGCAAAGCTTCAGCAATAATGACCGCTATCGCCTCTAAAACCTTGTCATGACTCCACCGATAGCGCCCGTCTGTCAAAGCAGTTTTTCACCCGCTCAATATGTGTTGCAGTGATCCCCTCCCCGAACACAAGGGCCCTTTGGTGAATCTATTTTCCCCCATAAGTCTAGGTCGCGCTTGGTAATCCATCGTTGACCATCTGAACCAGGAATTTAGATCGGATGTAGTCGGTATTCCAAAGATCTGACCACGACATTTTCCGCCGATCTAGACCATCCCACCGGCTCCTCGAGCACTGATGGCTATAACCTGCTATTTTTGGCATCCGCTTTTTCTCCATCCCCGCTCTTACTTCGTCCTGTATCAGGTGTTGACGCTTTTTTTCCGAATCTGTAGGAGGGAATCAGCCCCCCATGCCTTCTCTTCCCTGTGCGACTGAACCCACTATTGATTTTACCCTCTCGATTCCATTCTGCGATAGCTAGTTCCTTAGTTGCACTCCGTTTTCTGCCCGTCTTGATCTCAATTCCCGCGCCTGATTCTTTGGGATTTCTGGAGTTTCTATACTGCTAGCTTTCCATTGTCCATGAAACCATGAACTCCTCGACTAGTTATCTAAATGGCAACTGGATGGCATTGGATGATCCATAGAAGGCTGCGCTGCTTAAGCACCAAGGTAATTCTAACCATCTACGGAGGAAACTGCTAGCTCTCCTCTCTAACGTCTCCATAGTCGAGATGGGAACGCTATAGGTATGGAGTGGCCATAATGCTCGTGGGAGTACACAGGCTTTGAAACGCCCTGACAATCCAGACTTATCTATTTTCGCCAGCCACGAGTAAAAATACGTACGTATAGCTTCGATAGCTGGTGTGTCTTTCAGAGCATTACAAAAAGATTTCCCTAGACTTTTAACGTCGAGATGGCTCTCCCTTCTATTGTGAAATAGTGTTTTACCACCTGGCACTTTTTTATTACCACCGTTCTACATTTGTTTGGCTTGAAATTCATTCCTGCGCAAAAAATCAGTCTCTCTAAACCGCGCAATAGCCATCTACAGCCTGTAACAGAATGTGTAGTGACTGTAAGATCGTCCATGTAAGCCCGGATGCGTGGTTGCCTAACTCCGGTATTGGAAACGGGGCCACGGCATTCCACCTCAGCGGACTTCACGATCATAATCATCGCGAGATCAAAAAGCGTGGATGACAATGTACAGTCTGTAATAATTCCTCTCCCGAGTCTATGCCAGTCTGAAGAAACCAAACCGGATGTAACTCTTATATGGAATTGACTGTAGTAATCCAGGATAAACTCGCAGATACTACATGGGACGTAATATCTAACTAAAGCTTCTTCCACGAGTTTATACGGTATGGACCCATAAGCATTGGTCAAATCCAACCACGCCACAGCCAGGTCCCTTTTATTCCTTCTTGCATCCCTTATTAATTACGACAAAAATCCTATATGCTCAATGCAGCCAGGCATACCAGGGATTCCACCTTTGTCTACAGCTGTATCTATGACGCTATTTTTTAGCAGAAAAGCAGATAGCCGTCGGGAAAATTTACTAAAAAATATTTTGCTTTCTGTACACAGTAACGAGATACACCATAACTGCTCGATATGTTCTGAGTTCTCTTCTTTTGGGATCCAAGCACTTTCTACATATGTCTCATTACAGATGACTTTTAATTTTCTTGTGTTCATGTAAATTTTCTCTCTTCTAGACGTAAAGTGTGTAAAATTGTCCAAATCTTGTACATATCCAGTAATTTATAATTTGTGCGGATAAATCTAGTACTGTTTATTTATATTATTTTATTTATAGCTAAGTATGCTGTAATGAATGGTTAGAGTGATTCCTTCACTGGACCTAATGGCCATGGCGGAGAGTTTTCCCGATGAAATCAAAGATTAAGTCTTCTTGGGTTTCTCTATCGAGTGATGGACACGCCAGGTTTACTTGCTTAAGTGAAGGTACGCATAACAAAAACAGTTTTCAACACAGATATATGCAAAATACTGGTCAGGTGCACCGCTACGCAGCGATCCTCTGTCCACACTCGATCATAGACATGGTGATGATGATGATTTTTATTTTCTGGTATACCTACATAAAGTCAAACCATATTTCCAGAAGTATATATGAAAAGGTTGATCCCAACCGTTCTGGGAATGTTTATTCTTAGTGAAACGAGAAATCGATTCAAACAAGAAAATTAAAAAAATATATTTTTCTGACATTTTTAACAAAACTTAGATCCATACAAAAAAGCCTTTGAATACATGTGCATATTTACATATGTTTGTATATGTGTGTGCGCATGCGTGTATGTGCATTGTATAAAAGAATGAGTGTACAAAATGTAAACAACTTACATTTTCACTGTTTACTGTATAATTGAAGACATTATTTTCATGTGCCGAAAAGAGCATTGTGTCAAGCACATAATTCGAAATAATAAAATAGACCATCTTATTATTCTCAGAAATGTTTGGCAAAGGTTTTGCGGTAAATGGGATTATCCTTTTGTCGTTCTTATAAGATATTATTGCCTGAAAGTGACGAAAATTAAAAACACTGAGAAAAAGAATCATTAAGAATCAAAAAACATTACGAAATACATAGATTAAGAAATTCTTCAATGCTAAAGTGATGGTATATTTATATTTTGTATACAAGCAAATTTTAATTAACAATGAAGAAAGTACATAACCGTTTGCAATTAATGAGCAAATATTAAAATTCGCATTTGTAAATAGGAGTATTTATAAGAAATTGGTCTCTAGGCCCGTTGATAAAAGAATGCGAAGTAATGAGAAGGTTACTGAACCGACTGGGTAATGCCATTAACTTGTAAACAAAAATTATATAGAAGTATTTCATCTTAAAATAATATCTCTTGTAAATCGGGTTAACATACGTAATGAAAACATTATTGAATTAATAAATTACTTATTCATACAGAAAATAAAATACTCCATAAAAAACACTTACTTTGTGATTGGTTTGCAGATAGTTAGAATCGATAACAGGATTCGATTCGAGACTATAGTCGAAGACATAATTTTTGGCAATTGGATATGTTACTGATAAAAAATATAACCGTCAAAATTTCACATTGACTTAAAATATGAACATTATAAATGCACAATATATTTTTAATATTATAAGTTCTTTCTTAATATATAATATGACTAAAATGATGTGATATATATAAGTATTTTTTGTTTCAATTCTCGTTTATATCTTTGCGTTAATTAATCTTACATGGAAAGGTAATATGATCACTAAAAATTATCAGCAATTTGGGAATCGATCAACTAATTAATATTGAAATTACAATAAATTTTTGTATACATTTCTCTTTCCAAACATGTTGTAAAAGGACTCGATAATTGTTGCCTTAATATTTGTTTTTTATTTAAATAAAATTTCCATTCATGATGGATACTTTTTTTTACTCCAAATTAGATACATATCAAATCTTAAATAATCTAAAATAATCTGTTGACATAAATGAATTTCAGTATCAGTTTCGATGTCAAATATAGGAAAACAAATTTTGAAAACAGATAAATGACGAGAAAAGAAATCAACAGGGTGAAAAATACATTTTAACGAATATATAAATAATTAAGATATGTTTAAATGCCACAAGAACTATGTGAACGCTATTTTCGAATATTAACTTTTTAATCTCTGGTGAAAAAAAGTATACAAATACAAATTACTGAATTATTTCACTGAAATGTAAAATTATAAGTTATCTCAAAATAAATAAATATTTTTCTTATGTTATACAATATTAATTAGTATAGAAAACTGTTTTCTTCCTTTTTATATGAAAATGAAAGATTCTTATCCATGCGTTACATGATTTGATGAACTGTGGTTGAAAAAATAATACAAATTCATTCATAATAAGTAATACCGCTAACAGTGAATCAGGAAAAATAGGAATGACTTGTTATGTTACTTATACGAAACTTGACATGTTGCTTATACGAAATAACAGTGATAATATATTTTAAGAAAAATGTTAATTTCATTTTGTGTTTTTATTCGTGTAATTTCCTTTAACTGCTTTTTCATGTGTCATTCGTGGGTAAATCTAAGTAATTTTTACTTACCTGGATAATTACTGAGAAGTTTAGCTGCATTATTATTTACAACGGATACGGCAATGCTACATATCTGTTGAAGAATATCATACAAAGATTGAAATGTCAAATCTGAATTATTATATATCGAAAAACTAATTAGCTATTTATATATTCTCCGAGAAGAAATGAAACATTCGACTTTAGATTAGCGTTTGATCTGAGATTAAAACAAAATAAATAATAAAATATATGTATTTTCCCTGTTCTTTTTTAAATAATTTTATAATATTTGAAACTTAATACAGGTTAAAATTAAAATTGGTAATTTTTATTCATTTTATTTCATAGTAAATTTAAGATTAATAACAATCATCTCAATTTTAGTCTAAAATTAACATTAAGATATTAATAATTATAATTATATATAATAATAAGTTCGTTGTCAATTTTTTTGAATTCTCATATACTTGTATTTGATTGATCATTGTAGCATATGTAACAGCGTTTCCCCTGGTGAGGTGTGTTTGGTTGAATTGAATCTTTTAAAACTCCTCGTTCTACATTCAACACCATCACTTTAGAAGACACCAGCAGTGTTGAAACAAAATGTCAATTTTTGTAGTGATGCTATAATATGTTTCTGTTATAATTTTTGAATGAATATTTGCTCTACTCTGTATTGAGCACTCTTTTAAGAATAGTATTTTTGGTTATTGGAATTTATTTTGTCTACACTAACCCTATTTCTTGTATATGTACATACGTACATATATATATATATATATATATATATATATATATATATATATATATATATATATATATCAAATTAATATTCAAACTCTAAAATAATTATATTGAAATATATATATGTCTGTGCGTGTGTCTGTGTGTCTATGTAAAAAGAATTATTTTAGCGTTTTGAATATTACTTTTTATATTAAGCATAGAGGGATATCACTGTTTATTAAAAATATTTTACATTAAAAATGAATCTGGATCAACGTATTTGAACAAATATTTATTTTTATCCCTACATGCAACCATCAATTCATTTCCCTTGTTCAATAAGGTCGGGTTAGTTAAGCGTTTAAAATAGCTAATTTTTCATAAATACATAAATTACTTTTATAACTATGCCAACACTGCGATAAACAGATATTTCCATTAACATTTAAATTTCGTAACTGTCAGTCTATACTCAATACCTGAAGTTTGCTTTCTGCATGAAATTATGGCTATATAAACTTGAATGTATTATCATATTAAATTTAACAATCTGAAAATTTAAACAGAAACAATATTTTAACTAAAACAATGCAGTGTTATTTTTGTAATATAGCATTAGTCACAAAGGTATAATAAGAAATGAAATTACCTTGCTCTTGAAAAAACGCGTGATTTTACCCTTGAATATATGCCATGCTATATTTATTATCCAGCTACTGAACGAAGCTTTCACGTTCAGGTTGCTGTTACAGTCTGTGGCTTTTATACTTAGGCCTCCATTAGGAGCCTTAGCTGTAAAACATATAGCATGATTTCATTAGGTAGAAAGCATAGTGAATAAAATAAATGTTTATTTTGTATATGTATAAGGTCTGTAAAGCTTTCGAAATATATTGTTCGTATAAATTCAATCAGATTTTCTGACCAATCATATTTATACTATCAATGGTAACAAGATGTTCCTCTGGGTTTTCTCAACGTCATTATATAACATGCCAATAAATTAATTCGTAATACACTCATACGACGTAATTATATTCAATAAAGAATTTATAAAATATCATATTTTGTTATATTGTGACACTGCTAAAAGAAATGGGTTAATTTAGAATATTAAATGGAGCAGATGGAAAGGGTTAAAATTACGGAATGACATAAACTGAAAGAAGAAAAGACAGACCTGAAAAGAATGACTTTATTGGGTTGGGGAAAATATATTATAAAGGGCTATGTGAAAGATTGCAACACACGAGGGCTGAGAAGGAAGAGTCAAAATATATTCGAATAAGTTGGAAATGAAAGCAGAAATGGAGTTATTGTTTTATGTCCGCTTAATCGAACCTCTGTCCTCCTTTACGGCAGCTAATGCTGGACGGTCTCCTCAAAGTTGAAGAGGAGACTCGAAGAAGCAGTGTTGTGGTTCTACAATGGATGAGATTTTGTAGAGGATGCAAACAAAAAGGAAAATTATACTTAACATCTGGAAGAGGCAGCTGAGATTTCTGAGACACGGAATGAGAATGGAGGGCTTGGAAAATCTGATACTCACAGGGCGGATAGAGGGAAACAATGAAAGCAACGCGTGACATACTTAATGGCAGAACAGTGTTTGTGAGAAATAACAAAATTCATAGCTTATTGAGAGCTACAAGCGATAGAAGGAAATGGAGAGCCATGATCGCCTTCATCCTGAAAAGATACAGCACAAAAAGAAGAATTGAAATGGGAGTTACGAAAACAGGTCTCCTGATTGTTAGATGGAAGAAGTGATCAATTGAGTTAAGATACGAGCCTATAAGATTCATCAGTACGATTAAGCGAACAAGATATGAAGACACATATTTGCTAATAGTAGGCTGAAGGAAACAGCTGGTAAATCTCTGATTGCAGAAACAAGACAAGGTGCTGAAAAAAGTTGATGTTGAAAATTAATATAATTACAATTAATGACTAAAAGTTGAAACCGCCTTTTCACCAACTTGGTTTAAAAATCTGATTTGTCAAAGAGACAGCGGAAGTGTCGGGCTTAGATGAGATATTGAAAGAGAAGGAGAAATTACCTCCATAAATTTGGAAATAATAGTGTGAGACATAAATAAGAGAAGGAAGGAGTTATACGAGCGGGTCTCTACCTGAAAACACTACGTGTAGGAAGAAGGTAACCTCCAAAACATGAAGAGATAATTAACATTTCGGGCCAGACAAGATCTTATTCATATCGATGCAGAAACCTGGGGAAACCCTAAATTCCAAAACAACGTCAGTCACCACTCCGATCTTGAGGCAAAGACAATATAAGCAGAGTGCTAAAGCGACAAGGAAGACAAATACAGAGAAAAAGAGAGAGAGAGAGAGAGTTAGATAGAGAGAGTGAGGGGAGAGAGACGAGATGAGAGAGATGTGAGACGGTAAGTAAGGGCAGACGATGGTTCTACTGAGATCCACGTGACTTGCTGCCAAGAGATTTCTCGATTTTGACTTTGATACCTGTTCCAAATATGAGTACTAATAGACAATGTGCCACTAAAGAGCTTTTAGTGGGAAGTTATTAAAAAAGAATTACACAAAATTTAGATTTCTAATCCATATTATAAGAGCAAAAATGACATTCCTTACAAAAAGGATTTTCTCATCTAATTCCCAAAGTAATCTGAAAAAAGAAAATTCCCTACCAAATTTAAGTTTATATTCTAGCTTTTAAAAAGAAGGTTAGGATTGACTGCAAAGCACAGTTAGAAAACTAATGTTACAGATCATTGTAGGTGTTTTGAATTCTGATACTTTGTTATTGATCTCTTGTTTCAGAATGAGTTGTATATATCACGTAAAGGATTTAGATTAATATTAACTTATTGACTAAATACGCATAATTATACATTTTTTTTCAGAACATAGTTCAATGAGTTTTGTCTTCAATAAACTTCGAGTAGGATGAGAATTGTTGAAATAACTAATCTAATAAAAGATGCGATCAAAGCATCGAAAAAAACTTCTTATTTTAGAATTAAAGTAAATCATCAATCTTTCAATTAATGGATAATCATGAAAATATACCTACTTAGTGAAGTAGTGATTTCAATTTGACTGTTAAGTGAAGCGGCTTGAAAAATGCCAGATTTCCTAATAGTAAAGCTACAAAGAAAAGAAAGTATAAAATTAAACAGCACCCAGTGAACATCGTCTTTGAAGACTATTCACAAACATGTGGACAAGATTTTTATAATTATGTCATATTATTGACCGTTAGATTCGATACAACGTTTTATGCATAAAAGAGATTTCAAATGTTCTCTGATGATTACATGATTTGCCCTAAAGTTTATTCTGGGTGTTCAGATACATAAGCGAAAGATTATAATCAGCAATCAGATATTCGTTATCATATGAATATACAGGAAACAGTCTAATAGTTATTTGTTCTCATGCTTTCGATAGAATATGAAAAAGGAAAATGTCACAATGATTCAGTTGATGACAAAAGATATACAAAATAAAACATCACCTTAATACGGAATATACAGTGGCTTAAGAAAAGGTTTTAGAAATAAACTACAGCTAAATTCAAAATTTAATTACGTAATTCATACTTAACAAAAATAAACAGTATTTGGAACTAGTATATAGTAGGTCCTACAATTGCAAGTTTCAGTGCATGTATTCGATTTTTCATGGATTTGATCAACATGTATTGTTGATAACAATACATGTTTTGCCACTCCTTTAGCAATGTTGCTTTAAGAATTGACACTGACGTGATTTTGGTTGCACGCTCTCGACATTTTCGATGTAGGTGCTCATAAACATGTTCTAATGGATTCATATCAGGAATTTAGGCTAACCAGGGCAGTGACTTGATTCCTTTCAATTCCTTCCAGGCTTTTACTACTTTACGCGCATGACATGCCGCTCCATCATCTTGATAAAGGTAGACATTCTTGTCAATCTTATTGGTTTCAAATAATGGGAATAGTCCTTTCTCTATTATTTGACAGTATTTTAAACCATTAATCCACTCATCAACAAGAATAAGATCAGATTTCCCTCCAAAACAGATAGCTCCCCACACCATTACTCTAATTCCCTCCATGTTTCACGGTTGCCTGCAGACATTCAGTATTCCATGTCACATTCTGATTTCTCCAAATATAAACCTCTCTCAAATTCGAATACTGGTTGAATTTACTTTCTTCTGACTAAATTACAGACTGCCAAATTTCATAATATTTGCTCTCAAATTCTCTCACAAAGTCCATACGCCTTTTCCTGTTAGCCTCTGAAATCAAGGGCTTCTTTCTTGCAACTTTGATAGCTTTCAGTGTCTTTCTCACCGCATATGGCGACATTTCCATGCTGTTGGCGACATTTCCATGCTGTTGGCGACATCTTTGACGCTCTGACAAATGTTTCTAATGACTCTCCTCTTCATCGCCCTTTTCGTTCACTAAGACATGATGCTTGGTCATCCTGGATGATGTTCGATACAAATTTCTTGAAATATTATCCGAATTTCTTGAAATATTATTAACCGTTTGATGATTAACCTGGAAAAACCTAGTAATCTCTCTATTTGACTTGCTCCACTAATGTCATCCTATTATTTGCCCTTGCTGTTCACCAATTTCCCTACTCCCGTGAAAGTTCATTTACAATATATAACTCAACTATCGCTCATAGATTAGAGTAGCTTGATACAAACGCAGTATTGTCTGAAAAAAATAAGGTACATTGTTATACAAGCCAAAACTTAACATAGACCACTGTATATAGATAGTTAATTTCTACATTAGTCCAAAACGCTATGTTTAAAACAATTTCGAAGCAATATTTAAATTAATACTTACAACCATAATTCTTTGGAGTATTTCCAATTGCCATTGGCTTTGATAGTTTCCACATTTATTATCAATTTCAAACCATGTCCTGGCAATAACACAATTTCCCCATGTGGCGTGGAAATTGAATCTGTTTTTATACTGAAGCGAAAAATATTTAGATTTATTTAAATGCCTTTTTTTGTCATTTTTATACTAAAGTTCATATAATATAAGGCACGAGAGCCACTCTAGATAGAGGGTTAATGTTAAAATGATTCTGGTGATTAGGCGTGTTATTTACTTTTACGTTTTAATCTATTCGATCCAACCAAAGCAACAATGTCACTAAGATGGAAGAGCTTACTGCCTATGAAAGAGAAATTGAAAAACCGGAAAAGCCGGAAACCCAAGCCTAAACAGGGAACAATGGATAAAACTATGAACCCGTTGAAAAGACCGAGGAGAAAGGTGAATCGGACGATAGATTAATGAGGAGAAAAAATAAAATAATTAGTAAATAATATGTCAGAGTTGAGACGGAGACGTTAGAAACATAGAGTTGAAGTAGATTTTAGAAGGAACAGGGAACGAAATCCTGAACAGGAAACAAGCAATAAACCTCTACACGTTTGGAAAGACTAGGGTAGGTTCTTATGTATGAAAATTGAGGATGTAGGAAGTGAAGAAGTTAAGATTGTAGTCAGGTTAATGTTCATAGAAACAACAGACAGCTACTCACAGATAGCCGAATTTAACTTTGCACAGTTTCTAATGGAATATCCGCTTTATCTAAGAAGGTTTATTCGTAATTTGGATTAATAAAATTAATCGACGCAAAAAAGTTCAATACAGGACAGGTATACACGGTCGCATTAGTTACAGCTGAAATTCTGTCCTGGGCACGATGTAATGGTGTTGCATTACTTCCTTCTGTGCCCCTTGCCCCTGAGAGCAGCCCTGGATGTATGTTCATAGAAGGAGACAGCTTGGTTGTTGCTGAGACCCCTGGCGCACAGGTTCTCAGCTACGATTCACTATTGGAAATGGTTGATATGACAGTCAGCAAACTGTTTTTCAGGCTATCTTTGAATCGCTTCTTTGATGCCGTGATAGCCAGTGGAGACCTTGCCGGATAATAAAATTTTAGTCAGCCAATGTTTCTCCAATCTGGAAACGTGTCCAGCCCAGCGTAGCTTGGACATCAGAACAATGATCTCGATGCCGGTAATCTTCGCCTGTTCAAGGACTTCAATATTGAAGTCAACGTCACTCCAGTGTATGTTAAGGATTGTCCGGAGGCAGTGCTGTTGGAACCGTTCGAAGAGTCGCAAATAGTGTCGGTAGGTGACCCATGACTCTGAGCCATATAGAAGAATGGCGAGGAAAATAGCTCTATACATCCTGATCTTTTTTAGGTGTCTGTTGTACCACACACGTCTGTACACTCTGCCAAATGCAGTTATCCCCCTTCCCAGTCTGCTGTCAACCTTTTTGTCGATCCCAACATTTGATTCTTATTTTTGAAATTCTTCCCTTTTTTCCCTGTCTTCCCCACTTTTTTCTTTTTTTCTCTCTTTCTTTTTTTGTTAATTTTTTGTTTTGTTTTTTGCTTGTGTTTGAATAAATTTGAAATCCATTTATTGTTGTAAAATTGTTTGGTCTAAAGATCCCATGAAATAAATTATTACCTATGAATTCGTAAGGACTCCGCTTTCATTGTTATATTTTCTCAGTTCTTGCATTGTGTTTATTCCTCCTTGGAATTATGCCTGCCAATTATCAAGTAATATTATAAACATATATATATATATATATATATATATATATATATATATATATATATATATATATATATATATATATATATAGTCAGACAAACCTACCAAGTTTTCACTTAGATTTGTCTGGCTCATTAGGCTTGACTAGGTTTGCTCTACGTTTATATTGAGCTCTTTAGTTAGTTGTTTACTCGTATCGGGGTTTTTTCTTTGGGCCTTGAACCTGTATCTGTGCGATTATTTTCGACAGACTTTCATGTTCCTGGCTCTTTCTTTTTTCAAAACTTTTTTCCCTTCGTGATTGATTTGGCTATTGTTAAATCAAGAATTCGACGGTTTTTCGACACGAGTATAGTTACCTATATATATATATATATATATATATATATATATATATATATATATATATATATATATAAAAGTGGACATGTTAGACAGCAATTAGAGGCAACAGTCTGTTTCATGCTAGTGCAACCGTTTATATATATATATATATATAGTTTAGGAAAAACTAGGTAATCCGTATGGGTAGACCCAATGAGGATAGAATCCAGAGAGCTCAATGTAAATCAGACCTAATAATTTAAATAAAAACAGACCACTTTAAGGTTCCATATAATAAATTATATAATTATATAATTTATTATATGGAACCTTAAAGTGGTCTGTTTTTATTTAAAATATATATATATATATATATATATATATATATATATATATATATATATATATATATATATATATATATATAAATATATATATATATATATATATATATATATACTGGGTTTGTCCGAATACATTTAAAACTACAGTATGGTGTAAATCTATGTAATTATAGAAACAATTTCTGTAATCTATAAAAATTGTTCAAGCAAATAAAAATTATAATGTACCAAGTAAGCTTAACTAACAGATGTGATTGAGATTTGCATTACTTAAGTGCAACAGAAGGATTGTGACAGAAAATATCGAACAGACATAAAACTTCCTTTATTATGTTTTTTTTTTTTAATTTTTAAAAGATTATGCTCGCAACACATTATTTGCATACGTATGGGAAGTGAACGATGGAGTATATTGAAAACTCTGGCATTCACTTGGTGAATATTGAAAATGGCACACATATGCCAAGTGTTGTGTCAATGTGTATAATTTAACTGCAAGAAAACCTGATATTTCAGAGTTTAAGCTGTTTTTTTATCTATATGTCAGGAAGTAAACTCAAAACGTTGACATGAAAATATGCATATTTGATGCACACATTCTAAGATTAAATACTGCGTTAGAGAAGTCTACTTTAAAAGTGATATTCAATATTAAATTCTTAGGATTAAAAAAGAAAAACACAATGTGTTTTCGCTGACCAATCAGAATTCTACACACTTAAAATTATTCTACCGATCATTAAAAATAAGCATTGTTGTTATAATAGTGAAGTTGAATTCATGATGTTTAAAACAATCGAAGATTAATACCTTTACAATTAAAGAAGAGAATTATCGCAACATTTTATGAATCTCTATATACCAAGATGTCCACACAAATAGATCAATTACAAAATCCCCGTATACTATTATTTTACCACATCTCTCTAATAAATGTAATGTTAATTCATTATAGAGATTTATCTAAAATTAGTACTTCACCAAAATTTATAATAGTATTTAACTCATTACAAAATATGTAACTAAAGTTCCTGTTAAAGAAACTCACTTGATATTACAATATTCTTATAAACATCCTACTACCACCAAATATTAAACTTCTTGCTTTATAAAAACTACTATAGTTTATACTACAGAAGTTACTTTATAAGATAATATTACTAACATCTACACATGTGTAGGTCTCTATTTCTTCCGACATCGTCCAATTATTGCATATTTCTAGTTGACAATTTATTATTTTAAATTGAAATAATCCGTCTTTATTTAGTGTATATTTAGATGTAACTTATGACATTAGAAAACATTTTCGCAAGTAAATATTTCTCTTTTATACTGAAAGATATCTAACATAAATAGTGGTCATTCTTTCCTAGAGTTTTCAGTTAATTGTAATATCTGCACTATCTTCTTATACATTAAACTGCATGTTTAAAACTTTACCTTATTAATTTCAACAGTAAATAACCCCAGAAATGCAAATTTTAACGAACGCCATATAAGCAGTCCTATTACTCCCATGAACCCCCACATTATTTAACAGTCAATTAGATAACATCAAACTCTTAGCAACAACTGATTTCCTTATCTTATCGTTGAAAATAGATGAAATTGCTGTGAATAAAATTAATAAAATAAACATTAGTAATAATAAACCACGCATTATAAACAAAAGAGTAATACAATAAACATATTCTAACTAGATACACCTTAATTATGAACAGGAGAGAAATAGCCATTATGAATATCATACTTAGTAAAAAATCTCCTATCGACCCGAACAAACTTGTACGATTGTCCATTTCAAATATAAAAGATGGAGATTTATCGGCATTAACAAGTTCTGTTCTAAAGACGAACGTTGTATAGGAAATCTAATCTCCAATTGGAATTTAGAACTTCAAACAATTTTTTCTTTATGCTGGTTAAACTATCACACGCCTCACTTTTATCAGTTAGACAATAAAAAGAAAAAGTGAAATAATATTGAAACTTAAAAAAATATAATATGCCCAGCAATATAACACATTCTGCACGAAAATATGCGTATCTTATACAAAATTTATTGCAAAGAAGCCCTAAAATTTTACAAAATCTATGCTACAAATATACAATAAAAATACACACTTTTTTATTTAGGTAGGAATATCTTAAATATTTTCAATAACTGAAAAATATCTTTTTAGAAGCATTTTTAGAAAAAAGCATTTTAGATGGTTCATTATTCCCAGACTGAAGTTTCTTCAGATACCAAATTCATAAACCATAACATTCTATAACAGAAGCAAAAATAAGCCATCTGTACATTCAGTGCCTTGCTTCTGAGGATGAATTATATATATTAGAATGATAGCGATATAAAGTAGAAACAATTCCTTCATAGTCAATCATTTCTTATTTTGTAAAGAGAAATTCATTAAAATTAAAACCTTTTCACCATTTTATATTGCTACAATTAAGTTAAATTTTAACAAGTCTTCTGATAAAATAAAACTATTTACCTTGGGTAATGGTTATTTCAAATAAAATTTTACGGCTGTTCCTCAGCAAAAAAAGGTCAGTTTCATAATCAGCTTGATGAGAAGATCTCACCTAAAGTTATGGAGAATTAATGGAGAAACGCATCTGCTTTCGTGAACACACTGAAAATCATCATTCTTCATTATAATAAAGTAAATCATGAAAACATTAAAAATGAAGAGGAAATAAGATCATTCGGGTGCACTATTTTCACTGTCGCTGTAAAATTCGGATTGCAATTTCTTTCTGTTATGTTGATATTTTCATAATACTAGGATACTAGGATATACTTATACATGCGCATGCAGACATACATACACATACAATGCATATTTATAAGTTGGTATTGTTAAAAATCTTATAGCATATTTCGAACAAATATATACGCATATGTATCGCACATTGTCTATGTTTATCAGAATGATTAATATATGATGTAAATATATATATAGCTTTACTTAGTCACTTCAGCATATATTCCCTCGTAGTGTTTTAAGTCTGGTATCCGGAAGGTGTGCAGCATTTGATAAATTTTTTCCATGGCAATTTCTTTGGCTGAAATGGAAAAAATGAGATAGATTAATTAATAAAGTGTGTAAATTTTTACTTTTTTTAGGACTGACTGTAAATAAACAATGTTTCTTAGTAAACACTTTCAAAGCGTACATCGATCAAATATTTTTTTTAATTTTGTGACAGCTATAAATATATTCATGCTAGAAAGAAAATTCTTAGGTTTCAAATTATTTTAAAGGGAAATATTAAAATAAAATTGATAATTAAAGAAATATTAAATTTAAAGACAAGACATTTTTTCAAAGTCACAATTGTAGTGAGGGCTTAATATATTACAATAACGTAATTGTTTTTTCTTTAAAGAAGAAAATGTTTTCGATTGTATAGATTAACACACACATATCTATATCTGTCTATATATATATATATATATATATATATATATATATATATATATATATATATATATATATATATATATATATATATATATATATATATATATATATATATATATATATATATATATATATATTATGTATAATTGATACACCATGAGCAGTTATGAATGTACCTGAGAGATTCGTGGAAAATTGAAGTTTATAAGCAGTAAATTCGACCTTGCCAACCGAACGATCCTTTGTGGCCGAGCGGTAAGTCACGTCAGGCTATATGACGGTTCCGTATAGGATACAGGTTCGAATCCTGTCAAAGGATGAATATTTTCTATGAATATTTCTTGGACATTCAGGCCGGTAAATGTTATTTAATACTGTTTATTATAAACAGATCATCTACTTAAATACGTGTATCTATAAAAAGAATGTTAAACATAAAAATGTCTTTAAATATATATATATATATATATATATATATATATATATATATATATATATATATATAAAAATATAACAGAAATAGTAAGGAGGATTTGATAATCATAATTAAGTAATTCATTGAGTCTGAAAGAAATCTCAACAGAATGCAGAAAGCCGTTTCGCCCTACATTTGGGACTCATAAGCAGTGCGCATCCGCTACCGAGAATTGAAACCCTGACATCATACCAACTGTTCCAATGGGCCTCTGTGACGAAGAGATAGCAAATCAGACTCAATATAGCGCCACTCACTCACAAAATCCGTGGTGGAACTCAACTGAAATTCTCTGTAATCATAGGACTGTGCCCCCCGGAGCCACGACTCCTATCAACAAGTCGCTCAAACTGAAGCATTAGAAGCCGGATCAACCAATGAAAAAAACTGTAAGGAGGATTTGTAAGGATTATAATAAAGTAATTCATTGAGTCTGAAAGAAATATCAACAGAAAGCATGGACGGCCGTTTCGTCCTATATTCAGACTCAATGAATTACTTAATTTTTTTTTGTGTGTGGGTGTGTATTAATAATAATAATAATAATAATATATATATATATATATATATATATATATATATTATGTATAATTGATACATATATATATATGTGTGTGTGTGTGTATGTATGTTTCAATATACTTTTTGTGTATATGTGTATGTGTGTGCGTGCGTGTTTATGCATATATGTATATTTATATATATGCGTGTATACGTATATGTATGGATGTATGTATGTGACTATGTGTGTATATATATATGTATATATGTTACTATGTGTGTATGTATGTATGTATGTATGTACATGTAGGTATGTATTTGTGTATATATATATATATATATATATATATATATATATATATATATATATATATATATATATATATATACACTAGCAGCATTACCAGGCGTTGCCTGGGTTTATTAAAAAAAAGATCACGAACCTCATTCAATCTCTAAAGTTAAAATAAATAATTTTTTCTTTAGTGTCTCTTATTTATATGCCGAAGATTTATAATGACATGAAGTGTAAAAACATTTATAACAGGAGAAAGTTGTTTTTTTACACAGAAGATACAAAAAATATTTGTCTGCAAATGAAGAATACAATAATCACAATCGATCTTCGAAAATTGTTGAGGAGAAATGCTTTGTTGACAGCTTTTGCTCAAACTACATCGAATGAGCAACATGCATTGGAAGGAGAAGAAATTCAACAAAGAATTCTCCTAGCAGCCGCGCCAAGACTGATAACCCACGTTCACAAAGACTGTCTAGAAATGCTTCAGCAACTGCAGCCACAAGAGCCTTGAATACTCAAGAATAACGTACAATTCAAGAGAACAGAAAAAGTGCAAAACCAGCTTAAGCATTGACAATGCAGGCTGCATAAGACACACTCTATAGTTTGGAAGATATTGCTGCAAGATCTGCAACACATCAGCGAATCTCTAGATATTCTAGCCAGCATTGGTCTTTAAATGCATCCGTATATGACATCCTGCTATTAAGACAACCAACCCATATGTCCTACTCCAATGTATGTCGATAGCCTGCTTATGTGTAGACAAAAAGGTGAACAAAGGAGCATTTTAACAATATGTGCCCGGTGATATGATCACACAAACCATCTTTGAAGATTTATTGCAGTCACTGAAAATCCAACTAACTAATAATAGGCTAAAGCTAATTACTTAATAAAACCATTTGGCATAATTACATCTTTCAAATATTCTATTGGGTTGACTTTTATTAAAGAGTTTTATTTCGGTTAATTGAATTTAACTTTAATTAAAATTAATCCCAGTTGGAACATAGCATGACTTTAAAGAGTCTATTTTAAACGTCAAACATACATGTATATGAGAATCAAAACGAATAAAAGGATTGACATCATAGGTCCATTTAAAATCTACAAGACTTCATGATAAACTATATTTTTGGTTTTACCTCGTGGAACAACTGCAAAGAGGTTTTGTTTGCATCCAACTCTGGAGAAACCAATATATAATTGCCCATGTGAAAGGCATGGCTCTTCCAAATGAACGCCTGCAACAGACAATGTTTGTCCTTGGGATTTGTTTATCGATATTGCAAAACTGACACGAACAGAAAATTGTAGCCTTCTGTAAGGAATCGGTAGTTCTGTTCCTGATGAAATAAGAGCAATTCGTGGAATAAACATATCCTCCCCTTCTGCACATCCTGAAAGAATAGTTGCTTGTATGACATGCTGCATTGTCTTTTTTTTAACCAGAAAGCGTGTCCCATTGCAGAGTCTTCGTGGTTCCAAATTTCTCAACAGCATACCTGGGGTCCCAAATTTTAGGGCCAATCTGTGAGGCGGTGGGTCTAATGAATTAAGAAATTCAGTTGGATAATTCACCACCTGATCTGGATCTGGGATTTTGTCAATGGACTTGTATGTCTGAAGATTGCCAGCGTTCCTTCCTCGTCTAATTAACCGTTGCTCATTAATTTCTGCTGACCTTGACATTAGCTGTACGAATAGCATTTTGTGTCAGTCTAATTAGAGTTTCTTGTTGTGAAGCATTTCTTCTCCATGCTTTCATGCGTTTGGATGCACTTCCAAGTGACAGATTTTGCTTTTTTAGCATTACTGTCAGGATGTAGTTGGAGGGGTTTGGCTACAGTTTTTGAATAACAATGAAGTAATTAATTAAAAATCCAGAATATTATACACATTAATGGAAATATAGCCACAATAAAATAAATGCATGTTTATAAGGGAGACCACGGGAATGTGGTAAACAATTATAAGCAAGCTCGTAAAGTTAGTTATCAAATAACGTTCTAGTGATAAAAATAAAAATTAATGTGAAGCTAGAAACCTACTCACTATGGACGTTACAACGTACACGCTAAGTTTAGCATAATTATAAATGAATCGAAAGAGGGTCTTTACATTATTATAAGTGCATTTTTCAGAATAAAACTGTCAAAATTTTAAAGCTCAAGTTTCCAAATATATGATTTAGTAAGCATTATTAAAACGTTTATTAGGTGATAATACATAATTAAAAATTTGCGCTTACGCTTGAACTATTTTAAATAATATGATTCTCACAAATTTAAATTCAACGTATCAAAAATTCAAAATATACATGCATGAAGGCAGCCTACCTTTTTACTGGATGACAACTTTGATGTGAATGAGATTTTTTGCATTTATTTCATCACATAGCACTAATGAACACTACACGTGAAGCAAAATCGATAGTAAGCACTACATAACTCCATCAATCATTGCACGTGGAGCAAAATCAATTGTGCACATTACATATCTTGATCGATCTCGCACAAACGTCTTATACCTATGTGCATTTCTCTCATCGGGCACATTTTTGTTTGCACTTAATATTTTTTCTTAAGAAAGGATATCATTTTGACGTTAAGTTAATGCAAAGTAAACTATTTCAGTACCAAAACGGGAAATCCATGGGAAAAACAGATATTTTTCATAATGTATTTATGATACATGGGGTGTCAGTTTTGATTTTGAGTTGATTGATCTAAACAAAAATTATGTGCAAATTTTCATCGGAATGCTGCTAACTACTATAACTGAAAGACTAATGGGGCAGCAAGGTGTTCCTGGTTCATCTTGGGCGCTCCTTATGTAGTTTTCATACTCTGATAATCGTTTTTGATTCATTTTAAGATTGTAACGTGTATGTAGAATTCCGTCGAAATCAAAGCAATTTTAAAATTTGGGGGTCCCTTTGGTTCACCCTAGTGGTCCCAAATTTCAAGTCAAAGGACAGGTTTAAGACTAATAGTAATTGAAATAATAAAGCACATCTTTTTTTAAGTTTTCTATTTAATCGACTTCATGGCTAAGGCTGTAGACTTAATTGAAAATTTCGGGGTTCCCTGCTGGTCCCCTAACTCGTGGAGGTCCCAGTGTTGATTTTCAGTGAATTCCAAGTGACTACTTCAGTTACTCGATATAATCTCAATATGTACTGAAGTCTTCGTGAAAATTGGGTAATACTGCTACAAAATACAGAAAAGAAATTAAGGCATCAAGGAGGTTATAGGGTCATCCTGGGGCCACCCTCGTGCATTTTTTAAAATATGACAACCGATTTCTATATCATTGTAAGAGCGTAACAAACATGCGAGATTTCATCAAAATCGAGGCAATTTGAAATTTTTTGGTCCCTTTGGGGCACCCGGGGTCCCAGGGTCGAGAGAAACGAAAATCAATATAGCGTATAATAAGCGTGACAGTAAGTTGCATACACTTATCAAGTTGAATTAAAATCGACCTTAGGGTTTATACTTCAAGTCTGAAAGTTCAAAAACAACCGAATTAATGGAAATTCCCATCTAAATATATTTATCGATTATCGGTTATTGATATTTGAAAAATGACAAATTTTTTGTCCCAGACACACCCAGTATCGAGTACAATCTATGTTCCAAATTTGGTGGAAATATGTCTCATGGTTCTCGAGGAGTTGGTGAACACACACACACACAAAAACACACACACACAGACACACACATACACACATATTCTATGTAACACACACACACACACACACACACACACATATATATATATATATATATATATATATATATATATATATATATATATATATATATATTAGTTAAAAAAAACAGACCTCTTTAAGGTTCCATATAATAAATTATTTCACCACAGTCCTTTTAAAGGACCACAGATCAACAGATTTTATTTCCAAAGGTTGAAACGAAAAATGAAAAGAAATTTACACATTTATGACGGGA
Organism: Acanthosepion esculentum; assembly: GCA_964036315.1. Taxonomy (NCBI): domain Eukaryota; kingdom Metazoa; phylum Mollusca; class Cephalopoda; order Sepiida; family Sepiidae; genus Acanthosepion; species Acanthosepion esculentum. Next base: position 1,100,543 of record OZ038477.1, read on the forward strand.
AGCAATAAGTATATGTAAATTAACGAAGTGAGGAAGTGAAGTGGGGAGAGAGACATGATTGATTTAGATGTAACATTTCTATTCTTTCAAATTTAAATTTTTAGAGGAAATCCAGACATTGACACATTAAATCGGTTAACTTAACGGAAGTTATATATTGATGTGGAAGGTGGATAGGACAAAAAGGCATAAAGAGAAAGAGAGAAAGAAGTTGTGATAAAGTGTCATTAACTTTCTTTAGAATGGACGCTGTTATTTTGCTTTATTTTGAGAGTTCATATATATTATAATGTTTGATATAAGTTTGAATGTTTAAACAGTCTAAGGAAGTTAATTATATATTAATTAAAGTTTTTTTTTTAAACTTTATTACAAAAATTTTGGGGATTTAATATGAAATAGTCGATTAAAAAATATTCATAGAATTTACATTAAAACGCTAAAATTTTATTTTTAAATATAAGTTTACTTCTAGTTGTAATTGATTATTAAGAATATATCTCTATCAGTTTGAATATTATTCACGAGTTTAATTAGCGACTATTTTTAGATTGGTAATTTATCTTACTTAAAATTTAGTTTTAAGTTAATATTGAGTGATATTTGAAGGTAATATTAGAGATCTTGCTCTATGATATATTGTAAATACATCCATGTAAATTTCATATACATACGTTCTTTTATATGCGCAGTCACTCATACAGGTACACATGTACCGCTATACATGGGTAATTTCATGTATTAATACATACATATATCTTTTTAAATGTTTCCGCACACTTACACACATATAAATAGGTGTGTCCTTAGAATTCTCTAAAAAAACTTCTCTAAAAATATTAGGAAATGACTTTAGTATTCAATTATCAAAAATCTAAATATTTTATCATTAATAATGATTATTAAAGGGTAATTCATTTAAATTAAAAAAAAAATTCTCCGTATTGTAAAGAATTTTAAACTCACAATTCCAAATGGCGAATATTAAGGGAGTGGGGTAAAACATCAATAACATACCTGTAAGTCATTTTTAAAAAAAAAAATTCACACACCCATACATATACACACAAACATATACACACATCAGCACACATTCACACACACATATATATATATCTACATATACATATATATATACATATATATATATATACATATATATATATATACATATATACACATATATCCTTATGTCTACACACCCATATCCATATGCACACACATATATATATATATATATATATATATATATATATATATATATGCTCATACCTACACGCATACACATGTAGATATACACACGCACATACATACACATGCTGATCGTAATGCATCCCAAATGAGAACATCAACATTTCATTGCAGGACAGGATCAGATTGCCCAGTTTAAGGAGTATGCACGGCTGGAAATGTAATATATGAGGCAACAATTTTCCCCAAAGAGAATATGGAACAGAAGAAAAGATACATAGGAATATCGGCGGGAAGTTGAAAACATCGATTTTATAACCATCGTCAGTCCTTCAACGATAAATTTAAAGAGAACCAAACGGCACTGTCAAAGCATTATTGGGATTTGTTGGAGGGTGGCTTAACCCCACAAATAAAGTGGAAAATCATCTCGAGAGCCAGAACTCCAATAAATTTCAGAGACAGATGCGACTTATGTCTAAAAGAAAAGATCCTCATAATAAAGCATAAAGATCCGGATGTATTACTAAACAGACATAATGAACTATGTTTTAAATGCCGACATAAGAACAACCTCAACCTAAGGAAATATATTTAAAAGTAACTGTATAGGAAGACTAATATTACTTGATCTTTATTTTTGCATTTGAATTATTGTTATGCACATATAAATGTGAACACATAACTGTATGTATACATTAATATATAATTGAACTGAAACATTGATACGTCTTTTGACATGTATATGTATATGTTTTTATATAGAAAAATAGGCATGCTTTGGTGTAATTGTGTATTGTGAACACATATTTGTAGTGGGCGGGTATGAATATTGATATGTATGTATATATACGTGTAGGTATGTAGGTAGGCTTTTGTGTTTTTTTTAAATATATGTAGTTGCATGTATATATGGGTGTATATATGTATGTATATGGGTATGTGAGTACTTGTATATGTGTGGATGCGTGTATATATATGTATATATGTGTGTATATATACATGTATATGTATATGTGTATATGTATATGTATATATATGTATAATATGTGTGTGTATGTAGGTGTATGTATATATGGGTATATGTGTGTCATACCACAGATATGTGATTACGGATAATCTGTGTATGTATACATGTATAAATATATGAATTTGTGAGTTCGTATATATAATGTGGGTGAATACTGGTGAAATATAATAATGTAGATACGTTTGAATATTGATATATGTTCTGCATATACGGACATGTGGGTGTAGGTATATATTGTATATATGTGTATGTGTGTGTATGTGTATGTATGTGTATGTATGTATATATGTTTATGTGTGTATATATGTATATGTATTTATGCGTGTATGTATGTATATGTATGTATGAATGTGTTTATATGTATATGTGTATATGTGGAAAGGTGTGTGTATGTATATGTGTATATATGTGTATACATGTGTATGTATATGTGTGTATATGTGTACATGTATAGATGTATATGTATGTATGTGAATATGTGTGTGCGTATATATGCATATATGTATATGTATATATATATGTTTGCGTATATGTGTAGATGTATGTATATGCGTATATGTGTGTATGTATGTACGTGTGTATATATGTAAGTGTGTATATCTATATGTGTATGTATGTGCGTATGTATATCTACATGTGTATGTGTGTAGGTATGAGCATATACATATATATATATGCGTGTGTGTATATGTATATGGGTGTGTAGATATAAGGATATATGTGTATATATGTGTATATATATATGTATATATGTATATATATATATTTATATGTAGATATATATGTGTGTGTGTGTATGTGAGCTGATGTGTGTATATATGTGTGTATATGTATGGGTATGTGCAAAAAAAAATTAAAAAAAATTAAAAGGACTTACAGTTATGTTATTTATGTTTTACCCCATTTTCTCGCTTAATATTGTCCATTTGGAAATGTGAGTTTAAAATTCTTTACAATACGGAGAAAATTTTTTTTTTAAATTTAAATGAATTACCCTTTAATAATCATTATTAATGATAAAATATTTAGATTTTTATTAATTGAATACTAAAGTCATTACCTAATAATTTTTTAGAGAAGTTTTTTAGGGAATTCTAAGGACACACGTATATATATATGTGTAAGTATGCGGAAACATTTAAAAAGATATATGTAGGTATTAATACATGAAATTACCCATGTATATCGGTACATGTGTACCTGTCTGAGTGACTTCACATGTAAAAGAACATATGTATATGAAATTTACATGGATGTGTTTACAATATATGATAGAGCATAATCTCTAATATTACCTTCAAATATCACTCAATATTAACTTAAAATTAAATTTTAAGTAAGATAAATTACCAATCTAAAAATAGTCGCTAATTAAACTCATGAATAATATTCAAACTGATAGAGATATCACCTTAATAATCAATTACAACTAGAAGTAAACTTATATTTGAAAATAAAATTTAAGTGTTTTAATGTAAATTCTATGAATATTTTTCTAATCGACTATTTCATATTAAATCCCCAAAATTTTTGTAATAAGGTTAAAAAATACTCTAACAAACATATAATTAAATTCCTTAGACTGTTTAAACATTCAAACTTATATCAAACATTATAATATTTATGAACTCTCAAAGTAAAGCAAAATAACAGCGTCCATTCTAAAGAAAGTTAATGACACTTTATCACAACATGTTTCTCTCTTTCTCTATGCCTTTTTGTCCTACCCCCCTTCCATATCAATATATAACTCCTGTTAAGTTAACCGATTTAATGTGCCAATGTCTGCATTTCCTCTAAAAATTTAAATTTGAAAGAATAGAAATGTTACATCTAACACAATCATGTCTCTCCCCCCTTCACTTCCTCACTTCGTTAATTTACATATACTTATTACTGCCCGTCATAAATGTGTAAATTTCTTTACATTTTTCGTTTCAACCTTTGGAAATAAAATCTGATGATCCGCGGTCCTTTAAAAGGACTGTGGTGAAATAATTTATTATATGGAACATTAAAGTGGTCTGTTTTTATTTAAATTATTAGCTCTGATTTACATTGAGCTCTCTGGATTTTATCTTTCTTGCGTCTACCCATAAAGATTACCTAGTTTTTCGTAATATATATATATATATATATATATATATATATATATATATATATATATATATATATATATATATAGTCTGTCGAAAATAATCGCACAGATACAGGTTCAAGGCCCAAAGAAAAACCCCGATTCGAGTAAACAACTAACTAAAGCGCTCGATACAAAAGTAGAGTAAACCTAATGAGCCAGACAAATCTACCAAGGTGTCACTTAGGCAGATTGTCAGGGTCAGCTTTGGTCAAAGTGCATACAGGAACGACTCCGTTCACAGGACAGAGTCGCAACTGAGGAAAATTATACTGAGAGGTGCTGCAAAATTCATTGCACTAGGGAGAAGGATACGATAATAAGATTTTCTTTGTGTATATTACTATTTAGATTAGTTTCTATTAGTTTCTATTTCTACTCTCTCAGTTGGGTTTTCTTCTTTAAGCAGTGTACATTCATGGCTTAATCCGTCATAGACAGAGTCGCACCTCATGAAAACTATACTGAGAGCACATTTTCCTTGTACTAGAGAGAAGGATACGATATTCAGCTTTTCCTTGTGTATATTATTAATTCGTGTAGTTTCTAACACATCTATTTATCCTCTCTCGGTTGCGGGTTTGTCTGTTGTCAGAGTGCATTCAGGTGCGACTCCGTCAAAGCACAGAGTCGCAAACGAGGAAAATTATACGCATATGTGCTTCGCCTTTTCATGGCACTAGAAAGAGGGATACGATATTGAGATTTTCCTTGTGTATATTACTCTTTCGAGTAGGTTTTTTCACATCTATTTATCCTCTTTCAGTTGAGGGTCTGTCTTTGGTCAAAGTGCATTTAGGAGCGACTCCGTTCAAAGGACAGAGTTGCAACCGAGGAAAATTATACTGAGAGGTGCTGCATATATCATTGCTCTTGAGAGAAGGATACTATATTGAGATTTTCCCTTTGTATATTAATATTTAGAATAGTTCCTAACACATCTGTTTCTACTCTCTCAGTTGCGTGTTTTTCTTTGGGCAGAGTGCATGCAGCGGCGACTCCGTTCAAAGGACAGAGACGCAACTGAGGAAAATTATACTGAGAGCTGCTGCACATGTTCATTGCAATAGAGAAAAGGATACGATATTGAGCTTTTCCTTGTGTATATTATTCTCTCGAGAAGTTTGTAATATATCTATTTATACTCTCTCAGTTGCATGGTTGTCTTTGGGGAAATGGCATTCATGGGCAACTCTTAAAAGGACAGAGTCGCAACTGATGAACATTATACAGAGAGGTGCTGCACCTTTACATTGCACGAGAGGGAAGGATTCGATATTGTTGTGGTAGGATCCACCTAATTTGCATAGTGGAGTACCGACCATATAAATATGGTTGGTACCGGGAAGAGAGGGGAACGAATCAAGAGATTCAACCAGAGACTCTGCCCGACTGCGACTCAGTCAACACATTCTCCAGGAACGGTCTTCCCAGGAATATACAAAATACTATATGTAAATATTGTGTACACTTCCTTGTTTCAATACATTTTGTTCTAAGTACATTTTGTGTTGCATTATTATTCCATGCATTAGTCAAGTTTCAACAGATATTGAGCTTTTCCTCGTGTTTATTACTCATTCGAGTAGTTTCTAACACATCTATTTATCCTCTCTCAGTTGCGTGTTATTCTTTTAGCAGAATGCATTCAGTGGCGACTGTGTCAAAGTACAGATCGCAACTGAGGAAACTTATACTCAGAGGTGCTACACGTTTTCATTGCACTAGAGAGAAGTATACGTTATTGAGCTTTACCTTGTGTATATTACGTTTTCGTGTAGTTTCTAACACCTCTATTTATCCTCTCTCAGTTGCGTGTTTGTCTTTGGGCAGAGCGCTCTCACGGGCGACACCGTCAAATGACAGAGTCGCAACTGAGGAAAATTAATCTGAGAGGTGCTGCACCTTTTCATTGCACTAGAGAGAAGGATACTATATATTACTTTTTCCTCGTGTATATTAATCTTTCGTGTAGTTTCTAAATCGTTTAATTATACTTTCTCATTTGCGTGTTTGTCTTTGGGGAAATGGCATTCAGGAGTGTGTCTGCAAAGGACCTAATCGCAACTGATGAAAATTATACTGTGAGGTACTGTACAGTTTCAATGCACTAGAGAGAATGATACGATAATGAACTTTTCCTTGTGTATATTACGCTTTCGAGTATTTTCTAACAGATCTATTTATCCTATCTCAGTTGCGTGTTTTTCTTTTGGCAGAGGCGACTGCGTTCAAAGGAAAGAGTTGCAACCGAGGAAAATTATACTCAGAGGTGCTGCATATATCATTGCACTAGAGAGAAGGATACTATATTGAGATTTTCCGTTTGTATATTAATATTTAGAATAGTTCCTAACACATCTATTTCTACTCTCTCAGTTGCGTGTTTTTCTTTGGGCAGAGTGCATACAGGGTCGACTCCGTTCAAAGGACAGAGACGCAACCGAGGAAAATTATACTGAGAGGTGCTGCACATTTTCATTGCAATAGAGAAAAGGATACGATATTGAGCTTTTCCTTGTGTATATTATTCTCTCGAGAAGTTTGTAATATATCTATTTATACTCTCTCAGTTGCGTATTTGCCTTTGGGCAGAGTGCATTCAGGGGCTACACCGTTCAAAGGAAATAGTCGAAACTGACGAAAATGATACTGAGAGGTGCTCACCTTTTTATTGCTCTAGAGAGAAGGAAACGATATTGAGCTTTTCCTTGTGTATATTACTCTATCGAGTAGCTACTCACACCTATGTATACTCTCAGTTGCGTGTTTGTCTTTGGGTAAAGGGCATTCATGGCCGACACTTAAAAGGACAGAGTCGCAACTGATGAAAATTATACTGAGAGGTGCTCACCTTTACATTGCACTAGAGGGTAGGATTCGATATTGAGGTTTTCCTTGTGTTTATTACTCATTCGAGTAGTTTCTAACACATCTATTTATCCTCTCAGTTGCGTGTTTTTCTTTTGGCAGAGTGCATTCAGTGGCGACTCCGTTCAAAGTACAGAGTTGCAAATGAGAAAAATTATACTGAGAGTTGCTGCACCTTTTCATTGCTCTAGAGAGAAGGATGCGATATTGAGCTTTTCCTTGTGTATATTACTCTATCGAGTAGTTTCTAACACATCCATTTATCCTCTCTCAGTTTCGTGTTTGTCTTTGGCCAGAGTGCATTCAGGGGCGACTCCGTTCAAAGTATAGAGTCGCAACTGAGGAGAATTTTACTGAGCGGTGCTACACCTTCTCATTGTTCTAGAGAGAAGGATCGATGCATGCACCTAGGCCACACCACCAACGGTTGCGAGGGTTCGATGTATCTTTCTTCCTTCTCCTGGTGTATCTGCTCTGGCTCCCCTCATTAAACCGAGCTTATGACACAATCTGACATCGTGGGGTGTTGAGTAAATACAAATAACTCTCTCCAGTAGTTTGTAACGTATTACTTATTATTTGTCTGTTGCGTCTCAGTCTTTGACAGAGTGCGCTCAGCGGCGGCTCCGTTAAAGGATTTAGTTACAACTGAGAAATATTATAAAGAGAGGGGCCGGCCGGAGGCTATCCCTCTCATTGCACGAAAGAGTGAGTGATCGGTATTCGCACCGAGGCCAGCGCAACCGATGAAAACTTTTGATTCTAGTCCTTGTGTACGCGTTCAAAATCCCCATATTAAGCCGCCCTTCTGTCTCATCCTGACCTCGTATGTGGGTGAGCAAGTACTAATTACTCTAAAGTAATTTGTAAGACGTTTATTTATCATTTTGCAGTTGCGTCTCTGTCTTTGGGCAGAGTACGCTTGTGTCACAACGCGACTTCGTGGTTGGGGGCGGGGTCAGATTAAATAGAAAGTTAATATTAATTAGAGCTGTTTTTTTTTAATCACATAATTCCAGGGAGAATTGAGCTCCAATTTCACATTTATTCATACAGATTCCATAATATAGGTTTTACTTAATTAGCTATCATGCTCCCCTAACTCTTCAAATGTTGAATGTAGAACTAACTCTAATTTCTGTTTCCTCATCTTTACACTATATTAATATTATCTAATAAATAGTCCCCTGTTCTGTCACCCATGAAATAAAATAATTTCCTGTACGAAAAATAAGGATCTACGTACATCAAATCATCTTTAAATTAAGTGGCAGCAGAAGAATTATCGCTCAATTTTTAAAAAGTAATTTTAAACATTTATTCAGTACATTTTAGGAGCAATCAATTTTGAGTTCTTCTGCAGTTTTTTTATGCTTATCGCATCTACTCCCCACCCTAGCTATTTTAATGATGGCCAAAGCAAGAATCCTCCACAGGGTGGCTTGTAAGCGAGATTACAGTAAAAAAGAAAGCAATAATAATGGCTAGTATAATATATTAATATATATTTTTAACCTCGTATATTCTGGTAACCCTGAATCTGAGTTCAACGAAAATCTTTTCCTCTCTCCAACTTTTCTATTGTTTTTCAATGAGCTATGAAGCATTGAAATCCGACCAGTGGGAGTGGAGGAAGTGCTTGGACATACAGACGCACAAACACACACATATACACCGTATCTTATATATATGATGTATATGTATATATGTACATATATATATGTGTGTGTCTGTTGGTTCATGTGTGTGTATGAAAATGTATATATATGTACATATGTGTTTTTATGTTATTTGCATAGATATATCATTTTTGTTGTGGGTTTTATTGTCGACTTCTAAATGCTTAGAGATAGAAGATATATATTTTTCTGAATATGGAGCCATATATGTACTGTATGCGGGTTTATATCTTTATAGATGTATGTAGATTGTTTGGTTTGTGTGGGTATAAAATTGCATATATTTTTTCGTAACTAAGATATTTTTTTGCTTTTATTTTAATATTATATTATTATTTTTTTTTATTTTAATGCATTTTTAGTTTTAGTTTTATTCACTTAAAATATTTTTATTTATTATTATAACATAAAAAAAGATCTTTGTAAAAATTATATAATTTTTTGAAAAATCATTATATTATTATTCGAAATTATTTTTAATGTTCTGTTTTATCCTTTACTGTATTTAAAAAAAATACAAGGGCGTGGGTGGCTACATGCATTAAACAGAAAATTTATTCAATCTTATACACCGACGATTACCAGTTCCAAGCCATATCACAAGTTTCCCCTTTTAAACTCTCTCATTCTCTTTCTTTTTTTCCTTTGTTCTCCGTGTTTCTTTTCTCTATTGTCATTTGATGATGCCCTCTCTACTTCACTGCTCACATCTGGCAAAAGTAGATCAACATGTCTACTCTCTTCACTACGACTTCGCATATAACTGTTCAAACAGACTTATCTCGTATTTCTCCCTCTCTGCAGTTCCCCATATCTTTTCCCCGGTTTGAATATATATCCCTCTTCTACCCATTTTATTCCCCTTTTTTGTTCTCTCCTTTCTTTTTATATCTTTCTCCTTTCCCCCAATTTTGAATCTACATTTTTAAGCATAATTTATGTTTAGATAAATCTTTTGTGCCTAGTAAAATTTTTAATACATTTCTTATGAAAATGTTTGGTTTGATGAATCAAAACCGAAATATCGGTTTTAATGAAATAAAATATTACCTTTTAAAGTCTCCACTTAATTTTATATATATATATATATATATATATATATATATATATATATATATAGAGAGAGAGAGAGAGAGAGAGAGAGATAGATAGATAGATAGATAGATATGTTTGAGCCTCTCTGTTTCTATAACCGTGTATGTTTTTGAAAGCATATATACAAAACAAATATATATTAAAAGATACACATTATATTAGCTGCGTTTAGTTATTATATATATATTTATTTATTTTCGTCTGCCGGCCTGAACATTCAGAATGTTTTTTATAAAATAAATATGCCGTCTCCGGTAGGATTCGAAACTACATGCTCCTCATCAGGGGGGAACTGTCATCAGATCCGACAAGCTTTAAGCGTCTAGACTAGAAACTTTGCCCATCGGGCTAGCTTGAATAGTACTTTTAAATGGAATCCTTCTCATGAAAGACAAACATCCACTAAAAATAACTTTTAAAGTTATAAAACTTGTCGGATTGATAAATAAAAAATCCATTACTTCTTTCGAAAATTGCATTGTTTACGTTTGGGTAAGAATCAGAACTCATATGGTCATTTCAAGAATCTATGAGGAAAAGGAATTCGCAAAAGTTCTTTCAATATTTATGTTATTTTCGACTATTTTAAATACGGAGAATCCTCTATAAAGCGTTTGAAGAAATATATATATGTATATAATTTGGGAAAAAGAGCGGGCCCTGGTGCACAATCCGTTGGGTTACGTATACTTTGATGAGTATCACCACGGAATTTCGTGAGTAGCGGCGCCATATCTAGTCTAGCTGGTTTGTTCTTCGACACCGAGACCCGTTGTTATGACGCTTGCTTCGTATCGTAACGTTCCGGGTTCGATTTTTAGTAGTGGATGACAACTGCTAATGAGTCCCAAATAGGATGAAACGGACGACCAGTGATTTCTGCATTCTGTTGAGGATTCTTCTAGATTTACTATAAACGATTATTCAGATTCCCCAAAATTTCCATCACAGCGAAAGAGCGAGAAAGAAGTAAAGTAGACGTATAGTTACCATAGTTGAATCCATTTTTTGTTACTTTCACTCGTAAGCCTGGATTGGCAGAGCAGGTTCTGGTATTGAACAAGAGGCATATTGTTACTGCAAGCAGTATTGTCGAACATTTTCGAAAGAACATGTTCAGTAAGGTTGTTTGATGTCTCCTTCACCAGCATTGATGAGATATGATGATTTGCGGTCGACAAAGTTCACCTTTTATAATTTGTGCATCATGACTCATTTAACATGTAATAGTGTATGAAAAAATTATCTTACCCAAGTAAAAAATACTTTGATTCTTTTACATAAGTTAAAACATCCTGTTTCATTATTAACAAAAGGATCAAATAATATTCCTTCTCGAACGTAAGATAAAAGGTCTATTACTCACACCAATTTCCCTGGACTTTCCGGTTTTATGTATTTAGATTCTTTATTCAGCCTATTTACTTTTTACAACATCTTCAAATAATAAAACACACTGATTACTTTAATACCAAATTAAAAACATCCTGTTTCATTATTAAGAACAGGTTAAACTACAGTATCTTCTCTCAGGTAAGTTAAAAATGATATGTCGTTCAGTCCATTTCCTTTTAACTTTCCGGCTTTTATATATTTATATTCTTTTTTGAAATAATTTATTTCTACATCTACAAACTCCTACTTCACTACCAACAACCAAATAATGAGAGAATAAAACATGAAATGAAATTCCGTACACTGCATGAAAGGATCTTTATTTGAAATAATAAAAACGAAACGAAAGTCAACATGTAAAACAGATAAAGCTCCTAGTGACCAGTGACAGAGGCAACAACAGCATATATACCTTAATAGAAAGTACTGACACTGATCCTTGCAATAAAGCCTGACACAGTCAACACGCTGAGCTGCCTACTATGTCTACAATGTCTATCGCTATAAATGCTTCATAAGTGAAATTGATCATTCTTCCACTAGAACGATTTCAGTATTTTAAATAATATATATATATATATATATATATATATATATATACGCACGCAAACACACGCACACACACACACACACACACACACACACACACACACACACACACACACACATATATATATATATATATATATATATGTGTGTGTGTGTGTGTGTAAATTTAGGAGATCCTAACACTTTATTTTTATATATAAACACAAGATGTAATGTGTAATAGATCTAAATATTAGACAAACTACTTATTCATATCGACCTATTTTCCAAAGTTGAATCTTTTTGAAGATAACAGGATGTTACGTGCGATAAAAAACTTTCCGATTTTATGTATTTAGCTTCTTTATTCAGACCACTTAATTTTTTTTTTACAATATCTTCAAAATGAAAACACCCTGAATCATTTAATACAAAATTAAAAAACAGGTTAAACTACTATTTTTTCTTTCAGGTAAGTTAACAAATGATATTTCGTTCAGTCCATTTTCTCTTAATTTCTGGTTATATATATTTATATTCTTTTTTGAAATAATTTATTTCTACATCTACTCTTCTACTCAGAAAATTCTTAATATTTTTCTTTGAATATAGGGCTTGAGGTGAGTTTTTTTTTATTTTGAAATAGAAATGTAACTTTATAGTTATATTAAGGTAAATTTTATCACAATGGTCTCAATTCCAATAGACTTGCGTATATTAAATGAAACACATATACATTGAAAATACCCATGTCATTATTCACGTATACATCTCTGAAGAGAAAAGTATGTGAAAATACAGCGCAAAATTACTTTATGAACCACTGAACAGCGATTTGGAATGTAAAGAATTTTTGTTACAAATATTTACATTTGACTGAATTACTAGTAGCAATTTAAAGACTCTTTTTCTGACATCTTATTTATTAGATTTGTAATCTTAATGTAAAGAGGATAAGAAATAACGTGAGAACGAGGAAGCAGCACCAACTTAGAACAATACCAAAATCCAATGTAACATCTACATTGAGGAGAAAACTGTGATAATTACCTTTGTAGAACAAGACAGACTCTTGAACTAATGCAGAAATGAAAACAAATTCATACTTCACTACATACAACCACATAATGAGAGTAAAAAACATGAAATAAAATCCTGTAGACTACATGAAAGGAACTTTATATTGAATAACAAAAAAAAATGAAAGTCAACATGTTAAACAGATAAAGCTACTAGCGACTAGGGACAGAGCCAATAATAACATATATACCTCAATAAAAAAGTACTGACACTGAACCTTACATCGAAGCCTGATAGTAAGTGTCACCACGTTGTGCTGTCTACAATGTCAATCTCTATAAATGCTATACAGGCTGTGGTTGTCTATGTGTATTGTTTTGTTGATTTTATATAAATTATATAGATCTATTAATTCTGAAAATAAAGCACCATCAAAGGAACCTTGTGGTACATCGAATTTCCCTTTTTTATTTTTATTCAATAATCTCCATTGACATGAACAAGAAGATATTCCAGTATTTATATCTAGAATTAAATCTACAAACTGGCAGCGCCTCCCCATACATGAAAACCAGCTCAAAATTAAGGTACGTGAATGCTGGTCCTTACTACCGTGCGAGTATAATAAAGCACGCCTCTAAAGGAATAGAGTGCAGGTTATCTCGAAATTTCTCTTGAAAATAATTTTGGAAGCAAAAGAAAGAGCATGAAAAGACTTTATAAGATGATGTGCATAAAAGTAAACTGGAATTTAAACCGAAAATAAAACAAGAAATGAAGAATACTTTGAGGAAAAGAAAAATATTGTATGTTTCAAACTACCTTATATTTCAAACATCAAGTGTAAAATAGGGAAACTATCTAAAAAATATTGAATTACATTAGAAATATGATGATTAGTCGTTGGAGATGATTGCTGCTAGTCGTTGCTCTTCATTGCAGATGATTATTGGCCGTTGCAGATCATAGCTGCTGGTGTTCGCGGTTCACTACAGACGGTTGCTGGTCGTTGCAGATGATCAGAGCTGGTCGTCGCTGGTTGCTGCAGATGATCTCTGGTCGTTGCAGATCATTGCTGCTGGTCGTAACTGGTCACTGCAGATGATTACTGGTCGTTGCAGATTATCGCTAGTCGGTGCTGATGAAAGTTGGTGCTCGACGCTGTTCGCTGCAGAAAATCGCTGGACTTGCAGATGATTGCAGCTAGTCATCGATGGTCGCTGCTGATGATCGCTTGTCGCTGCAGATGATCGCTACAGATAATGTGCAAGATGGACTCTGATGAGATTGACTCAAATAACCCAAATTTCCTTGCCGTAGATGTAGCTATGAAGTCGATAGAGTCAGTCTTCTTCAAGGCAGTTGGAAACGTGAGGCTAGGAAGGCGATGTATATTACACTCCAGCAGTCTATCTTCAGGCATGTAGATGGCATGTAGATGGCATGTAGAAAACATTCTCCATCGTGGGTAAATGACAGTAGTTTTATTTGGGTGCGTTAAAATGCCATCTACCCCAGTTAACCATTGATTGGAGGTCCTTTCCAAGGGTAGCAACCAGATGTACTTTGTCAGCCCTTGCGGATTTTCTATTGGGACAGGTGTAAATGGTAGTATCATATGCATAGATACCTTGAGGAAGAAAGAATTGACGAAGATCAGAAACAAGATAGAGACTTGGGATACACCCGCATTCGTGTCTGAAAGAATCTGGAAGTGGGCCCGTTCAAAACGACCTTTATTACACAATTTCATAGGAAGGATTGGATTCAATTAAACATTCATCCTTTAATACCGTAGCGCTAGAACTTGCGTAAAAGACCAGCATGCTGAACCCTGTCAAATGCCCTCGTGATATTGAGAGCCACAGCTCGAGCTTCGCTGTTACTTTCCAAAAATACGTCAGCGATCGGACGGGTAAAACGGAAGTCATATTGTTTGTCCTAGAGAATTAAGATACTTAACTAATTCAGTATTCATTATTAATCGAATATTGGCGGAAAATCAGTAGAGTGAGGAGAGAGTAGGATGAGTTAACTGTCAAATTCCCCCCGAAAAGGACTTTCAGCGTGTGATTAACTGGGGCAAAGAATGCCTTGTATATTTAAAAGCCTCCAAAAGAAAACCTACCTTTAATCACAACAGAAAACCTCTCTATATCTCTGAGATGAGATATTATGATTACTTATATTATTTACACTATTCGGACTGTTAAACTCAAATTCATTGTAATATTCACAATTTTTAGACAGAGAATATCACTGGAAAATACGAAAACTTAAGAAATGAACACATATGCTAGACCACAAATATCTCCTGGATCGACAAAGCATAGAAATGAATACAATATGATAACCAGTAATAAGATATGCTAGAGAAAACCAATGGATAACAACGAAAATTGAAATATATGCCCTGGTAAAAATGCAATAATAATAACAGAAAAATTGAAACATGAGGACTGGTAAAATGCGGTTGTTGAGACATTAGTTTTATAAGTCCAAAACATACATACATAGATATCCCCAAGGACACATGCCCCATTGGATAAAGTCGTTGGTTACTAAACATAGAAGTGGTGAACGAAAACTTGGAGAGTTGATTATTTACATTATTGACATTATTCAGAATGTTATGCTCATCCCCATTGCCATATTCACAAAGTTTCAGCCGTTGTACGTTCCGGCATTCTATAGGGATTTGGAATTTCGAATCGAACTTATTTCGTCCACTGGGGTAGATTGTTCTAGTTCCACGTGTCCTAATAAAAACAAGAATGACTTCGCACCAAAGTTTTCACAGCGTTACACCAAGCTACCTCACATATACAGGCTTTTAGAAGTTCAAAAAGACGTTATTCTGCTCAATCCGATTTCTATTTTCACCAACAGAAACTCAATCGTCATCAATATGTTATTAACAGTAGATAATGGCTAGATGTTATAACTCCTCTAAATAATCTACTTCATGTATTGAATTGTAAAATAAACTGCAGCCGACGATTTTAAGATTAGGTATTTCACTCAGCATATTTTCGACTAAATCGTTATTCACTCAGTCATTTTATAACATTTGTCTTGTAAATTATTTTTCTGGTATTTGACATTAGATTTACTCAATTTACAATTTTATTTTTATTTCATTACAGAGAAAGAAAACATTTCAGAATAGAAAAAATATTATTCTTCAAGTTTAGTCTATTAAAAACTGTCATAAGTGAAAAAGAGGAATGTAATTGTTTTTAACTTATTGGATCTCGGACTAGCATCTACAACATCTAATCGGAAATGTTGTAGGTAACGATTAGCATTGATTTTCTCTTGAAATTTTGAAAAAGAAACCATCTTTTGTGTGCACAATTTTGAGGATATTACCCTTTTTTCAAACAATGAAATTAATTTTAACATTCAGTAATTACAGCTGAATTTCAACAAAGAATATTGATATTTTTCCTAGTAGAGTTTAGAATTTTATTTATTGTTGGTAGATTAGCCAAAATGCTCTCACACTCTTACTGATCTCCATCAATCATCGCATGGCAAGGTTGTTTTTTTTATAGAGAATCAGAAATCAACAAGAATAATCATTCAGTGAAGCAGATTTAGAAGATTTAAAATCACTTTTCTTCATTCAACTTTGAAGACAAAAATAACGACGTCTGATACTGAACCACCCATTATGTATTTTGCTTGTATGTTTAAATTAAAAAAAAACAAGTCAGACATTTTGAAATTTTAATATTTATTAATATTGAAGTTTCATTTAATTTCTACACATGTAACACTAATAAAAATAATATTTAAATCTCACATACATGTATTTCAGATGGTTAGAAAGCAATTTATAGAATACTACTTTGTTATAAAAAAGAAGAGTCAAATCAATATTCATTTTAGTCGAGACTTTTCCTTGCTGATCTTAGGTTGAATTAGATTAATCCAATTTTCAAATCAGTTGATGCAATTATTGCATTCTGTAGAAAAAAACAAAAACACAACAGTCATAATCTAATAATCTAATAAAAAAGAAAATATTTTAATCAAACAATGATTAGTATTTTACCATTTTATGGAATAGTCTGGTTATAGTTCACATAATGATATAATTATGCAGATTAACTCTACTAATCTAGTGCATTTAAGCTAAAACATTTTTTGTGATGAAAGCAATTATTTAAATCGGTATAATTATATGAGTTCTAGGAAATTTGTTAACAAAGACATTTAAGAAAAGGCTTTGTCCAAAGAGATTACAAATTCATGTTGGGTGAATTGAGAATTTATCAGTGTCCCTAAGATTATAATTTCAAACAACATTATAATGATATGAAGAAATATTTTAATTCAACGATGATACACACACGTGCATTAAAGAAATGGAAAAACGAATTATTCAGGAATGTAAGGTTTCCCAAAAGAAGGTAGTTCTGAGTTGGCCGTTAATTGGCATGAGAATCCTTTAGATTTAGCTGGAATCATTCAAACGATGTTTTTATTCAGACAGATGTGGAATCATGCATGTTTTCGAAACATAGTCAAAATTCGTATATTTAGTTTATTATATCTAATATTAAAGATTAAAATAAATAAGCAACATTTTTTATCACGTACACCAGATTTTTCCTTTAACGATGTTTCACGGTAGATGAGATGAATCAAAGTATCAATGCGAATAGTTAAGTTTGCGTGATGCAGATAGGAGCTAAAATAATGTCCGATTGGCAATTCAATGTAATTAAACAATTCAAATTGTGGAACAAACTAAACTGGCAATAAAAGGGCACATATTATAATAACGTGCAATGCAGGATGATATGTGTTAGTGAAATGACTCACCAGTAAGAGTTACAAAAATTCATATTCATTTAAATAATGTAATGTCATTTAACGTTCATAGCTATACCTATTGAAAGCCTCAACAAAATCCTCCAGAACTTAATGGTGTAATTCAGAGGCATTTTTGATCATATGTCTTTTCACGCACAAGTAAAAATTGTTTATTCTGGCTAACAATATTTGATTCATACTTGAAACATATATTTATTCTTCGAATTTTAACTTGTTTTAATCTGTACAACAGTAAATTACTGAATACAAATGCAGCTGCATAAAAACTGCAGCTAAATATAAACAATCTTGTGCAAATTAAATTATAACGAGCCAGAAGATAGTAGGAAAAGATTAAATATATTATGCAATAATATATTTCCATCACCTTTTGGTAGAAATTCAATATTACATAACACACTTTGTGGTTCTTTATGAGAGTTTTGAGGACCCAAGTTAGTAAATGGCTAATAGACAGAGAATGAAAATGAGTAGTGTCTAAAATTAATTTATATTTCATTTGATTATTTCGACCGCATGGAAATCAGCGCCATCTACGATGCTTAGGAAATCTGTTAGCCTTTGTTGTTTGCAATCGATTTCTATCAGTGTCAGCCTCATCCAGATCTCATTCCAGTATTTGTTCAGTTTCGTCCACGTATTAAATTCATATAAAAATACGTCTGCATATCACATTATAATACTTCAAACACTTCACACTATAGGCCTAACATTTCAACGCCATACCTATTGCTTACCATTGAATGTTAATAGCATTA
Organism: Acanthosepion esculentum; assembly: GCA_964036315.1. Lineage (NCBI taxonomy): Eukaryota > Metazoa > Mollusca > Cephalopoda > Sepiida > Sepiidae > Acanthosepion > Acanthosepion esculentum. Next base: position 1,119,092 of record OZ038477.1, read on the forward strand.
TTAAGGTTTCTTATTATGAAAAAAAGTCGATCAGGTATACTTTAAATTCAAAGACACTAATATATATATATATATATATATATATATATATATATATATATATATATATATATATATATATATATATATATATATATATATATGTTGCAATTTATTTACAACTTTGAACTAGGCGTTACACTTGCAAGCAAACGGATATTAAATTATATAAGCAGAAATGAAAATGATGCTTACATTCACAATGCGAACCTCTGGATTCACGAAAGACGTCTTCTGGGGAAGTATAACGGGTATAGCAGTACTTCCAATGCCTGCAAAATAACGTCTAATAAAGCATCTGCGGCAAGGAATTTGCAGAATCTTCACATATTTCTTGCATATTTTGTATGAATATATTTCTTTTATATTTCAACATTAAAAAATATCATAAAATTAAACGATTAAATATCTTTAAAGGTTTCTTTGCGTTTTTATTGAATATATACGATATGTATGCATCTAAAAATATTTTATACTTCCAAAATCCTATAAACAATATTCCCAGATAGTAATGTACGCATATTTTGATATTTTCTATTAAACTGTCTAGAGAATTACATAATACTGTTGTAAAAACCATTACTATTACATCTTTGTACCAATATTTATCTCTATGAATAATGTGTTTAACGTTGAGGACATGATAATCATTGCAGGATAATATTTGCTTAGACGTTTTTGGGTTCCTTTATTCTCAATAAAATCTATTTTGAAAGAGAATATCAAAATGAAATGTCATATTTACTTACTGTTTATAAATGGTGTTAATTCTTTAAACACCGTTTGTAAGCCTTTTTCAACAGTTGCCACCTGCAGTATATTTTAAAAAAATATCATTGAGTATATAATTTATTTTAATATCTGTCACTATAAAATACACTATAGAAATCAGAATTTTCTTTACAAGTGAATTGTACTTTTGATTACAGTAGATTAAAGAAAAATATATTTGTAAAATAGTTTTAAGCAATTGTTTAAGAAAAGACTATGAAAAATGGACGAACAATACATTCGTCTGAATATTTTCCACAAAGAAATCCGCAAAGGAATTACACGAAATTTTAGAAGCAGTAATTCTTGGAATACCTACATCGATTTTAGATATTTTCTTTGGAAAGCTTTATGCACAGACGTTAAAGAGAAAAGATTGATATATCATGTAATTATACAGATTTTCGGTTTACCTTTCAATAAATATTCATGATTAGAAGAAGCAAAAGTATATGGTTAAATAATTTTTCTTATAACCACTGCAAGCGAATGTTGATTTTGTGTAGCTTTAACATGTATTACAAACATACAAATTCTGCAAAATATATCAATCATATTTTATTTAGAATAATAATATGATAAATGTACCAAAATTCTAATCGCCAGAAATATTTCCCCGCTATGAGTTGGTAAAAGAGGATAAAAGATTTCTTTCAATATCATTTGATTCATAAACATGATATTTGTGAGGTTTGAATAATTTCAGGATTTCTAGCTATAATTTATCATACATAATTTATTTTCTTGTCCCATTAGAATGTTACAAGTATTGTTTCTTTTATTCAACCGCACAAAAATAAATTAATTAAAAATAAATTTACATATAAAGAAATGGTTTTGCAGTTTCATGCGAACATGTACAATGATGGCCATTTAAACCTCATTTTACACGTACCATAATCTGCGAAACTACATCTCTTCTTCTGGCTTTTCCGAGACTTTATATGTGCATCTGTGCACAAATATTTTTACATGCTTTTGTTTGTGCATGTGCATTTCATGCTTTTAAAATACCCTTGAATATTACAAAAACGGAATATGTGTTTTGAAAGTAAAGAAAGTACTTACATCGAAGTAGTCTGCATAAGGCCCCGAAAGCTTACCAAATTTAAAACTAAAATTACAACAAAGAGAAATAAATTATATTTATTAGAACTTAATTTCAAGTTGGAATTATGTTTCATTTATAGATCATGACGTACTTCGCTGTTAAATAAATGTTTCTTTTTTTCTGTATTATTTAATTATGATTATTGTTTAAAATAAAAAAAGGAGTTGCGATTTATTATAAACTTTTAACCACATTGATCTCATTCCCACAATTTCTTGAGCTTCTTTACTTCTTGAATTATTTACTTAAAATTTTGACATAGAAATCCTTATGAGTTGCTTACTAAAACGAACCCCTCAATATGATTCTAAAGAACTGAAAGGTGATTAATGCTGTTAATTTCTTACACATTTGCACATAAAATAATTTATTAATCATGAACTGAGACTGGATGATTCTGATTTCTGTCGAAGATCATATACACTTCATACAAAAATAAATGAAACAGGCGAGCAAGAGTAAAAACGTACCAAGTTCATTAAAATTACTACTTGATGTCCGGTGGGACATAACTCTTTGTTATTAATCGCCAACAATTTGATTTCCTCTAACTTACTTTATATTTAGTAAAATAGAAATAAAAAACGTTCATATAGAAAACAATAACATTGTTCTTGCTTTTAGTATAAGAATTATTTTTCTTATTATGAATGATTTTATATACATTCCGCTATCACCATCAAGTAAATATAGTCAAGGGAAAGTAAATAAGTCTATCGTAAATTTCAAAGGTAAAATTATAAGTATTCCTTTTTTCATAGTATGGCCGTTTACTAAAGCGGTTTCATCTTCCCTCTCTTCCTAATAATATAATCGTGGAATAGGCACTAGCGAGCCTTTCACTGTCATTTCCAACGCAAACCAAACCAAATATAATCGTGGAATAGGGACTAGGGAACATTTCACCTTCATTTTCAAGAAGATGCATACTAAAACTCATATATATTCGTGGAATAGACACTAGGGAATATTACACAACCCGTTCCAAGAAGATGCATGCTAATAGGCAAACCAAATACAGTTATGGAATATGCACCAGGGAAAATGTCCCAGCCATTTCCATGAAGATGCATATTAATACGGAAAGCAAATAAAAGAATGAAGAGACAAATGAGTTAAAAGTGACAGATAAAAAAGACTAAATAATAAATTACAACATCTGACTTCAGAAACACTCTACATATTTTTTAACACAGTGAAACCCATGAAGAGACACGAAGAGGCAAGTCGACTATATGAAGTTTAAATGGTCAAGGAAATTGTTCAGAGTTAGGAAGAATGATCATCATAGATATGGCAGTTATTTATAAAGAAAGATAATGAACAGGACAAAATATGTTCTCTTTGAGAGCATGCATAAAATCAAAGGATGGATCTCTCGTAATTGATGAAACAGATCGAGACTACAAATAAGAATACATCGGTGAACTCTTTCAAGAATGAGAGAAAACTACAATGGACAAAAATGTTGGAGTACATGAGATATTTACATCAGGGTGAATATTGGCATTGACCAAGCTGAACAGAAACAAGGTACCAAGACAAGTAGATGTATTTAGTCTTTGAAATTTTCGGTATCATCATGATTACAGACATACCATATTAAATATACTACACGGGGACATAGTGGAAACCCTCAGTAGATTAATATCATTGGTTTAAAAAATGAAACCTTCGAAAACAAAAATAGCCAATCGTAACTAATTTTGTGAAACTCGAAATAAAAATGATATCCGTAAATTTTGATTAACTCAATACTTCAATATATGGTACTAATCATATATGAATATTTCATCAAATTTGCTGTCCTTGTCTGAATAATTTTCTTCTCTTAATGACAAAGTGGCCTAGGAGTAATACTCCCTGAATCAAAGCCGATAATGGACGCTATATGTGTGGCGAAGTGACTTTTGCCTCTTAAATAAGAATATCGCACCTGTAGCGAGAAAAGATGGTACTTCCAATTGCTAAGGGACTGTCAAAGGAAAAGAAATTTACAGTGCAATATCCAAACTACCGGCAATAGGAGAGAAAAAAATAGAAAAAGGCGCACGGCAAGGACGCGTCTACTTAACCTACGAAATTATCATTTACAATGAATCGATAAAAAATAATCTAGAAGGCATACACAAATTTTATATACGTGGTCACATTCCTAACAAAATAAACTATGCAACTAACACCGTGTCGGTTGCGACACAGAATTCAGAATATCCTAAACGCGAAGGAAGAAAACGACACGATTATATAAAAGCTACGAAAATCAAGCAAATACACAAATTGAAGTATCTTGAAAGGCAAATGTGACGTAAATCCGAAGATGCATTAGAATTGCGAAATATGTTTTCCAAAGGCCAAGAAAAACTTATTAAGGAGGAGGAAGGATTGCTGAATTTCTATGTAATATCAATTCTCCATTTATAGCATGAATGCTGGGCAATTTTCTCCAAAGGAAATATTGTTAGTAAAGATGTGATTATATGTAAGGATGATGATAATACAATGGAAGAAACATGTTAGAAATTTTTAATGGATAATTTCGTCTTCCTCTGTTTGAATTTCCTATTAAATGGCACCAGGACATAAGAAGTTATTGAGAGTGAAAGAGAATGATGGAAAATTTTAATGAGAAGTGAGAAGAGAAGACAACAACAGAACAGGATTCAGGAAGACGAAATATGGTGCTTGATATTGTATCAAAATTTGTGAAGATTGTATGTGAAACGAATTTATGATATGGAAGTGGTTTTTACAGGCGAGTTATGAGAGAAAAGAATTATTAGAATAGAATATAGGGATGCATCTGACTAGTATAACAATAAAACAGGTAGACCTAACTGTCAATCTAGTATCGCTGTCAAGTTCATGCATTCGACACTCACAGGAGTTAAGGCCTCTAAACAAATGCAATGAAAATATTTGTAGAAAAGCCAAAGGGAACACAATTCACCTCGCTCTGAAAGTGATTTCGCGATACCAGTTGGGGAACGATTACGTTACAGATCCTTTTTGAATTTTTCTCTTCAACCATCGAAACAAAAAAGTAAAGGTGAGTCTTACACCCGAATTCAGATTATGTCTCGGTTTGTTTGTTGATGCAATTCCGAAGTCACTTTCTTCTACATATCACTCATCCAAAATTGCTAATTTCTGTGATACCAGGTAATGAGTTGTGTGTGTCTGCCTGTCTGTGTGTGAATGTGTGTATACGTATGGAGAGTTCAGCCAAGAAAATAAGAACAGAATTACTTTCCCACTAGTCAGATGGCGTTAAGATGATTTAATCCCGATTATGATAATTTAATATAGATTAAGATGACAAACTAGATTAAGACTATCAAATCTAGACCTCTACATCAAATTCCAGCGATACATGCGATGAATACATTTTCATTATTAGTTACTTCTTTTCTGTAAAAAATGCCAGGAAATAACACAATTATCAACAATGGTTATCTAAATTAATATCCGGCCATTTGGAAATTGTATATCAGTTCACGTTTAGTTGACTACTTGTTGCAAAGTGAAATATAGTTCAAATGTGGAGACATGTAAGATATATTGCTTTATCGATATTGATCTATGAGTTGGTAACATATATGCTATTCAACGTCACAATGCTTTTGATATTGAGCTAAATTCAAAATTTTCGGAAGTCTTGCTTAATATACCCAAGAAATTATTTAACGATTATTGTAGATTTACTGATATTATTTGAAAAGTATAAAACAATTAAAACACGATGTGTTTTGCCTTCAACTTTCCTCATCTTGTCGTAATTTATGGGTAATAAACAATTTATCTTTAAAAGTATAGATATTTATGATTGGTTGGATCATATGTCAAATATAATCTGAAATAACTTCCGAAATCATTCAACCTCATTTTAATGACAGTTAATAAAGACAACTATAAATGATTATTTCCCGATATTAATACAAGATTTTAAAACTTCATTATGAAATGTGTGAAATCGCCAATGATGTTTCTATAACGAGAAAGGATGGCATATCCATAATGCATTTATTACCGATAACTTGAATAAAGAAACAATTCATCTTACGTGATGTTTGCAATAGAGAAAAAAATGTTGTTGTCTTTGAACTGAGCTTTCACTTCTGCTGACACATTCTATAAAAAAGAATTATGAATAAGAGTTACTGCATAGTCCACATTTGTACAGAAATTTAATTCGAATTAATTTTATTATGGTTAAACCATGAAAAACAAGAATGTATGTATCTTACTTGAAAATAAAAATCAAGAGCCGCTGAATCAAATTGATATGGCTAATAATATTTTCTAAAAGATAATTCCTTTCTGCATAAACGTATTTTTCTCTCGTTTTATGCATATATGTGTATGTGTGTGTCGTCAGAAGGATAATTATTTTATGAATTAAAGGAATTTTATAGGCAAATATCTGGGACATTTTTTAAATTGTTCAATTTTTCATGGAGTAAAAGAAGAATTCATTCTTGCTGACAGCAAAATAAGAATTATTGTGCATATCATCATAAAAATGAAACGACTGATTTTAGTGTGATCGCAATTGTTTTTATTAAAAATATTCTTTAAATATTATTGAATTAAAGTTTGTCATATGTAAGCGATACTTTCTAACAACAGTTCCAAATATTCAAACATACTGGCAAATAGATTTTATTGTCAAATGAAAACGTGCTTTCTAACATGTTTCAAATACAGCGATGAATCTAAGAGCAGAAATGTGGCATTTTAAAAAGATATTTCATTGTTACCCTCAGGAAAATTGATCATTATATGTATCGAATGTAAATTATTAATTCATGCGAACATGTCTAAAATATTGTATAAGTAAATCAACATAAAATACATTTGAAATAAGCATAATAAATGATTGCTTTTTTTCATAGACGACACGGGCAGACTTACCAAATAAACAGTAATGACCTCCGTTTTTTTCATGTTGGTTTGGAGAACAGAAAATCGAAGCTGGGTGGGAACACTAATTCGAATGGTATCTGGGTAAAAATATGCACGGGGACGATCAAATGTTGAAAAGTAAATTTCAATCATTCCGTTTGCGAAGTTACGTGAAAACTATAAAGAAAAGAGGAAAAACTGATTCAGTAATTCAAATATAAATAAAACTGTTTAAAAATATAATTAAAAAATTGTGCGATACTAGTATAAACGGGTTTGAAGATATATATATATATATATATATATATATATATATATATATATATATATATATATATATATATATATATATAAAGTGAACATACAAGTCAACATTTAGAGGCGACACCCTGTTTCATGATAGATGCAATCGTCAGGCCACATCTACTCACTTCTAAAGTTTTCCGTCATTCTCTTTCCCTCTCAATAACCTCTTATGTGGCCTGACGATTGCATCTAGCATGAAACAGACTGTCGCCTCTAAGTGTTGACTTTTATGTTCACTTTTATATTTACAGACGCTCTATCTCTGATATTGAGCACTTTATCCCATAAATATAGCACGCTTTAAAACTATATTGCTTCATATATATATATATATATATATATATATATATATATATATATATATATATATATATATATATATATATATATGAAGCTGTAGCCCGAAGGTTGCGATTAAGTATTAAAAAGACTGTCCTCGCTGGATTTTTGCTAAAGAGTTGGACAAAGAAATTAACATTATATGGTAACTTTAATTTCCCCTCGTTAAATGTTCACTATTTTTTAATAATTTTTGCTCATTCTATCCACGACACACGAATTATAAAACATAAGAGAAAATGTGAAACTGGAATTTCCAAGGTTTTTATTTAGTCCTAATATTTCGCTTTCTTAGAAACCAGCCATAAGGCGTGATTTTTAATTATCTATTTGTGTCTATATTATTTTATCATATTTTTATTTACGTAAAATGTTTCATACCATGTTACGTGATACCACAACGTGATTGAAATGATTGAAGTATTATATTAAATATTAAAGCATTTAGGATTAATTATAAAGATTAAAGAATCATCATTATAATCGACACCTTAGAACTAAAATACTTTCTTTTAAAATGATCAAAATTGGGAACCAGAAATATGAACGAAATAAAAAATTTAATTAACATTTTTTTCACATCTGAAAGTAATTTCTTAGGATATATATTATGTATGTCTGATTTATAGAGGTTTTAATCCCCCTCCAAAAAGTTTCACTCTTTTACTTATTAATCATATCTTATTAATATATTAATGTTAAATGTATCCCTTTGCAACTTCCCCTGTATTTGTGTGTATTTCTCTGTTTGTAGAAGTGCATACCATCGGATGTGGACGTATGTCACTGAATGAGTGCGTTGTATCTGTCTTCAATATCAAGTCGTAGATGACAAAAACCCATTTAGGAGAATGTCATTGTTGACACACTCTCGGTCTCTCAAGACATAATTGCTCAAAAGACAAGCGGCGATTGGAGACACAAAAAGAGTTGAGGTAGCTTGCTTAGACATTGGAAGTTAGGAATTGCTTGTAAATCGAACTACGTGTGGGTGACATTTGGTTTTTCCAGTAGCAGAATGAAAGTTCTGAAAGTGACTAGAAAATGTGACTGAAAATGGCCTGCCTTCAAACGTCCGACAAGTTTAGCGCGACAGGGGGATGGCCATCTATACTCTCGAAATAATTCAACGTGGATACACCCAGTGTCTAAAGAATGATATATTCTTGACTATCATTATTCGAAAGCGAGATGTACATGGCATGTACAATGTATAGTCTTTAAAATCTCTAATCACTGATCAGATCCTGCCTTCGTGAAGGCAAAAATGAAGTTGTCCATATGTAAACCTGCGCACAAACGTCAAACCATAAAACTCCGAAAATGTGTGGACATATCAAAATTCCGATCTCATGACGTTAATCGGCTTTACAGTAAAGAGTTGGAAGAATTGCAGCGAAATCCTCCTGGGAAGAATTTTGAAAGACACTATATAATGCCGCTAAGGAAATCCCTGGCATCGTATCAATCATGCATCAAGACTTGTTTGATGATAATTGCCAGGCAAATATATAATATCATATGAAAATAAGATTACGACTGCCGTGTTTCAAAACGATATAATCACAAATCGGTAACGTGATATTGAAGAGATATTCAAAAACGAAAACGCTGATGCTATGCGGACTTTGAATATCATGTCAGGCAAATTAAGTGGGAAAGTCTGTGTAAATGTGGCAACTCAGTCCATTTTCCTGAGTTGCCAAAGAATTTGAGACGGACACAAGACAAATTCTAAATACTAACATTTTATAGAGACATTATTTACATTATTCGGACTATTGTCCTCATCTTTGTCGCGATATTTGTTACAACGTTTCGGTCGTTGTACGCTCTGGCCTTTTTCAGTTGGTTGGAATGTCGATCTATCCACTGTCCCATGTGTCCATGAGGATATCTGTGTATGAATTTATGGCTATTATAAACCTAATGTCTTCGGCAACCAAGCGATAATAAGAACAAAGTTGCAATATGAGCTCTGGTAAAAACATGTAGTGATAACAGCAAAAATTGCAATATGAGCACTGGTAAAAAAATAGCTGAAGACAAGTGGTTGGAATATCGAACTGAACCCTTTATTTCGCTCACTGGGGTAGACTGTTCTAGTTCCACGTGCCATGTCTAATGGATGTCAGTTATCAGTATCTCCTGTTAATTTCCCTCTGAAATTTCTCCACTGCCTTAACCTGATATTGAACTTTTTTTTGGGTCCTTTTTTTTTTTAAAAAGCCACTAGCACGCAAGGGGTTACAGAAGGTTTGGAGGAAGAGCAGATAGGTGTGGTAAAGGAGAGGATGTGGGGAAAGATAGTGGATCGATCAAGACAAGGAGATTTCAGAAGATTTGGAGCGAGAGCAGATAGGAATGTAAGGTGAAAGGATGCGGAGAAGGGAAGTGGATAGATCAAGGCAACTGGAGATGTCGATTGACGTTACACTTAAATATTTGGAGATTGTATTTGTCAGGGAAACAGGAATAAGGAAGGGAGTTCCATAGGCGAGATGTGCGAGACATGAAGCTATTGGAGTAGGAGAGACGTCTACATCTAACAGTTTCAACGGTGAAGGGGTGGGAACGGGATTCCAGCCTCGTAGGTCGTTTAAATTCATGAGGCCTAGGAACCAACGAAAGTAGCTCCTCGGAGCAATTACCGTGGAAATATTTGTAAAAAAGACAGAGCGATGCAACGTCGCGTCTGTGAGAGAGCGGCTGCAGACGAGATGACAGATCAGGGCCAATTGCATTGCATATCCGTCTCTGGATCTTATCAAGAAGCCTGAGGCAAACAGCAGGAGCTCCAGACCATATATGGCAGCAATCCTCCATTCAAGGGCGAATGGTCGATTTATAGATTTGGAGGATCGATTCCGGGGAGAAAAATGTCCTGACTCGGCACAGGGAGCCAACTTTCCTTGCGGTCGATGATGCAATTGACTCGATGTATTTGTTCCATCTCACAGCGTGAGACCGAGCAGCCGCAGAGAGGAGCTCTCGAGAAGTTGGTCTTCAGACATTCTAATGGGATGCAGGGATGGATCCCTGTGGTGGTTAATAGAGAGCAGTTTTGTTTTAGAGGCGTTAAAGTTAACCATCCATTTCTTGCCTCAGTTCACAAACGATTGGCGTTCTTTTTCTAAACGAACTGCCAGGTTAACTTTGTCAGCATCACTAGATTTGTTTTTGAAGCAGGAGTAAATTGTGGTGTCGTCCGCATAGATGCCGACTTGGGAATCTATGGCGTCAGGAAGGTCGTTTATGAATATGAGGAACAGAGTAGGACCTAGGATGGAGCCTTGAGGAACACCTGCGTTAGTGGGATAGGAGCTGGAGATGAATCTATTGAGAACGACCTTCAATTCACGGTTTGACAGGAATACTTGTATTAGGTCAAACAATCGACCTGTAATACCATAACCCTGGAGCTTGCGAAGAAGGCCGGCATGCCAAACTCTATCAAATGCTTTGGAGATGTCTAGGGCCACGGCGCGAGCTTCACCGTTATTATGAATAGCTTGGTAGACAAATTCAGTGATGGCCGTAAGCACATCGGCTGTAGATCGGGCAAAGCGGAAACTATACTGCTTGTCTGAGAGCAGATCATGGGATATCAGGTGATTAATCACTTCGGTGTTCATAATGGCTTCGAAGACTTTGCCGAAGAGGGGTAGGAGACTGATAGGACGGTAATTAGAAGGGTCAGAGGGGTCACCAGAGTTCTTAAAGACAGGGACAATGGTTGAGGAAAACAGGACTCCTTGAGGCAGCGGTTGTATAATTTAGAGAGGGCAGGCGCCAGTTCAGGCGCGCATTTCTTCAGGACAATGGCTGGTATCCCGTCACCACCAGTAGCCTTGTGGTGATCTAAGTTAGAAATAATGCCCAATACCAACGACGGGGATATGTGCAATCCGCTCAAAAGGGCCTTGTTTCTCGGAGGGAAATCGGGCATGGGGACCCCGAAAGAGTCAGACGTTGAATTGGAAGAAAACTTCCGTGCAAAGCATTCAGCCTTGTCGGCAGAGGTTGTCAGGGCCTCAAACTGATTGAACAGGGGAGGAATGGAGGGTTTGCTATTGTTCGGAACGCTCTTGCAGAGGCGCCAATAATCTTTGGAGCCGAATTTGCGAGATGCAATACGTTCCTTCATCCGAGCAGCAAATAGTGACTTAGCTTCATTGAGGATACGCTTACACTCGTTACGGGCAGAGGTAAATAGGCGTCTATTGCAGTCAGACATATCACTACCAAAACGGTAAAAGAAATGGTTCCTATGGGCAATGGCGGCTGAGCAAACAGCTGTGAATCAAGGGGAGGAGCGCGATTTGACCTTGAATTTCCTTGAAGGAATGAAAGCGTCAATTCCAGCTTTAACCCAGGAAGAGACCTCTGAAGCACATTCTTGAATGGGGAGCTTAAATACAGCATCCCAGCGGACATCGCGGAGGAAATCACGAAACGAGTCCCAGTCAGCCCGTTGGCAGCAGAATGAGGTTCTGGTGGTAGGAGGCTCCTTGCATGGGGTGGGGCTGAAGGAGATACTAACAGGCACTACAGCATGATCGGAGTTACCGATAGGACAGAGCTGCGTGGCACTACAAGACTCAGGGATGGAGGTAAAACACAGGTCGAGAAGTGAGACCCTACAGTCCCGGTTGTAAGCAAAACGCGTGGGGAAATCAATTATCTGTGTGAGGGATTGAGAGACTGAAAAGTTGAGAGTATGAATGCCTGCGAGGTTGGTAGTAGCATTCCTAAGCGACTTGTTGTGATAGGCGTTAAAATCGCCAAACACAAATATGTGAGCAAACGGATGGAGAGAGAGGGCCTTGTCTATGCTGTCAGAAATGACATCGAGTATTCCACAGTCCTGAGAGGATAGAGAGCGATAGAGGAAGAAAAGATTGCTGGCCAGAGACACAAGTACGAATGGTCCGGCGATTCGAGAGAGCACTCTCTAGCCAGAGGGAGATGCTTCTTGACGTAGACACCAAGGCCATGCATGTGGGTTAGAGAGTCTTTTCTGAAGAGAGGAAGGTATCCAGGGATCGAGAGATCAGAGGAAGGGATAGAGGAGTCATATTGGTCTCACACAGGGCCAGTATATCCAGGCACTTTGCAATGAGGAAAGATTCCACACTGCAGAAGTTGGTTCTAATGCCACGGATGTTGGAGAATGAAATATTTAAAGGTTTAGGTGATTTTTGCAGGGCTGGTTTAGGTTTATATTTATGGTTTTTGTAAGTCATGTGAATCATGTGAAATTGGTCTTGGAAGAAGAGAAGGCCTGAGTTAAAGGGAGCCGACGGTTATCACCCATGACGCGGGCAGAGAGAGTTTGGCACAGCCTGAATCATAATGTGGCCTCAGGGTTTACACCGGAGATGACTGCAGGGACAACTATCCATGCGCGATATGGCACTACAGACACCCCGATATTATGCAACTGTTGATCAGAGCGGCCGCTCAAGACGCTACGCAAGAGGTAGGGCTCCTAACTACCAGTCGGAAACAGCAACCAGGGAACTGTCAACCGTATACCCTCAGAATGAACAGGCAATGCCACAGACTGCACACATCACGGGAGAAACACAGCAGCATCAGTACAGAGGCCAGAGAGAGAGAGAGAGAGAGAGAGAGAGAGAGATTCGGGGACCCCTTCCTAAACAAGAAACCAGGTTTGAGCCTCTAATCGTGTCCAATAGAGGGGGGAGGAGTGTAGACCGGGCGGTAGGAAAGCCTACCTACTCCTATTACTCCTGTCACTGGATCTAACCAATGCCTTTATCTACTGTGGCATGTGTCCTTGAGGACATCTGTGTATGAGTTTCTGGGTATTAATGTCTTCAGCGACCATTTTTATCAGTGCTCATATTGCAATTTTTGCTGTTATCATTTCATGTTTTTACCATAACTCATATTCCAACTTTGTCCTTATTATCGCTTGGTTGCTGAAGACATTAGGTTTATAATAGCCATAAATCCATACACAGGTGTCCTCATGTACACATGGCACGGTGGATAAGGTTCCTTATTTTGTTGGTGCAAGTACGCTAAATCTCTCTTGATAACGAGATTTTACTTACTGAGGCCCATTCCATCATTAAAAGATCGTTTGTGATAATGAAGAGGAATAAAGAAATAAATATCCGTATTTAGAATGTTTGTACTTTAGAATACGTTCTTTAGTGATAGGATATTTAAATATCTATCACAGAACTGTTACATCCGCGTTGTTTACACAACAACTTAGGAATTAATATTTTCATTCATAAGCCAGATTCTGAATTCCTGTCAAGAACTACATCTGACAGCATTGAAGCTAACTTATATCGTCACAGGCCACAATGGCTGGTACATATCATAAGACTGGTGGTCAACACAATACTCCCATCTCCCCCAAATGCTGTATAATGAAATTTTTCAACGGAATCGTCCTCAGTTTAAAGAAAAGAACGGATTCCGTTAATGATTGAAAGCATCTGTTACAATATGTATGATGGATGATCCAAACTATGAAGTTAACACTCACGGCAGAAAAAAATCGAGGAATCAGAATAACAACGATCTTATTTTCAAACAAGTCTTGGTCCAGTCAATCTGAACTGAACGTACACATGAAATAAAGAACACAGGAAACAATAAGATAAAGATTAACGAACTATAGCATCCATCTGTGCAGTAATATATGCATATCTCTTGAAGGCTTCAAAAGTCATTATCTGTTTCATCGCCGTTGATGCATGTCAGTGATGGTCATAAGCACTGAATTAGTCAACAGTCAAAATATCTGAAGGTATACAAGGGATATCCTAATCGTGAGCACCATATAATTAGTAAATTATTGTAAAAATAAAACATCATAACACATTATAATCAATAATGATATATTTCTCATGGGAAATAAAGAACCTCTAATCAATATAATATCTACTTACTTGCGGTAGAATTGTACCAATGCAGAATGAATCAGGGCACGTGGTATGGAACAATTCACGACTGCCGTCAGGAAGCTGAAAAATGTAAAATAATGTTTTATATCAAGTTTATAGTTTTGTCTATTTTACAGAGAAAATGATGAAATTTCGATGATTACACACACACACACACACACATATATATATATGTATCTATATGTATCTATAAATATATATATATGCATATATATATATATATGTATATATATATATATATATATATATATATATATACACATAAATATGTATGTATATTATTATTATTATTAATATACACCTTTAGGTGTCAAATCTTGGTACGTCGTCAGTGTTGTTGCTCCCATGTCACTAGAAGTTTCGGGTCTAAATAAACAACAGACTTCTTCGATGGGTGACCCGACCGAATATGATCACTAATCGGCCAGCACCTGGAATAAATTTGCCCCTCACTTTAGGACGTGCATGATATAAGTTACCCCAGTAAATAGCAACCGATAAAGACTTCCCTTCGGCCATTCGAAGTTATAGATTAGGTATGCATGGTTGTACTCATCTTCATACATGCGGCTAAGACAGTGTGTTTTTTGGAAGAGGAGAAGAAAACAAGCCAATAAATATATATCAAATATACACATATACACGTACCTATGTGTGTGTGTGTGTATATATATATATATATATATATATATATATATATATATATATATATATATATATATATACAGATACACACACACACACATATATATATATATATATATATACATACATACATACACATACAAACACATACATATATATATATACACATAAACACACATACATACACACACATACATATATATATATATATACATACAAAAAATTAATTTATTGGCTTGTCTTACGACTTGCTTTTCTTTCTCTTCCTCCCCTTTTAATTTGCTAAAATAACTTAATTGTTTGGTCTTTCTTTTTAACTTTCCTTTTTATTCTTATTTTTCGATCTTTTCTAAAGTACACTTAATAAAATGTTTGCAATAGAGTGGTTAAAATAACTGACGATTTACAACTTTTAAAAACTAAGAGAAAAACATTTAACTAAAATCGTTTAAAATAAATTAATCAAGCTATTTACATGTTGAATACTAGTTAAACAAAAACATAACGTGTAAATTTTAGATAAATAGGTTACTCCAACCCGCACAAAAATTATCCTGACCGGAAGAAATTCGTTTAAAATCTAAGAGAAATAATATACCTAAAATTGCTTAAAATAAATTAATCAAAATATTTACATATTGAATAATAGTTCAAAGAAAAAAAGCGTGTAAATTTAGCTAAAATAAGTTACTCCCTAAAAGATTATTCATCAAGGAAACCGATTGAAAAGACTAGTAAAAACGACAAAAAAACAAAAAAACGCACAAGTGTAATTACGAAATAAAAACAAAAAAAAAACAACTAAAATTTGATTAAAGAAAAGGAAAGATTACTTGTAAGAATTTTTTGTACTAAAATAAATCTACTCGAAAGACCAGTAAACCGCAAAAAAGAAGTCGTTGAATATGCGACTGAATACCAATCGAATAAATTGATTCTCTGAACCTTCTCGCCATCTATAAATACAATTTTAACATATTTTATACAATTCAGCTTTAAAAGTATTTAGTGGTGGTATTTACGACGTATGTACATATGCATTGGGAACGTTCGTATTTTTAGTAGTTTTGGGCTACTCATTAGCCCTATTTATCCACAACCACCCTGTGGCCTTTTCGACGGACTCCAGGATCATTTGAATCACCCGCCTTCTTTTTTGTTCAGTTATCCCTAGGCTAGTATAGGCTCGTATCATTGACTGTTCGGTGAACCCCCTACAGCTGATCTCGACCGGGAAACAATGAGTGTGCCATCCTCTAGTTCTACAATCATCTAAGAGTCTTTCATATTTACTATACTTTGTCTCAAATGCCTCTTGCATATGCTCCTCCCATGGAACAGTTAACTCCAGCAAAATAAACTGTTTTGTGGCATCCGAGTAAACGATGATGTCTGGACGGAGTTTGGAGGACGCTATACGTGTTGGGAATTTCAATTGTTTACCGAGATCGACTCGCATCTGCCAATCCGACGCGGACGATAACAGTGAATGGGATCCTGCAACCTTCTCACTCGGCATTGCACCTTCTTTAACGAAACGGATAGTTCTTCTTTCTGGGATGAGTTTATTGCTCTGCAAAGCTTCAGCAATAATGAGCTCTATCGCCTCTAAAACCTTGTCATGACTCCACCGATAGCTCCCCTCTGTCAGAGTAGTTCTGCACCCGCTCAATATGTGTTGCAGTGATCCCCTCACCGAACAAAAGGGCACTTTGGTGAATCTATTTTCCCCTATAGGTGTAGGTTGGTCGCGCTTGGTAATACATCGTAAACCATCTGAACCAGGAATCTAGATCGGCTGAAGTCGGTAATCCAAAGATCTGACCACGACATTTTCCGCCGATCTACACCATCCCACTTAGTCCCCGCGCACTGATGGCTCTAACCTGCCATTTTTGGCATCCGCTTTTCCTCCATCCCCGCTCTTACTTCGTCCTGTATCAGGTGTTGACGCTCCTTCACGGTGTATTTCCGAATCTGTAGGAGGGAATCAGCCCCATGCCTGCTCTTCCTTGTGCGACTGAACCCACTATTGCTTTTACCCTCAGATTCCCTTCTGCGATAGCTAGTTCCTTAGTTGCACTGCATTTTCTGCCAGTCTTGATCTCAATTCCCGCGCCTGATTCTTTGGGATCTCTGGAGTTTCTATACTGCTAGCTTTCCATTGTCCGTGAAAACATGAACTCCTCGACTAGTTCTCTGAATGGCAACAGGATGGCATTGGATGATCCATATAAGGCTGCGCTGATTAAGCACCGAGGTAATTCTAACCATCTACGGAGGAAACTGCTAGCTCTCCTTTCTAACGTCTCCACAGTCGAGACGCTATAGGTCTGGAGTGGCCATAATACTCGTGGAGCATACAGTGATAGTATACGCATAACGTAAAGATATATCTGTTTTCGCCAGCCACTAGTAAAATCAATACGTATAGCTTCGATAGCTAGTGTGTCCTTCAGAGCATTACAAAAAGATTTCTCTAGACTTTTAACGTCGAGATGGCTCTCCCTTCTATTGTGAAATAGTGTTTTACCACCCGGCCCTTTTTTATTACCACCGTTCTACATTTGTTTGGCTTGAAATTCATTCCTACGCAAAAAATCAGTCTCTCTAATCCGCGCAATAGCCATCTACAACCTGTAACAGAATGTGTAGTGACTGTAAGATCGTCCATGTAACCCCGGATGCGTGGTTGCCTAACTCCGGTATTGGAAACGGGGCCACGGCATTCCACCTCAGCGGACTTCACGATCATAATCATCGCGAGATCAAAAAGCGTGGATGACAATGTACAGTCTGTAATAATTCCTCTCCCGAGTCTATGCCAGTCTGAAGAAACCAAACCGGATGTAACTCTTATATGGAATTGACTGTAGTAATCCAGGATAAACTCGCAGATACTACATGGGACGTAATATCTAACTAAAGCTTCTTCCATGAGTTTATGCGGTATGGACCCATAAGCATTGGCCAAATCCAACCACGACACAGCCAGGTCCCTTTTATTCCTTCTTGCATCCCTTATTAATTACGACAAAAATCCTATATGCCCAACGCAGCCAGGCATACCAGCGATTCCGCCTTTTTCTACCGCTGTATCTATGACGCTATTTTTTAGCAGAAAAAACAGATAACCGTCGGGATAATTTACTAAAAAATATTTTGCTTTCTGTACACAGTAACGAGATACACCGAAACTGCTCGATATGTTCTGAGTTCTCTTCTTTTGGGATCCAAGCACTTTCTATATATGTCTCATTACAGATGGCTTTTAATTTTCTTGTGTTCGTGTAAGTTTTCTCTCTTCTAGACGTAAAGTGTGTAAAATTGTGCAAATCTTGTACATATCCAATAATTTATAATTTGTGCGGATGAATCTAGTACTGTTGGGTAAAAAGGGATTTATTTATATTATTTTATATATAGCTAAGTATGCTGTAATGAATGGTTAGCGTGATTCCTCGACTGGACCTGATGGCCATGGAGGAGAGTTTTCCCGGTGGAATCAAAGGTTACGTCCCTTTGGTTTTCGCTAGCGAGTGATGGATTTGCCAGGTTTACTTGCTTAAGTGAAGGTACGCATAACAGAAACAGTTTTCAACACAGATATATGCAAAATACTGGTCAGGTGCACCGCTACGCAGCGATCCTCTGTCCACACTCGATCATAGACATGATGATGATCATGATTTTTATTTTCTGGTATACCTACATAAAGTCAAACCATATTTCCAGAAGTATAGTTGAAAAAGATTGTGCCAACCGTTCCGGGAATGTTTATTCTCAGTGAAACGAAAAATGGACTCAAACGAGAAGATTAACAAAATAATATTTCTCTGACAATTTAACAAAACTTAGATCAATACAAAAAAGCTTTTGAATACATGTGCATAATTACATATGTTTGTATATGTGTGTGTGCACGCGTGCATATGCATTGTATAAACGAATGAGTGTACAAAATGTAAACAACTTACATTTTCACTGTTTACTGTATATTTGAAGACATTATTTTCATGTGCCGAAAAGAGCATTGTGTCAAGCACATAATTCGAAATGATAAAATAGACCATCTTATTATTCTCAGAAATGTTTGGCAAAGGTTTTGCGGTAAATGGGATTATCCTTTTGTCGTTCTTATAAGATATTATTGCCTGAAAGTGACGAAAATGAAAAGAACTGACGGAAAGAATCATTAGGAATCAAAAAACATTACGAAATACATAGATTAAGAAATTCTTTAATGCTAAAGTGATGGTATATTTATATTTTGTATACAAGCAAATTTTAATTAACAATGAAGAAAGCACATAACCGTTTGCAATTAATGAGGAAATATTAAAATTCGCATTTGTAAATAGGAGTATTTATAAGAAATTGGTCTCTAGGCCCGTTGATAAAAGAATGCGAAGTAATGAGAAGGTTACTGAACCGACTGGGTAGTGCCATTAACTTGTAAACAAAAATTATATAGAAGTATTTCATCTTAAAGAAATATCTCTTGTAAATCGGGTTAACATTCGTAATGAAAACATTATTGAATTAATAAATTACTTATTAATACAGAAAATAAAATACTTCATAAAAAAACACTTACTTTATGATTGGTTTGCAGGTAGTTAGAATCGATAACAGGATTCGATTCGAGACTATAGTCGAAGACATAATTTTTGGCGAATGGATATGTTACTGATAAAAAATATAAACGTCAAAATTTCACATTGACTTAAAATATGAACATTATAAATGCACAATATATTTTTAGTATTATGAGTTCTTTCTTAATATATAATATGACTAAAATGATGTGATATATATAAGTATTTTTTGTTTCAATTCTCGTTTATATCTTTGCGTTAATTAATCTTACATGGAAAGGTAATATGATCACTAAAAATTATCAGCAATTTGGGAATCGATCAACTAATTAATATTGAAATTACAATAATTTTTTGTATACATTTCTCTTTCAAAACATGTTGTAAAAGGACTCGATAATTGTTGCCTTAATATTTGTTTTTTTTATTTAAATAAAATTTCCATTCATGATGGATACTTTTTTACTCCAAATTAGATACATATCAAAGCTTAAATAATCTAAAATAATCTGTTGACATAAATGAATTTCAGTATCAGTTTAGATGTCAAATATATGAAAACAAATTTTGAAATCATTAGGTAAATGACGAAAAAAGAAAACAACAAGATGAAAAGATTCATTTTAACGAATATATAAATAATTAAGATATGTTTAAATGCCACAATAACGATGTGAACGGTATTTTCGAATATTAACTTTATAATCTCTGGTGAAAAAAGTATACAAAAACAAATTACTGAATTATTTCACTGAAATGCAAAGGTATAATAAGTTATCTCAAAATAAATAAATATTTTTTCTTATGTTATACAAAATAAACTAGTATAGAAAACTGTTTTCATCTTTTTTATATGAAAATGAAAGATTTGTATCCATGCGTTACATGATTTGATGAAAAAATAATGCAAATTCTTTGATAATAAAAATACCGCTAACATGAAAAAATAGGAACGACTTGTGCTGGCATCGCATGTTGCTTATACGAAATAAAAGTGATAATACATTTCAAGAAAAATGTGAATTTCATTTTGTGTTTATATTCGGCTATTTTCTTTATTTCCTTTTCTATATGTGAATCGTGAGTAAATCTAAGTAATTTTTACTTACCTGGATAATTACTGATTACTTTAGCAGCATTATTATTTACAATAGATACAACACTGCTACATATCTGTTGAAGAATATCGTACAATAAGTTTAAAGTCAAATCTGAATTATTACATATCTAAAAACTAATTATCAATTTATACATTCTCCGAGAAGAATTGAAACATTAGACATTAGACTAGCGTTTTCTCTGAGATTAAAACAAAAAAATAATAAAATATATGCATTTTTCCTCAGTTATTTTTTAAATAATTTTATAATATTTGAAACTTAATACAGGTTAAATTTAAAATTGGTAATTTGTATTATTCAATTTCATAGTAAAATTTAATTATATCGCATTAGACAAATTAGGTATAATAAGAAATGAAATTACCTTGCTGTTCAAAATACGCGTGATTTTACCCTTGAAGATATAGAATACTATCCTTAATATCCAGCTTTTGAACGAAGCACCCAGTTTCAGTTTGCTGTTACAGTCTGTGGCTTTTATACTTAGGCCTCCATTAGGATCCTTAGCTGAAAAACATATAGCATGATTTCATTAGGTAGAAAGCATAGTGAATAAAATAAATGTTTATTTTGAATGCGTATAAGGTCATGTAAATCTTTCGAAATAGATTGTTCGTCTAAAGTCAATCAGATTTTCTGACCAATCATATTTATCCTATCAATAGTAACAAGTTCCTCTGGGTTTTCTCAACGTCATTATATAACATATACCAATAACTTAATTCGTAATACACTCATAAATGAATTTATAAAATATCGTATTTTGTTATATTATGATACTGTTAAAAGAAATGGGTTAATTTAGAATATTAAATGGAACAGACGGAAAGGGTAATATTACGGAATAACATAAACTGAAAGAAATAAGAAAATACACATCTGAAAAGAATGACTTTATTGGTTTGGGGAAAATATATTATAAAGGGCTATGAGGAAGATTGCAACACATGAGGGTTGAGACGGAAGAGTCAAAATACATTCGAGTAAGTTGGAAACGAAAGCAGAAATGGAGTAATAACAAAATTCAAAGCTTATTGAAAGATACAGCGACAGAAGGAAATGGAGAGCCATGATCGCCTTCATCTTGAAAAGATACAGCACAAAAAGAATTGAAATAGTAGTTACGAAAACAGGTCTCCTGATCGTCAGACGGAAGATGTGATCAATTGAGTTAAGAAACGAGCCTATAAGATTCATCAGTACGATTAAGCGAACAAGATATGAGGACACATATTTGCTAATATTAGGCTGAAGGAAACAGCTGGTAAATCAATGATTGCAAAAATAAGATATTGAGAAAATTTGTTGTTGAAAATTAATATAATTACAATTAATGACTAAAAGTTAAGACATCTTTTTCGCCAACTCGGTTTAAAAATCTGATTTGTTAAAGAGAGAGCGGAAGAGGTGGCCTTAGATGAGATACTGAAAGAGAAGGAGAAATTACCTCCAAACATTTGGAAATAATGGTGTATGGCATAAATAAGAAAAGGAATGAGTTATACGAGCGGGTCTTGGGTTAGAACTGTGCATCCATTTAACAATTACAATGTCACTTAATTTTTTTTTCCAATCTTCCCTTTAATCCACAAACGTATAATAATCTTATCTGTATCGGCACAAATATACATGTGTAAACAAAACTTGTTACAAATGTTTATATGTCCATAATGTCACAATATGCTAAAATTTAGATTTCTAATCCATATTATAAGAGCAAAAATAACGTTCCTTACAAAAAGGATTTTCTCATCTAATTCCCAATGTAATGTGAAAAAAGAATCCCTACCAAATTTAAGTTTATATTCTAACTTTTAAAAAGAAGGGTAGGATTGACTGCAAAGCACAGTTAGCAAACTAATGTTACAGATCATTGTAGGTGTTTTGAATTCTGATACTTTGTTATTGATCTCTTGTTTCAGAATGAGTTGTATATATCAAGGAAATTATTTAAATTAATATTAACTTATTGACTAAATACGCATAATTATTCATTTTTTTTTCAGAACATCATTCAATGAGTTTTGCCTTCAATAAACTTCGAGTAGGATGAGAATTGTTGAAATAACAAATCTAATAAAAGATGCGATCAAAGCATCGAAGAAAACTTCTTATTTTAGAATTGAAGTAAATCACCAATCTTTCAATTAATGGATAATCATGAAAATATACCTACTTAGTGACGTAGTGATTTCAATTTGACTGTTATGTGAAGTGAGTTGAAAAGAACCAGATTTCCTAATAGTAAAGCTACAAAGAAAAGAAAGTATAAAATTAAACATCACCTAGCGAACATCGTCTTTGAAGACTATTCACAAACATGTGGACAAGATTTTTATAATTATGTTATATTATAGACCGTTAGATTCGATACGTTTTATTCATAAAACGAATTTCAAATGTGTCTCCGACGATTACATAATTTGCCATAAATTTTATTCTGGGTGTTCAGAAACATAAGCGGAAGATTATAATCAGCAATCAGATATTCGTTATCATATGAATATACATGAAACAGTCTAATAGTTATTTGTTCTCATGCTTTCGACAGAATATGAAAAAGGAAAATGTCGCAGTGATTCAGTTGATGACAAAAGATATACAAAATAAAACATCACCTTAATACGGAATATACAGTGGCCTGAGAAAAGGTTTTAGAAATAAAGTATAGCCAAATTCAAAAGTTAATTACGTAATCTATACTCAACAAAAATTAACAGTATTTCAAACAGGTATAGAGTAGGTCCAACAATTGCAAGTTTCAGTGCTTGTATTCGATTTTTCATGGATTTGATCAACATGTATTGTTGATAACAATACATGTTTTGCCACTCTTTTAGCAATGTTGCTTTAAGAGTTGACACTGACGTGATTTTGATTGCACGCTCTCGAAATGTTTGATGTAGGTGCTCACAATTATTTTCTATTGGATTCATATCAGGAATTTAGGCTAACCAGGGCAGTGACTTTATTCCTTGCGATTCCTTCCAGGCCTTGCTACATTACCCCCATGATATGGCGCTCCAAATTCTTGATAAAGGTAGACATCCATGCCAATCTGAATGGTTTCAAATAGTGGGAGTAATCCTTTTTCTAATATTTGACAGTATTTCGGACCATTAAACCGCTCATCAACAAGAATCAGATCAGTATTCCCTCCAAACCAGACAGCGCCCGACACCATTAGTCCAATACCCCATGTTTCACGGCTGCCTTCAGACATTCCGTGTTCCAAGTCTCATTCTGATTTCTCCAAACATAAACCTGTCACGATTTCGAATATTGGCAGAATTTACTTACTTCTGATCAAATTACAGACTGCCAAATTTCATAATCTCGAATTCTCTCACAAAGTCCATACGCTTATTCCTGTTAACCTCAGCTATCAAGGGCTTCTTTCTTGCAACGCTTTTTTGATAACCTAGCTCTTTCAGAGTCTTTCTAACCGCATATGGCGACATTTCCATGATTTTGACGATATCTTTGACGCTCTAACGACGGTTTCTGATGATTTCCACCTTCAGGGCCCATTTCGATAATCCAAACACGATGCTTGGTCTTTCTGAAAGATGTTCCACACAAATTTCTTGAAATATTATCGAAATGTCTTGAAATATTATTAACTATTTGGTGATTAACCTGGAAAAACCTAGCAATCTCTCTATTTGACTTGCTATACTGATGCCACCCTATTATTTTCCCTCGTTGAAATTCACCAATTTCTCTACTTCCGTGAAAGTTCATTTACAAAATATAACTCAACTATCGTTCATAGATTACAGTAGCTTGATACAAGCACAGTATTGTCTGAAAAAAAGAAGATACGTTATTACACAAGCCAAAATTACTGTAATTAAGGGTGGCTAAAAACTTAACATAGACCATTGTATATAAATAGTTATTTCTACATTAGCCAAAAACGCTAGGTTTAAAACAATTTCGAAGCAATATTTAAATTAATACTTACAACCATATTTTTTTGGAGTATTTCCAATTGCCACTTATTTTGAGAAGGTCCATACCTACTCTCCATTTCAAACCATGTCCTGGTAATAACACAATTTCCCCATTTGGCTTGGAAATTGAATCTGTTTTTATACTGAAGCGAAAAATATTTTAGATTTATTTAAATGCCTTTTTGTCATTTTTATACTAAAGTTCATATAATACAAGGTACAAGAGCCACTCGAGATAGAGGGTTAATGTTAAAATGACCATGGTGATTAGGCGTGTTATTTACTTTTACGTTTTAATCTATTAGCTCCAAGCAAAGAAACAATGTCACTAAGATGCAAGACGTTACTGAGAAACTGAAAAACTTTTTAAAGAGCCGGTAACCCATTCCTAAAGAAGGTAAAATGGATAAAACTATGAACCTGTTGAAAAGACCGAAGAGAAAGGTGAATTGGAGGATAGATTAATGAGGAGAAAAAATAAAATAATTAGTAAATAATATGTCAGAGTTGAGACGGAGACGTTAGAAATATAGAATTGAAGTAGATTTTAGAAGGAACAGGGAACCAAATCCTAAACAGGAAACAAGCGATAAGCCTCTACCTCTTTAGAAAGACTAGGGAAGAGTCTTATGTATGAAAATTGAGGATGTAGGAAGTTAAGAAGTTAAGATTGTAGTATTAAGAAAAACATACAGCAGTGTGGTTTTTCAGATGATAGAGTAATATAGAATTATATGAAAATATAATAAAGAAATTTTAATTTTAATAGAATGCAATACATTCCACAGTGCAAAAGTCGATCAAGTTTGTTTGTTTTTACATATTAACACTGATATGATGAAGACATTTCAGCGCAAATATTTATCTTTTCGATTAGAACAGATATTAAAGTATGTTATTGCTATAAACATGAAAAATATTTTTTCTAGAAAATAAAGTGAGGCCTATTGACTTGACGTGCATTACACAGACTATGTATTTGTCTTATAAGTGAGTGTGATGTCATTGTTCGAACGTGCAAACGATGCATACGTGTAAAGTTTAAGTCTAAGGAAGGCACACCGATTTCACTCAGAAATTAGTCAGAACTGGATTTTACATTTATTATACTCTCGCATTAATCCAAACTTAGTAAGTATTATAAAGTTTTGTATTATTTTTAATAGTAATATTAGTAGTATGAGAAGTAGTAGTAAATATTCACTTAATCTTGAAATTATTCATATTCGTTGAGCATTTGCTATTTATTAAAAATAATTTCATTAAAGGAATCAATTTTCCTGGTCAAATTTTACACGTAAATAAAAACAAAGTTTTAAAGCAACAATACAGGAGAAATATGTCAAACATTTATATTTCATAGAAGTAACATATGAAATCGGATTTGAAAAGGTATGTTTATAATTATTCCTGCAAATATTTTACAGAAAGGGAATATGAATTAGACACATCAATACACTGATAATTCCTATTTCCCCATTTGCAGAAGTGAACTCAGAGTTTTTGCTTAATTGCAATCTCTTAGACAGAGATAATGTTTTCTTGATTGTAGCCGTAGAGGTGTAGCTTGGGAGTAAGTTGTATGGGAACCGCATTTAAAAATGATTGTAAGAACTATCTCAGATGTGATAATATCTGCCGATCTTTCTCGGGCTTTTGTTAATCACACACAGGACATTAGTAAAACACAATTGGGTTTATTATTAATCAATTACTAACCTGGATAATTTTTATAACGCCATTGCTTTGTTTTAGTTCGGTCAGAGAACATCACAACTGAAAAGTTGAAGACAGGCACTGTGCTACTCAAAAGATTGGAGAGAATATGAGGCTATGGATCCAATATGTCAACAGTGTGTTGTCAAGATAAAGATGCTTATATTATGTAGTGGAAATTCTTATGTAAATTTGCGCAAAGTGTCACACGTGAAAATGGATTTAATCCTTTAATGCTGAAGACAAATTGCCCAAATATTTTCAAGTGGTGAAGATATTTTCCGCATCTGAGTTTAATGACAGGAGAGACTTTCTATTCAAACTGGTGAAGTAAAACTCATTTATATCCTTTTTTAAATTACAGAATGCGCAACCCATTTTGAGCTATTAAATTCTGTTCAAATAAGCAGCACCTCCTGCATACCGCTTACATATATATATATATATATATATATATATATATATATATATATATATATATATATATATATATATATATATATATATATATATATATACGGGTATTCTTCCGCAAATCATGTTAAAATAGATGCCATGTACAAGAATAATTTTGTGTATTAATATACTTGCCCAGTCGTTTCTGTGTAAAAACAAAATCACTATACGTCCCGTATAGGATACAACCAAAATCTCAAAATCGTCCCACGTAGGATATAACCACAATCACACCCGGGGTCTCACCTGTCACATATATTACCCTAATGGCATCAGGCAACACATCAATAAGCAGGCTAAGATTCATAATAACAACAGGCAGCTACTCACAAACAATACAAAAATACAAGAATGGTTCAACAGTAAAAAGTGTCTTAAGATTCTCAAAACAATACACATACAAAATATATTCATCAATGAATAAAAAATATTACAGTTTAATAGGCCGCATCCTCAAATGTATATGAAATATAAATAAATAAAATAACACAAACACACTTACACAGACACACATACCACTTACGTCTCAACACTCTGCGTATGTTGCTACACACACCACGTCTACGAACCTCCCCATATATCTCTGCTTAATCTGACGTCGACTTAAGGAAGCCGAATTTAACTTTGCACAGTTTCTAAGGGAACATCCTCCTTATCTGAGAAGGTTTATTCGAAATTTGGATAAATAAAATTAATCGACACAAAATAGATCAATATAAGACAGCCATACAGGGTCGAAATAGTTACTACTGAAAGTCTGGCCTGGGCTCGATGTAATGACATTGCAGTACTTCCTCTTCTGCCTCTTGCCCCTGAAAGCAGCCCTGCAGGTATTTTCATAGAAGGAGACAGCTTGGTTGTTGCTGAGACGCCTGGCGTCACGGTTCTCAGCTGCGATTCATTATTGGAAATGGTTGATATGACAGTCACCAAAGTATTTTTCAGGGTATCTTTGAATCGCTTCTTTGATGCCGCGATAGACAGTGAAGACCTTGCTGGATAATAAAATTTTAGTCAGCCAATGATTCTCCATTCTGGAAACGTGTCCAGCCCAGCGTAGCTTGGACATCAGAACAATGATCTCGATGCCGGTAATCTTCGCCTGTTCAAGGACTTCAATATTGAAGTCAACGTCACTCCAGTGTATGTTAAGGATTGTCCGGAGGTAGCGCTGGTGGAACCGTTCGAGGAGTCGCAAGTGGTGCCGGTAGGTGACCCATGGCTCTGAGTCATATAGAAGAATGGCGAGAACAATAACTCTATACACCCTGATCTTTTTTAGGTGTCTGTTGTACCACACACGTCTGTACACTCTGCCAAATGCAGTTATCGCACTTGCCAGTCTGTTGTCGACCTCCTTGTGGATCCCAGCATTTGACGTGATGGTACATCCAAGGTAGGTAAACAGATGGACCACCATCAGCTCAATCACACCAATGATGATACGGGGAAGGCGATACTCATCCCCTGGTGCAAGCTGATAGAGTACACCTCACATATTTAAATTGATTTCAATCTCCACATTTTTGGCAGCCTTAGTAAAACAGGACATGGTTTGCTGCAAAACTCCTTCTATCTAGGCCTCACGGGCAGCATCGTTAGCAAAGCAGAAGTCTCGTATAAGTTGCTCCAGGTTTTTCGTGTGGACTTTTAATCGTCGTATATTAAACAGGCCATCATAGAGACGATATCTTATTTAGACTCCATCCTCATCTGCAAGAACGTTCTTGGCTTGTTTGAGCATCATGCTGAAGAAGATAGTGAAGAGAGTCGGTGCCAAAATGAAATCCTGCTTCACACCGTTGATGGTCGAGAAGGTCTCTGAGATCACCGTTGCATCTAACTTGGCCATGTTGATCCTCGTGAAATTGGATGATCATGTTCAAAAGCGTTGGAGGGCAGCTGATTTTCCCCTTTTGCTATTGTACAGGCCAATGATGATTGGGTATTTTTCTTGCTTCCAACAACAGCAAAAGAGCTAATGGAGTTTCACTTGCAACACCAGACTCCCATGTTTCCAGATTTCAGGTGGGACTCCACCGACTCCTCCTGCTTTGCCACACTTCAGCTACTTTACGGCTTTGTATTCTCTTCAATGGTATTTCATCCAGTTCCATTTTTACTGGTTGTTGGTAAATGGGTAGAATTCGTGGTTCATGGATCGAGCGATTAGCAGTGAAGAGGGGCTGGCTCCGACCAACTGTGTTTGATGGACGCCTTGTTTGTAAGGAGCAGCTGATCGACTGCACTGCGCATAGGACTGTGAAGTTGATATGTAGGGCCGTATACTGCTTTAAAGCTTCATAGAAGCCTTGATGCCTCCACTATCTGACTAAAGCTGAATTTTTTCAGCAAGTTTGTTCCACTGCTCGTTCTAAATCTATGAAGACTGTGCTGGATGTCAGGGCATACGAAACGGAATGAAGTTTTCTTTACAGGACAAGTTGGATGAGCAAAGTGTGCTTAATGAGTTGATCCCTTCCACACAAGCAGGTCTTGTATTACCAGGTTGCTAGCATAAAACCAGTCTTTATTCTTCCTTGAGGAGAACCCAAGACCATTTACAGATATCTGCAGAATGACTGTTTTGAGTTTTTCTCAAAGTGTTTCAGGAGAGGTATGTTTGGAAAAGCTCGCATCTGCAAGCCTTGACTCAAGTGCTGCTTGGAAGTTAGCTTTCTCTTCATCTGATTAAAACCTGTCAACCTTGAACATTTTGCCCTTCCTTTTCGTGGTTTGATTTTAAAGTGGGTTTGAATTTGTAGCGAAGGAAGCGATGATCGTCATGACATTTTGCACTAGGCATCACTTTTGTGCGCATGAAGTCTTTCAGGTCACACTGGCGCAGTATGGCGTAGTCTATGCGATACCAATATTTAGATCGAAGATGCAACCAGGTTTTCAATTTGTTTTTCCGTTGGTGTTCGTGAGGATGAATGATGCTCTGCGTAGAATTCTAGTAGAAGCGCCCGTTTACGTTACAGTTACTAAAACCATGTTCCTCAAGTACTGACTTCCAAGCCGGAAAATCTTGGTCCACCCTGGCGTTGAAATCGCCAAGGTTTATAACCTTATCGTCTGCAGGGGCGTTTCGTAATAGGCTTCGCAGATCTGAGTAAAATTTATCTTCTTCCACAGGATATTTTTAAAGTTAGGGAGTACGCTCTAATTATTGCGGCATAATAAAGATTATTCAGTGTGAGGCTCATAGAGATGATGCTACCAGAATAACCTGTTGGCAGTTTTTTCAAGCTTGCAGGCAATGGAAACCCTGATCATGAAACCTACGCCCAAGAGACGACAAATGACTGACCATTAGAGGGTAAATCCGGTACCGTGCTCCTGTAGGCTGCCTTTCTTTGGGAAAAGAACGCTGAGGTCAGCGAGGTCAATATATATTTCTTACAGTTTATTTGGAATTAGAGCAGAGCGACGTTATGTTCGACCGCTGTCGGGTGTGTCCAGCATGGTTCTGATGTTCCAGGATGCTACATGTAGTCGTATGATACTATTACATGTGGGTGTGAACCTTTGCTTTACTGATGTTCAACCGCATGAGAAGAGGTCCGTTGACTGCGTTTAGCCTTCTGGGCAATGTAGAAGGTGCGCTTTGTTTAGGTCACCGTTTCTAGGGATCTCTCCATATCGAGCAAGCAGTGCTGTCCCTAGAAAAGCTGCTTGGTCAATCAGGTTGATACTGAACGATGATGACGTACCCAGGTCAACATCAGACGACCAATATACTGACCCGCCTGCATATCGGTTTGGAACTGCGACTTCCAGCTTTATCTTCAACTTGTCGTTTTCAGCCCTTTCCCATAGCTACATGGCCTGGAAATGGTTGGTGGGCGCGAATGTCTCCCTCAGACCTGCGCAGTGGAGTTTTTAGAGGAAGTGCATTGTGCGTTGAACTGGCTCAACACATTACACCTGGGATTCGATCTGTCATGGCCTAGCAATCAGGAAATATGACGGGTCATAGGTGAGTGCCCTTTGCTTAGTCGATGCCTAAGAAAATTGGGACCCAAGAATCCTAGGGTAATTGTTCTAAATGGTCGTTGAGCAAAATGCTTCCTCCAACATTTTGGAAGGTCTTGTATCTAATCCTGCAGGCTGAGTAGCCACACTCCTCAGAAAATTCTGAGTATGTTTATATATATATATATATATATATATATATATATATATATATATGACGCAAATTCAGGTGGGTTTCGATCCTAGCTAGAGGCAATCGAATGTCTAGCCACATTGTTGAGCAGTGATACAGTGAAACGGCTTGTCTGTAGAAAGTCAATATATATGCTTCTGAAAAATTATTTCGGTTGAGATCTCGAAGTTTGTAAACAGTGACGGCTACCATTACTAAGGCAATACTCTTCTATAAAACGAATCGAGTTCTCTCAGTCAATGGTGTGTTTATCTAAAAATAAATACGCTTAAATTCACATTCATTGCTGCCGTGCGCAAATGGTTTAGTGGTACATTCTCCGACTGACGCAAATTTATATTTTTAGTCACTTAAAATGGTCCTATATTTATCACTTTATTTATTTAATCAAAATTTTTATATTGAAAGGTTGTTTTTTTAAAAGATTTTTATATTAATATTTTATTATTATTCTTATTATTTTTTTTATAATCATCAACAATTTTTGGTAGAATTATAACGATTATAATGAGATGACGTTGTTCCACTGCATGAAATAACTAGGCATCTAAATGTATCTTTTTTGAATATGTTCACCCTTCTTTATTGTCATATCCGGGGAAAAGGATATACTTTCTTTTCCTCATCTTGTCTATCTCTTCCTCTCTGCCATATTTTGAAATCTGCCGCCCACTTATTTTTGAAATTCTTCCCTTTTTTCTTTCTCATCCCCACTTTTTTCTTTTTTGTCTCTTTCTTTCTTGGTAATTTAAAAAAATTTTCTTGCTTGTGTTTGGATAAATTTAAAATCCATTTATTGTTGCAAAATGTTTTGGTCTGACGAGATGGTTGCCTGATCCCATGAAATAAATTATTACCTATGAATTCTTACCTATGAATATTTTCTCAGTTTTTACACTGACCTCTCTTTGGATTTATATCCTCTTTGGAATTATCCCTACTAATTATCAAGTAATATTATAAACACACACACACACACACACACACACACACACACACACACACACACACATATATATATATATATATATATATATATATATATATATATAGATATACAATAGATGTATCCGAATGCAGTTAAGACAAGAGTAGGGTGTAAATCCATGTAATTGATAGAAAAAACTTCTCTGTAATGTATATAATTTGTTCAAACAAATAAAAAGTATAATGTACCAAGTAAGCTTAACTAACAGATGTAATTGAGATTTGCATTACTTAAGTGCAACAGAGGGATTATGAAAGAAAAGATCGAACAGATACAAAATTTCCTTTCTTAGTAGAGATTATGCACACAACACATTATTTGCATACGTATGGGAAGTGAACGATGGAGTATGAAAAACTCTAGCATTCAGAATATTGAAAATGGCACACGTATGTCAAGTGTAGTGCCAATGTGTATAATTTAACTGCAAGAAAACCTGATATTTCAGAGTTTACGCTGACATGAAAATCTGCATATTTGATGCTCACATTCTAAGATTAAATACTGCGTTAGAGAAGTCTACTTTAAAAGAGATATTCAATATGAAATTCTTAGGATTAAAAAAGAAGAACACAATGTGTTTTCGCTGACCAATCAGAATTCTACCCACTTAAAATGATTCTACAGATCATTAAAAATAAGTATTGTTATAATTGTTTATAATAGTGAAGTTGAATTCATGATGTTTAAAACAATCGATTAATACCTTTACAATTTAAAAAATAAAATTATCGCAACATTATATGAATCTCTATATCCAAGATGTCCACACAAATAGATCAATTACAAAATCTCCGTATACAATTATTTCACCACATCTCTCTAATAAATGTAATGTTAATTCATTATAGAGGTTTATCTAAAATTAGTACTTCACCAAACATTATAACAGCATACTCATTACAAAATATGTAACTAAACAAAAGAGTAATGCAATAAACAAAAACGAAAAAACTTGTACGATTGTCCATTTTAAATATAAAAGATGGAGATTTAACGGCATTAACAAGTTCTGTTCTAAAAACGAACGTTGTATAGGAAATCTAATCTCCAATTAGAATTTGCAACTTCAAACATTTTTTTCTTTATGCTGGTTAAACTATCACACGCCTCGCTTTTATCACTTAGACAATAATAATAAAAGTGCAATAACACTGAAACTTGAAAAAATATAATATGCCCAGCAATATAACACATTCTGCACGAAAATATGCGTATCTTATACAAAATGTATTGCAAAGAAGCCCTAAAATTTTACAAAATCTATGCTAAAAATATACAATAAAAATACACACTTTTTTATTTAGGTAGGATAATCTTAAATATTTTCAATAACTGAAAAATATCTTATAGAAGCATTTTTTGTTAAGGCGTCTCCCCTTTTTACACAAATGGACGCAACCGAGGTATACAAATGCTACTACCAGTGAATACCCGGAGAGTAGTATCAGAGGAAGGTAGCACAAGAGTCACAGTTAGCGAGCATTAGACACTGTAAGGAGTCGTACCGCAATACTTCAATACCAAGACTATATATACATTATTGCTACTACACCGCATTTCTGGATCTACTAACCCGTATTACCAGTTTGTATTATTACGTTAATACATTTATTTTCCTTATCCATTCCTGGCGTTTGTTATTCATTGATATCGGATTCATCCCGTAATCCACAACAAATTGGCGACGAGGTATTTGAACTCATACAAAAAGAAAAAAAATACCGTTTTTGCCAGTATCCACATCAACTTGGCGATTTACGAGGATTAAAACACGGAAAACCGAGTTTTTCGTAAGACTCTTATCATGGAGGATTTTAAAGTATTTTAGGAGAACTTGTAAAATACCAAAATGAACAGCAATTACAACTCCAAGAAAGGCAAAACGAACAACAATTCCAATTCCAAGAAAGAATGGAAGAAAAATGGCAAAAACAATTACTACAAACGCAGGAACTAATATTAAAATATCGAAAAAGAGGCGACTTTTCCCCAAGACGCAGTGTGGAATACGATAGAAACTTTCAAATACTCTCTAGAAGAGGATAAAAATTTCGGGGATTATTTTAGACGCCACGAAGACATCTTTAACATCGATTGTCAAAACTGGACAGAAGCAAAGAAGCTACATCTGTTGCTCAGAAAATTAGGAACTGAAGAATACACAAAATTTGTGGATTACATTTTGCCAAAAAAGACGAACGAATTAACGTTTGACGAAGCAGTTACTTGTCTTAAAGAGCTGTTCAATCCAAAAACGTCACCCTTTCACAAGAGGTGGAAATGTCTTAACCTGGTAAATGGCGAAAATGAGGACTATTCCACCTTTGCCGCAATCGTGAATAAACATTGCGATGATTTCAAGTTGGCAGAATTAACACCGGACAATTTCAAGTGTCTCATCATTGTTTAAGGGTTAGTTTAAGCAAAAGATAGTGAAATGCGCAAAAGAATGCTTTCAAAACTACAAAATGAACCTGGACTAACACTACAAGAACTATCAGAAGATTGCCAAAAATGCCTGAGTATAAAGAAAGACTCGAAGAACATTTAGGAGTCAGGAGTATCTCATATACGTAAGTTAAAAAAAGTTTACGTTCTTCACCCCTCCCCCGGAAAGAAAACAAAAATTCTATAATAAGGGAAAAACTACAACATATAGGGCGAATTATGACGAAAATCGAAACAAATTTAAGCCCCCCCCCATCTGCATGTTATCGATGTGGAAGACTACACTGGAGTAAGGATTGCAGTTTTAAATATAATTACTGTCTTGTGTGTGGAAAAATGGGGCACAAGGCATCCCAATGTAGGAATAGAAAAGCTACTAGTAGGATAAGAGCTACTAGGATGCATGACGAAGACATAATGAAATATGTGGAACTTGAAATCTTAAATAAAAAGAAAAAATTGCAACTAGACTCGGGTTCAGATCTAACGATAATTAACCTACAGACATGGAAAAAGCTTAAAAGAACAACCATGTTACATACACAAAATATTGCTAAATCGGTGACAGGAAAGCGTATAAAGTTCGAAGGAGAAATAATCGTAAATGTTAAATTTCACATGAAAACAAAAAAACTCAGGATATAAGTTATGACAGATACAGAAATCTAGTGGGGACAGACTGGATGCCAAAACTCGACGTTTGGGACCTACTTATCAGCTCATTTTGCAAAAAGTTAGACGGTGAACCATCAGAGGCGACAAAGTTAAAGGAAGAATTACATAATCAATTTCCCGAGGTATCTGCGAGCGGGTTGGGACGATGCAACAAATTTACAGCTAGAATTGAATTAAAAGAAAATGTCTAACCAGTATTTAAAAAGAAGTGAAATATACCGTTTGCTATTATAGAAAAAATCGACAAAGCATCAGAGAGACTTGAACAAACTGGGATCCTTTTGAAAAATAGTGTTTAGTGAATGGGCACCACCGGTAGTCTATGTAAAAAAGAAATCAGGAGAAATCCGTGTATGCGCAGATTTTTCGACCCCAAAAAAGGCCATCATTACCCATTACCCGTATTACCAGTTCGTATTATTACGTTAATACATTTATTTTCCTTATCCATTCCTGGCGTTTGTTATTCATTGATATCGGATTCATCCCTGAATCTACAACAATTCCCAAACTGAAGCCTAGTCAGATACCAAATTCATAAACCATAACATTGTATAACAGAAGCAAAAATAAGCCATCAGTTCATTTAGTGCCATGTTTCTGAGGATGAATTACATATATTAGAATGATAGCGATATAAAGTAGAAAAAATTCCTTCATAGCCACTATTTCTTATTTTGTAAAGAGAAATTCATTAAAATTAAAACCTTT